>OY978219.1:5257633-5750133 GCA_963854785.1 Vaccinium vitis-idaea | reverse complement strand
AAATTCGCCGTTTTCGCCAAAAATGTGTCAACCGACGCGTGTCCGATACATGGAACATAAAATTAGTCAATTCACGTGTCCAAGGGTTAATTTTATAGATTCAAGATGGATTCGGTGTTCAAAATGATGATTTGGGTAAAAAACACGAAGATATGGACGATCGGGGACCAAACGGGCATCAAAGGGTGGCCTAAAACCACCCCAAAACAGGGGATACTCTCTGGAAAACAGGGGCAGCAGCCCAGAAACAGGGGCAGCAAGCAGATTTTCACCATAGTGGTGTGGAATTTCAACCCAAACATAAATGTGGAGCTTAGGGCCCAAAAATTGGATATGTAGAGTGACTAATGGACCTCAAGGGAGTGCCAAACAACCATCAATTACATCAAACAAGTACTCAAATTGTAGATCACGAAATTTAGCTCAACAAACCCATCTATGGGAGCAAATGATAAGTTAGATGGATTTAGGCAACAAAAACAAGATATATGACATATATCACATAGATACAACTAGAGGGAGTAGAATTTGTCTTCCTACCTCAAGGATTTTGCTTGAAATGAGTGGGTAGATGAAAACCCTAGCCTCCAATTGCTCCAACCCGAAATGTGTGCTTTCGGTGCGAAATCAATGCAACCCAAGCTTCAAAACGCGTAGAGGAGGTGATTTTAGGTGGGGTTTATGAAGGGAACTTGGGGTTTTGGTGAATCTATGAAGCTTGGAGCAAGAAAATGGAAGAGAGGAGTGAGGGAGAGGGGCTGTCGGGCAGAGAGAGGGAGAGAGGGGGCTGATTTTTGTAAAAATGCAAGAATATAATGCCTTATATACTCTCACCCCATTACACTTTCACCCCAAAACTTCCAAATGTACTTTAAAAAGACCCAAATGCATTTAAATGCTCTCTCTTCGACCCCTCAAGTCAAAATTTAATTCCTCACATTTACCCAACATTATTCCGGAAAAATTATGTAAAAATACGGGTCCTTACATAAACCCTACGTCAACCACCAATACAATAGTGTATTTGCCCTCGTACTGCTTCCCTTGTTTGATCAAGTTGATGTCCCCCACCACACAAATAGATGTCATTTCAGTTGCAACGTTTTCGGTTCTCGTGTATTAAGGGAAAAATGCAGCTTCCATGTTTCACCTTTATTATTGAAAGTAGAATTTTTTTAAATTAGTGACATCTCATAATTTTTTTGGTCGTCGGAAGCGGTCGGCCAGGAGTGGGGTGGTGGTTAGCCGGAGGTGGGGTGGTGATTTTTTTGAATTTTATGTTCGAAATTATAATTTCTAAAAATTAGTGACATCTCACTATTTTTTTTGGTCGTCGGAAGTGATCGGCGAGAAGTGGGGTGGTAGTCGGCCGGAGGTGGTGTGGTGACTTTTTTGAATTTTATGTTTAAAATTAGAATTTTTATTATTTAGTGACATCTCATTAATTTTTTTAGTCGCCAGAAGTGATCGGCCAAAGGTGGGGTTATGGTCGGCCAGAGGTGGGGTGATGATTTTTTTGAATTTTATGCTTGACATTAGAATTTTTAAAAATTGGTGACATCTCACTAATTTTTTTGGTCGCCAGAAGTGGTCGGCCAGTGGTGGGGTGGTGGTCGGCCGGAGGTGGGGTGGTGATTTTTTAAAATTTTATGTTCGAAATTTGAATTTTTAAAAATAAGTGACATCTCACTAATTTTTTGGGTCGCCGGAAGTGGTCGGCCAAAAGTGGGGTGGTGGTCGGCCGAATGTGGGGTGGTGGTCAGCCGGAGGTGGGGTGTTTGAATTTTATGCTCGAAATTAGAATTTTTAAAATTTAGTGACATCTCACTAATTTTTTTGGTTGCCGGAAGTGGTCGGCTAAAGATGGGGTGGTGTTCGGCCGGAGGTGGGGTGAAGATTTTTTTTTAATTTTATATTCGAATTAGAATTTTTTAAAATTAGTGACATCTCACTAATTTTTTTTGTCTTTATGTTTGATTGCAAAAGTTCCTTGTCATTCCCTTTAAAACTGTCAAATATTTTTTACTTTTATGTTCGATTGCAAAAGTTTTTTATCCTTCCCTTTAAACATGTCAAATGTTTTGGATTTTTTGCTAAGTGGCCCAAAAAAGAATCAGTCACATGTGTAATACTAGAATTTACCTCAAAATTTATCTTGTATGAAAATATCTTTGAACTAGAGCCTTCCATAGAGCGGTATAAATAGGGATGAGTTCTAGCCATTTTGTACAATGCCAAAAAAAGTTTTAAGTGTGATACAATAGTCTCCTCCTCCACTATTGTCTTATATTCTCCCTCTTCCAAAAATCTTGTACGAACGACACATGATACATATCGCAATTTGAAAACACTGCTTGAGACTAGTGCCGATGATCAATTCAAGCACAAACTCATAAATTTCTTGACACTATCCTGGAATGGAGGAAGATGCTGGTTTCAAGAATAGCCCAGTTCCGGCCAGAGTAGTCATTAGAGAAAGGATGTCTATCTGATGTGTGTTTATTTGTAGAGAAACTATGAAAAAATTTCTGCAAACTAGAACCGTTGGCGAATCCGAACCATTTTCTCACTTTCTGGTTTTGATGAACTGTGTCATCTGGGTTCTGTACGGAGTAGTGACCCCCAACTGCTCAGCTCTTGTCATCTCGTGCAGCATTGGGATTGTGTTTTCTCTCATCTATATTGCAATATTCTCTTACTTTGATCGAGAGGGAAAGGTATGAAAAACTAAACTAATCAGCCATTTACCCCCAAAATATATGGACGCAACGGAAGATAACCAGTAAATTATACGCAAAGCCCATGGCAATGAAAACCTTTTTCTTGGCACACAAACTGGACTCAAAAAAAAAAAAACTAGACCGAAACAAAATGGACTAAAATAATGAACTCAATCCCATTGCTAAGGACAGTGGAACACCACTAATATAGTACGAAATAACACCACAAAATTAATCAAGTTCGTTTCCACTTCCGCAATTTTGGCTTGAGATTTCCCTTAATCTTGTTTGATTATTAGGGAAGAAAATTGGAAATTATACAGGTAGATTAATTGCCGAGAGTTTACGGGGACACCACGCAGGAAACAGATCTCTTGGGGAAAGCATTTTCTCTGGATTTTTCTCATTCTAGCTTTCTAGAGTTTTCTTACATGTTCATATAGAAACTTGGACTTTGGGCCTAAACAAAACAATATCAAATATTAAAAAGGCTCAATTACAAACTAACTTGGACCACATACAACGTAATTATGTTAACCCAAACACAGAAAATACAACAAGACATTAATTATATTTTTTACAAGACATTAATTATGTTAGCCCAAACACAGAACATACAACAAGGAATTGCAGTGGGAGAAATCAAAGTAGTCAGGCCCAATTTCACTTGATCACCAATGGATCCATAACAAATGTCTTCATGGTGAGAAATTCTTGTATCTTTTCTATAGTTTTGTGTGCTTACAGTCGTTTATGGATGGTTCTGTCACTGCCGTGTTGATGTTTGGGATAATAATGCTGATGTATCTTTGGCGAGGGTGGTAAGGGAATTGGGATTGCGGTGTGTGTTCCACTAGTGGGAAGTTGGTTGCAGACGTAAAAAGTAGGGTTTGGCTTTAAAAGTCGAAATAATTTTTTTTTATTCAAAAAATTATGAGTTTCGATCATTTTTTTAATTATTTTTTTGATTCTTCTTGTCGTGACAAATCAATAAGTTTCAAAAATTTCACAGAAAACTAACAAATGCGACAACAATTTAAGTAAAAACAACAAAAAATTAGTCGTTCAACTTTTTAAGCCAAACCCATGTTGGGGTAATGTGGGGCTCGCTTCTCCAACGCACCTATTTGAATGTTGTGGAACGAGCAAAGATGGGAGATGGAGGGGGCAGAGGACTAGAGATATGGACGATCCACGTGGGAGCGGGGCCTGCACAAGTGACACCCGTGTTAGCGCCTTACCCGGACGGTGGTGGTCCGGGAAGGTGCTCCGACGGTCTAGTTAGTCGCCGGTAGTAGAATATGGACGGAAAAATGAAGTGTATCTTTAAGGGGGAGAAGAAGTGAACCCTTTACCTGGTGGGGGAACTTCCTCTTTATAGGAGATGAGAAGCCTCTCCTACACGCTATCCCTCTTTCCCACGCGCCGTCCCATCCTGACCAGCACATGGGTCTGTCATGATTACTCCGCCGCTTCGGCTGACGTCATCCTGCTCTGCACACCCAACAACTCTTGGATACCCTTCGGTCCGTTACATGGTCCGCCAGGCACCTCGAGCGCAACGTCCTGACGCCACTCGATGTTTCAGTCACACCTGTCACTTGTCACATCACCGTCCTCCTTTCGGCAGGATGGCTCCGGGGGTCCTCGGCAAAATCTCACCCCTCGGCTAGCATATCTAGCTCTCGGACCGCCGTCTGCGTTACGCCCCTTTCCTCTCGGCGGATGGCTTTAAGACTAGCCGGTTACTCGCCGGCCTGGTAGACGTGCCCGTGTGGTTATATCCCCTCGGCGGAAAGGCAATCCGACTGTCATGGCTTTCAGCCGAAGGGATGTATGCCGAAGAACCATCTAAGGCTCATTCCCTCGGTGGAAAGGCAATCCGGCGCGGACCTCTCTAAGGCTCATCCCCTCCGAGGGCCTCCAAATCCGAGTGGTTTTAACACCGCTAGGAGTCGAAGGGGGTCAGGCTTACCGAGCCCCAGCTGACCCTTACGGCCCCTGTGGACCTCGGCTACCACAGGTAATTTAGGACTTCTTCAAGTGTGGGAGTTTGTACGCGTTTTATGAGGTGCCTGATTTGTCTCAGATTGTAAGACATGCTGATGATAATTGCATATATGGGTTATGGATTGAGCATGGGATGACAAGATCTGGAATTCAATTCCAGACTTCTATCTCTTTCATTCACAGTGGTGGCTTTTGCTATCCGGTGATGGTCTACTATTCGGATGCTCAAGAAGGTGGGCCATCATGAAGGAGAAAATCTTGTATACAAAAATAGGGTACGGCCATGTGGTAGATCTCCTACTGCGCATCCAGAATAATTTTAGTCGATAATAGTAGTATATGAAAACAGAGGTATTAGTCAATCGATGAATATACTCTTTTTGAATTTTTGTTTAGCTGGCCGATATTTCATTTTCATGTCTGAAAAACTCGCCCTATATCGGATCGTTCGTGTGGGACCCAAAAGTGGATCCCCGAGCCGATCTGTGCTTTTTCTGTTACTATTATTCTGTACGCGAAGCAGCTTCCGATATTTAAACTCAAAACACTTGAATTGACTAAAGTACATAGCTCACCCGCTTCCATCTTCCAGGATCTGCAGATCAAAGGTACCAAGTTCTAACATTCAAACACCACACTAATTGTGTGTGCTAAATCATAATGGTCCTGTTTCATTTTCTTAGGATAATTGGATAAATAGGTGCATGAATCATACAATGGATCAAAAAAAATTGCTAAAATATTCAAAAAATATAAATTCCTAGTACAAATGTCACGATCAAATATATTATAGACGCAATATAAGCAATTTGCTAGAGATGCTTCGCTCAAGTCCCTACCGCTATGAACCTCATCTTAAGATCTCGACTGTAACCCATTTGGGAAGGGCTTCATTCCTTTTTCAGCTTGACTCAACAATCATAGACTTGAACAAAGATAAAGATAGAGAATGGCTGACCCGTCATGTCATCATCATACAAGCGACCTCGTAAAGAATAACATGTTAACATGCAAACTTATATGGTCCGCATCATGATTGATTTTCTCACCCTGTAACAAAATTAACATCACATGGTTTTTAAAGTAAGTCATTACTTTCAGGAGTTACTTAAAATTCAATGACAAAAATTTCTAGGCCCAAAAAAGTGGCAAAACTGCAACAATTTGGTGAAGTTACAATACAAGTGTCTCGAATGTCTATATAAAAGGACATTCATCTGATATTGGAATGCTACTAAAATGAAGCAAATGATACACCGTTACAGAACCAAAAAGAAACAAGAAAATATACGATGGGAAAACATAAAATATACGATGGGAAAACATTAAAGATTTAGAGCCCATAACTCACGGAAAATGTTGAATATTTCCTTCGATGAACTGTACATCCAAAATTATACAACCAACATTCATCTACTCGTCGTTAAAACCATATTACAACAACAACGTCCAATAGCTTCTAGTTCTAAAAATGCATCGGATCAGAGGAAATCACAAACCTCCAGTTTAATCATCTGTGATGAACAGTCAACAGAAACATCTTGTAGTAGGATCAGTTTTATCAAACATTTTTCACCATCTTTCGTTTCAAAACCTTCTCCAACTTATCACCCGAAACAGATAGCAACATGTTCAGATTCATCATTACTCCGCTTTCTATCATAATTGCATACCTAGGTTTAATCCTCGCCTCCAAACTGTACCCAAAATAGTGAGGAAATTTAACCAGATCACATTTCGGGTAACCTGTTGTCAAAAAGAACTCCCACTTGGGCCTCAAGTTGTCGGACAAGCTTAAAGTATACAGACATCCGAAGCTGGTAACCATTGATACAATATCCGCTGTACTGAATCCCCTCTCCAAGAAAAACTCTGTCACAGGTTTCAAATTGGCCTCAATGCTTAGAGTGAAAGTTTGTGGATATTGGTGGAGAAGACTGCCAACATCAACCCCAATAGAATGGAAGTACTGAGCTGTAGCCTTTAGGCTCTCCCTACTAAAACCTATGATCTGCGGGCCCCGTGCTAGAACCTTACCCAGGTTTTCGGCAGGAAGTCCCATTTCATAAAGCAGATCAATAGTTGATTTCAAGTTCTGCCTGCTATAAGTGAGAAGCGCAGGGAATCGGGTAATTGCCTTTGCCCAGTGTTTCTTGTCCATGCCTAAGTTCTCTAAAAACGTCATAGTCGGGATTAAGTTATCCGAGAGACTGAGTCCACATAGTTGAGGCCTCTTCCTGAGAATGGTGGGGATATCAGATTTGGGTACCCCAAGATCAAGAAGGAATTCAACCAAAGGCTTAATTTTCCCATCCAAGCTGTAGTAAGCAAAGTATGGGAACTTCCGTGTCACTTTTTTGATCACCTCAATTTCCATGCCAAGTTCTGTGAGGTAGACAATATGTGGAGGAGGCTTCCCAGTGGAACCGTCATCAGTCAATCTAGCCAAAGCTTTTAACTTGTTAGAGGTGAGGGTGGCAGTAGGGACTGGAGCTGGCACAACCGGTCCTCCTCCTGACAGGATTGATGAATTTTCAATTGACCTTTCTTCAACGGGAGGGTTTGGAAAATTTTCGACTACAGCTACCAGATTGTCTCCAAATTCCTTATAGAGGGTTTCAAGGTATGGATATAGAGCATCCCTGATCTCAAGAGTTGTAAGCTCTCTCCCTGAAATGTCAAAAGAAGATCAGATAAGCTACGCAATGAACAGAGTTGTCCCCGGGCTAAAGCCAACAAAGCCAATGCTTTAAGCCCCAACAATTGTCAAACTTTAGAGCCGCGAAAAATTTAGAACCCTGTAAGAGAGTCCAAAATAATATATTTTTTAGTTTGATTAACAGTACAATATAAAAGCCTAAGCGCCCAAATCTGATCCAACTATTTCAAATTACTCTAGATTTCAGTTAAGAGGGTAAAAGCATTGGAATCCTTTTATGTAAGGAGGTCCCATCCACGAACTTGGGATGGGGCCCCTTAATCTCAGAGACTTCCCAGAAAATAAAGCTTAAAAAACAGATAAACATAAACAAGGTGTGCTTCAAGAAAGCCATGATGCGTTGTACTCAAACCTACTAGATACTGATTTTTATGAATTGAACGAAGCCTTGAAACAAGGTGATCGATAAAAAGAGCTGATTTGCCGATAGTTCTTGCTGCAACCGCCTTGCTCAAACCTCGTTTCTTCAAAAACAAGGTCAATACAGCCTTGGCTTCTTCTTTTTCTGCAACTAACAAATTTGCAGGGCCACCTCCAAAGTTGGGCAACTTAGCGTTACCCAATGAAGCTGCCATTGTAGCAAAACAAATTTTCAAAGGTTGTTAGACAAGAAATGAATGAGAATAACGATGGTGAGCTTCTTATCGGAGGGAGAGAATTAGGTGGCCGATCAGATGCAACAAGGAGAAGAATACATGCAAGAGAGAGAGAGAGAGAAGCTCACCAAACTTAGCGCGACAGAAGAAAAGTGTCTTGGGAAAAGTGAGTTGAGTCCTGCTACGTCATTTAAACAAAATTTTAGTATTGTAAACTTGGATAAAGAGATGGGTGAAACACAGAAAGAACTCTTCGCTATTATTTTTGTCGCTACTATTGGGATTTGGCAGAAGTGATACTTCTTTTTATTTAATACAAACAAAAGTTACATGCTTCCTGGTTCCGGCCTATCAAATAGGTAAAGTTGCTAATGCATAATGGATGCGTTCAATCCTCAGTAGTACCCAATATTGTACAAGCTCTGAGGATATATAACAATAATCCAAAGTTTGCTTGCTCATAAGCAGCGTGGCAAACAACTGAAACACTGAACGTAAAATACTAAAAGAAAGAACTGACTACCAGGAAAATAATTAAGCCAAACCACAAGGACTCAATTACTATACCAATTCCAGTTCAAGTGGATGTCTTAAGATGTATTAAAAAAGCATTGCTCATCGTCCCACTGATTGCAGTTCTTATTCTCAATCCCTTTCTATCTTGCCTTTTGGAAACGGCCTTTGGCCTAGACTAGTCCCAGAGGTACTTCCAATCCCCTCGCTCTGGGTCCCACACATCCAGATAACTACTAGAGGTAGCCCTGTGTGGCAGTGTGGGCCTAAAGGGAGCGAGTGCTTCACGGATCCGAACACAGTGCCCAACTCACTTGGCTAAACCCTTGTGACACTCATTGCCTTTGTATTTCTGTTCAACCGTAGTGAAAATCCAAATACTAAGATATATCCTGGGTGCGTGAATTTGTTCAGTCAAGCAACATTCTACTTGACAATTATGCTTTCAAGGCCTCATTTAGTTTCGCAATTTACGATGATCAACAACCAAATTACTGTTCGCATTCACATGCTGTCGTCTAGGGTAATGCAGGAGCCAACTTGCACACACGTTAGACTAATCCATCCAACCCCCGTTTCACACACGCTTACGATTGCAGGTGAGGTGGCCGAGTAGCTAGCAAGTTGAACCCGAGACCGTAGGAGGAGAAAATCCAAACCACCAGTGAGTTTATCATTACACCAGCACAATCAGATAGGAAAGCATATACAAATCCCAAACGTTCAACAATCAGAATATTCGCACAAGTGAAAGAAGTATGATTCTCTTTGGTAATAGAAAGGCATAATCATCACAATATACTTGCATAAACAAAACACACAAAATTCACGTTCATAATAAAATATATACATGACCCATGTATGATTATACAAGAAATTGGCACCTGGGCATGAAAAAGGCAGCTCCAGGCAGAGAGGAAAGGTCGGAGGACCATACGGCAGGGAAAGCTTGCATTTTTGCAGTAGATTAGTGCTTTACGAAGCAGTATAATACGGAGTAATTGTATAACCAGCGTGTGTATATGTGCGTCTAGGGTTTAATTTGGTTTGCTTAATGGAGGGAACAGGGGAAGAAAAATGAAGAGGGATTTCTGAGGGTTGGGAGTTGATTTGGAGATTGGATATGGTGGGTCGTGGAGCACGCGGGAGAAAGACAACCAACGTGAAATTAACATTTTTCTCACACTGTTAGGAGAAATTTTTTGGTGCAAATAGGGTTTTGCACGCGTGGTGTCCGAACGACTATCTCGGCTGTCCAAAAGTGTTTTAGAAGGTCCAAATTTCTCCCCCTCTCTTAGGAGAAATTTGGACCGTCTAAAATACTATTGGATGGCCGAGAGCTCTCTAAAACTCAGACCGTCCAAACACTTTTGGACGGCCGAGATGCGCGCTGGGTGCCCCACGTGGAACCCATCCGACACCCAAAACTTTTTCAAATACTATAAAAGGATGTGTGCTAGGTAACGCCACGTGGTACCTAGACTGCACCCAAGTTTTTTTCAAAAAAAGGGAATGTGAAAATCAATTCACTAAAAAATTTGTTTGATATAGGATTTTTCTTTGCTGGGCTTGTAGCAGAATACCTGAAAAAACGGGTAACAAAAAAACTACATTAATAATTTGATTTGAAATGGTGCTTTATGTCATTAACCATGTAGGAGTAGTATTTTTTAGAATACAGTATTCTATTTTCTACAAGCACCATTCAAAAAAGTATTAAAAATACATTCTCTTAATAAAAAGATCACGATAAAATGACACAAGTCAAGCAACCTAGCAAAGGATAACATGTTATTAATAGAAACTAATATGGTCCACGATTTACTTTCTCAAGTTGTCACAAAATTTACATTACACGGTTTTTGGACTATGGATATCCTACGTGATGCCTCATGGACTATGAGGAAAATCCTTGCTATATATAACGTTTTTAACAAAAACTAATCGGATGAAGCCCATGCGGATATTTTTTTTGGACGAATCTTCACGGTGGACCTTAAAAACACATTTTAAACACATCTAACGGTTCGGATCGTCAAAATTTAGTTCGGAAAGTGAAAAAATTGCTTGGTCCTCATTTTATTTAAAATGAGAGATCCCTCATTAGAAGTTGATCCTATATATATATATATATTGAACGACTTGGATCATCCGCGTCGGACCTAAAGTGGGCCCCGCGTGATGGTCGGTACACCGTTGGTGGGAAATGGTCTGTGGTCGTAGTCAGGTTCTAATTGTAGTTATTTCCCCACTGTTGCCATCGGAGACACATACTGAGAACATAAGACTTAGTTTGTCCATGTGAAATGGACTTTCAACCTTAAGCAGAAAAAACAAATAGACCAAAAATGAAAACTTTAGAACATCTAGCATTAAGCCGAGGAGTTTCCATGTGAAATCAAACAATTTTTGGCATACTATGGAGGACCATACCCAGAAATTAGTTGAATAACCATTTGCAGTGTCCTTTGATGTTACATCATGGCAATATACCCCCGTAAAATAGCATTTCCTTGGATTCTTCGTCGACCCAAGTATTAGTATTTCGTTTGTTGTTGTTGTTGTTGTTGTTGTTGTTGTTGTTGAGGTGATTTGAATTTTTGAAGCTGCAGCTTACATGGTGCCCTGAAGGCGGTGTTATTGACATAATTGAATTCTACTCCACTTCATCTTATTATATGAAGGTGGTATGGTTTTGGGTCTTCAGTCATCCATGGAAAATTTATCACATTATTTTAAGATGTCGGGAAGAACACAAGATTACCAACATTTTATTGTCTTGATGTCCTTCAATAGCCTTGTTCTTTTTCTTCTACCCCTCTTAATAGTCTTTTAAATTGTTGCAGCCTATGGTGCAAAGTTGACGATCTTCACTTTTTTAGGTATTTTGTG
Organism: Vaccinium vitis-idaea; assembly: GCA_963854785.1. Classification (NCBI taxonomy): domain Eukaryota; kingdom Viridiplantae; phylum Streptophyta; class Magnoliopsida; order Ericales; family Ericaceae; genus Vaccinium; species Vaccinium vitis-idaea. Next base: position 5,738,683 of record OY978219.1, on the reverse strand, counting down.
ATTAATCTGTGGCATACTCTTCTTCTTCTTCTTCTTCTTTTTTTTTTGATAAAGAGATAGAATTTCATTTAACGGGAATTGCAATTACAAACTACTGGAAAAAAATAATAGAAATATAATAGCATACAGACGAGAAGAACATACAACAGAACCAAAACAAATGACGGATATAAATTCGGTAAGAGCTTGCTTCGGCTGTCAAATGTGCGTGATCAATATACGCTGCTGTCCCGGTAGCTCCACGAATGACGAAGCTTCCTAGCAGAAACTGTCCGATACAAACCAAGTGACTGATGCACCTATAGTCGAGAGTTCCGCGGCACGGTTAGATGTCGTGCAATTTCTTACGTCGTTTCTCTACTTTTCTGGCCTTGCCTTGTATCATATATCATATTAAGGGACATGGAAACTGCTCTTCCGTTAGTTTTTTTTTATTAGATTTGCCGATCTTCAGTTAGCTCGTTGTTTCTTCTTCATTTTGTTTAAAGCCTTGGCTGCCCTATTCTCCATGACAGAGATCCTGGAGAATTTCTGATTAGTGACACAATTGACAGATTTCATTCATTTTGGCAAGTGGGATCTCTTGTCACAAAAACCTAAAGCTTTGGGAGGTCTGGGCCTTACAAACCAATCTTACTATTTGGGGTGATCAAATGACCACTATCACAACATGTAAAGCCGCCTATGATTTTTAACACGTTATCTTACTAGATTTTATCTAGAGATATCACGATATGACGGAATTGTAAATTCACTGATAATTACACAAGACATGGACAATTGAAGAAGTTAATTGTAGATTTTGTCGAACGAAAAATTTACTGGTTGACATATTGGCACTTTCAATTTATGAAGAGTATTTGCTTTTGGTGACATTGTTTGCAAATTACCAAAGTATTGAATAAGAAGTTTGCCACCGTATGACAAAATAATATCCCAGAACCACACAAAAATGGCCCTCCATAGAAATCAAAGCAAGAAATGGCTACTAGACCAATGATTAAAACCAGAAAACAAATATGCATTTAATAGAGAATATCCTACTAATTTAGTAAATAAGTTTGTAGATTAACCATCTAGAAACACTTAAACTTGGGGGTAAACGAAGGCCCAAACAGGGGGAGGAGGATAGCACAATCCCGTATTTCCTCGCCAGGGCTTCCACCTGACACGTCCATCTTTCAAATCGAAGACACCAAAGTCGTGACCACCACTGGCACCTTCGTCTTTGTACTGCCAAAATTCCCGATCCGTGAAATAAGTTTCTTCAAATACGCTTTTATGCATAAGATCGAAGGAGTCATCCGCGAAGTATATAGAATTCGGTCTCAGATTCAGCTCAGCAGCGGAGACGGAGACGGATTGATTGAGGCCCACGAACAGCACGCGGTCATCAAGGTCTTTCACCACTTCCCAATTATCCCGGTCAGAGTTGAGTTTCATCACTTCGAAATTGACAGTACGATAGGGCCAATGCGATAGGGGCATAACCTTGCCATTGTTGTCAACGTGGTGAGCCACGTACCTACGGACGACCAAGATATCACCCATAGACTCCACCAGATAGTACTTCTTTTTGCAGGTGCCGAATTCTTCGGCATTGTCTGGGTTGGGAACAGGGGTGGTCACGGTGGTGTGCGTCTTCTTTGGATCGCGGAGATCCCAAGCTTCGAGTTTTAGATCACAATCCCTGATGGCATAGAGCTTTTGATCTCTCTGGGAGTACATGATGTCTACGTAGCCGCCGGAATCAACATTGTTCAAAAGAGTCCAGGAGTCTGTGCCACCCAGCTGACAGAAAGCAATGTCACGAAACTTGCCGCCAAGGATAGCCATAACGAGTGTGGCGCCGCTGCTGCCCTCGTTGTGGTGGTTGAGCAGCGACGGAGGGGCCGACAAGATGATCTTGTGCACGAAAGTGTCGCTCAAGTCCTTTGGACTAACCGGAAAATAATCGGGCTCCAAATCATCATCTTCTGGATCGTTAAAGAACCGGGGATCCATCCGACATAAAATTTCGAGACTTGGACGGGGCCATGCAAGCCCGTTGAATTCGACGTGACTGATGTGAGGAAGGGTACATATGCGGGGAAGCTGGATGGTAAATAGCGGAACAGGTAACAGCAAGCGATCAGCAGAACTGGAGGAGGAGGAAGGCGATGATTGTGCATTATTTTTATTTTTATTATAAGGTATCGAGGCAGAAGCAGTAGTGAGGGGTAAACTCGAGAGGTAGAGACCGCAGTCGAAGGTGTTGATGAAGGCAAGCCAGCCGTGAGAAGAGCCGACACATCGGCTGTTGCGGAGCACTTCTGGTAGCAATATATTATGACAAGCCATTCTTATATCTCCTTCCATCTCTTCTTCCTCTCCTCGTGAAGAAGAAGGTATAACGAAAGGACAATTAACAAGAGAACCGAAACCATCAGAGGCTAGCCGTGATGCGGGGAACATCATCAGCATGGGCAGTAAAGGCGCCGTCTTTTCTTCAACTGTGGATTTACCGCTGGTGGCTTGAAAAGAGGAATCCGAACCACCACCAGTACTAGCCAACGCCGACAACCATGAGTAGTTGAGCAACCGGAATTTCTGCGAAAGGAGTTCTAATATGGGCAACGAATGAGATCCACGGAGTAAGCCAGAAAAGCTCGGTTTGGCGATTGTGCCGGAGATCAAAGAAGAACGAGAAACCATAGGGGTGCCCAAGAACAGAGGGCGGGATGCCAGTAGACGCCGTAAGTTCCCCATACCTCTCTCTCTCTCTCTCTCTCTCTCTCTCTCTCTCTCTCTAATGGCGCACTACTAGACTGCTACTATTATTATGATGTAATATCTCCCTTTTTCCTTGTTCGGGAATTAGAAAGTTTCCTTCTTCTACTTGTACAATAAGAAAAAAGTGAAGGAGAGATTCACATTCCCATTTCCCTTGGGACTCTCATTTTGTTAACCCACCTTAATAATAGGTGAATCTTATATAATATTGGAGGTTGGGTTTTCGCAAGAAGAGCTGTGGTACAAGTGGTACAATCTGATTGGATTGTCATTAAAATTTTCAAGCAACACATTTCACATAATCTTATTATCCCTCTAAGAACTTATCCATATATGGTTTTATGTTATTTCAAAAAATGACCTTGGGAAGATGAAATCAAGAATGGTATTGCATAAATCCTACTAAGATTTATTATTCGTATTTCCTTACGAATGGATGGTAATTAAATGGAGAAGCAAAATTAGAATAGCAAGTTGCATGTAAAAGGAAATGAAAAATACTCCATCCGTTTCAAATTGTTAGTCACTTTTGGGAATTTCAACTTTTTAAGCAGACATGCAATAAATGCATTCATTTAACGCATTCACATTAAACAGATTCATTAATTTTCAACAATACCCTTATATTTCAACTTTTGAGAGAAATGATTGTTGTTGTTAGAAGGGTTATTTTGGAAGATTGAATCAATTTTGTTTTGACTTTTCAAACATGACAAACAATTTGAAACATTCCAAAATAGTATTAGTGACAAGCAATTTGAAACGGGTGGAGTAGTATTTATCTATGAATGGAATTTTTTATTTTCCTTCCTTCCATATAGATTCCACGATTTCCTAACTAATTTAAACACAAAAAGGTGGAGTTTGTGGGTGAATTCCGCATAGGAACAATCGCATTTAATTTATTTGCTATATACCTACTTTTTACCAATCTCACCCTCAAAGCATAGAAGGTATACAATCTTTTCATTTTTTGATTGCATTGTTCTGCATGTGATTTTTTATAATCTTTCTTTTCCCTCCATGGTTTTGAATGTTAATCAAGAATGACTACCTATGCAATTCTTTGGAATCAATCTTGACATTCGAAGTGTAGAATAAATTAGTTATGATCACTTCTCTTTTAATTATGTTGTTATGTGCTCTTTTACTAATTCTTTTTCATATTATTCATGTGGATCAAGAAGGGCTACAGGTGCAAGTTATTGGTATCAATCTTGGCTCTCAAAGTGTAGAACAATTACGTATATAATCTCTTCCTTTTTTGTGATATGATATTACTGTATATGATTTTTCGTTCGACAATGTGCGTGTGGTCTGTTCAAATATTGTAATGGCTTAAACGGATAGTGGTGCATTAAATTTGTGACCTCTATATGCTTTGCGGGTGATTAGTATTTCTTGAATTAAATAATCAGTTCCTAGCCTATTATTTGATTTTTCCTTTTTGTTTTTGTTTTCCTTTATTCTTTTACTCCTCTCATATACAATTTTTTTTTTGTCTTCGTACATAATACATGTTTGCATAGAAAATTCTAATATCTAATGTTTTAATTTGTGCAGAGAAGGAAACAATTAAGATCCCACTAATGACACCTTGCAAGTTGATGAAGTTGAACCCTCAATTGGAGGAATATGAAGGATTAATCAACTAGACAAAGACACTACAATAAGGAGTCAAGTTTTGAAGGTATTTCACATAGTTAAAAATTCAAATTTAGGACACGAGATGTAAATATATTATAACGGTTAAATTATTTAGAGATGCATTTCTAGACACATATACTTGAGGGAATGGAAACTGCCTCCAAAATTACAACAAGGACACTTGATTCATATCCATCGAAATCCACTGACTGATTTAAGACCCATACACTTCCTTATAAAAACTACCTCCAAAGTAACTAAAAAATAAGCCAACACAGCAAAGACCAGTGTGATTGTGTTTATTTTGTACTTCTCTTGTTGCTTTTTTTCTTTTAACAATTATGTGTACTCCATTCTGGGCCAGGTTACACACACCTTAACTAATTCTGGTGAACCAATTGAAGCCAGTATAAACCCCGTACCAACTGATTACAAATGAGTTGATAGCACTTGAAAAGTTTTGAACGACGACTTTAGAAGAGAGAACCCCCTAATTAAGACTTCGACTACCAGGCTAACCCATGTGGTTAACTGAAGCCCAATTCATATTTCTCTTAGTGCTTACTTATGAGCAATACGCAACATTAAACTTTAGTTGTCACTATATTTCAAGTAGGAGAGGACTCATTATTACAATTCGTTCTATGTTTAAGAACTTTAGATCCATCAAATAAGAATCTCAAGTTTTGAAATTAAACTGGATAAAAAAAAATAGATATAAAACAATAGTATAAGTGTTCTAAGATATATAAGATCAATTATTTCTAATACCCAAAAGAATACAAATTTTTCTGGGGTTAATCATCCATCAACATTCTTAATACCAAAAAATACACACTTTCATCGATTAATCACTCACCATTATGCTTAACAGCACAAGTAATACACTCGTTTTGAAGAATAGCACTGCACTTGCAATACAAAAATAATTTTTTTTCTTTTGACCCAGTGGTGCATAGCACGAGTTTTTTGCTAGTTTATTATAGTATTGGGTTTTCGCAAGGAGAGTTGTGGAAGCGACACTTGGCACCTATTGATTGGATAAGTATTATAGATTTTAAAAATATTTATAGCCTTATACTCCTATAATGTTTGATCTTCTTGAAAATATTTTTGAAAGGAGATATTGATAAATCTTGCTCAATTCCATTGATTAACAGTTCCCTATAAAATGAAGATTGCCTTCATTGTAGGAAATCTCACCTATGTGCATGTAAAATTGTCCCAATTTAGATGGAAATGCGAGAATCACTTCAATCATATCTAAAAACAACTTATTTTACCATTCAAACAATTATACACAAATTCAAAAATCTGTCAAGTTTATCAATGATTCATGGGTTTTGTAAGGGGAACAACTCTCCCAAACCGGCTGTGTGAATTTATTACCTAAACGCTAGAGGCAACAATCATGTAAATGCCTGTCAATACAAAACATGCTGAAATTGAGAACAAGTAAAGAGGAAGAGATGCAACGAAGACACTTGAGACATCTGTATTAATGTTTGATAGTATATTGTTTCTTTTGTTATTTATTTTTGCTCATTATGACAACACTCCAATTTGTTGTTGCATATGCCATACATTTTTTTACACACTGATTAGGTACTAGAAAATTTTTCCAGCTGGTTTCTTCCCAAAATCACATAAGGTATCCCTAAAGAAATGCTCTCAGAGCCGGTAATCTGGAAAGGGGAAAAAAGAGAAGAATCAGTCAATTTAGATGGTAACATATTTCTCTTTTAAGGTCTATATTTACGGCATATCTTTATGTTTATATGCATATTCGAACTCCAATGACAATCCTAAACTATGTAATTACCTTTTTTGTGAAGTGCAGTCATGTAACTATCTCAAAAAAAAAAAAAGCAACAACAAGAATAGCACTAAGCGGATAATTACTATATAATACATAGAATATGGTTTGTTGTATGGTTTATTTCCCGTATTGCTTATTTAACAATAAATAATTTGAAACTTTTGTGATTAATGCAAGTTTGTGCAATCCAAATTATTGTACTTGTTTACATTTTTCAACTCCCGTGTATAACATGGGTTCACTGCTAGAACTCATTGGATTGTGACGAAGATTATAAATAAAGCAATGTAACATGATCATATCATATTTAAGACATCCCATGCCTTTTTCGTATTTCAAAATCATAAATCTTGAAATATCCATATCTTTTTATATCAATCACCAGAATTTTCGGCGTTTTTTTGGCTAAGATCTTCAAAATTCAAATGAGTCAAAATCTTTTCCATAATAGCAAATCAAAATAATCTCATCTCTCTTTGACTTCCTTTCATTGTCTCTTTTTCTCTCTTTAAGCATATTATATGGTGATTCTCTTGATTTAATATCTCCCAATGTTGATGATTTATACATATTGTGTAGGTATTGGAAGTAATCACTTTGTTCGGTTGTCTTCTCAGGAAAAAAAATTTCGGAAAAAATCTGAACAATGGGGTCCACCACCACCCCATGACTTTTCAAAGTCTGAACAATGGGTTCACTTGTAGTACGAAGTTCTTTTGACAGGGGGTATCGGGTGGAGCAGCGGGTAGGAAACGAACACGTGTTGGGAGGTGCGTTGATTGGTCAGTGGGGTTACGGAAGAATGACGACAGCTGTTAAAATGTACCCACGTGATGCAGTCCGGCGTGTCAAAGGACCCAGACTTTGAAAAGTCATGGGGTGGGGGTGGACCCCATTGTTCAGATTTTTTTTCAAAACTCTCAACTAAACACAACGAATGTGTTTCCTTTATCTTGCTCTTCTAAATACTTAGTCCTTGGTTAATCAATTTCACAAGGTTAGTACATTTTCTCTACATTTTTCTATATAGTCATTTTTTATATTCACGATTCCTTCAATTTAAGTTCATATAATTAAATGTGCTCCCATGTGTGTTGTTTGTGATAAATACTGAATAATGATTGTACCTTCATATTTGCTTAATTTTTTCCAATTTTTTTTCCCTTGCTCCCCTAAAATCTCTTCACGAGTTTAAAATTCAAAGACAACCCGAGTACAAAATAGGGGCAAAAAGGAAGAATAAAAGCAATCATTTACAAGGAGATTGTAACGTTCATTTGCTTTTGGGTGAAGAACTAAATTTTTTTAAGCTATGCCACAATATACGATTTCAACATTTCATATGATGCATAATGTATACCTTTGTTATTGATTTGTGTTAGTTTTGCTATATATTGGAGAAGTCTTGCATATTCTTCGAAACTCTTTTATTCCTTTTCTGTTGTACTAATTTTATATTTTATCTATGTGTTGATGAAATTTCCATTGCCGATAAAACAAAGTTTTGCTTTACATTGGGCTGATGTCTTAGAGACAGAAAGCGAGAGTTGGAAAGACAATAATTTGAAATTAGTACATCACATAATTCTTTTTTTAGTTACTGAAAAAAGAAGTTAAACTATATAGGCATCAAGAAGTTTTTTTTTTTAATTGTAGTAGTACAGGATTTTGACATACGTATCTCATTAACTCATATATTAAAAAAATTAGGGATGACGAAATATGTACAGACTGACAGATGTTATAAATTAATATTAGTTTTAAAAGGGAATATAAATATTTTGATTCTCCCTCCCTCTACAAACTTGAGATAATCCAACTAATAATCTGATAATTATTAATTTAATGTGAAATCAATAAATAATTCAAAATTTTAAAAAGCTACTATGATTCTCCAAAAATATGCAGGTTAAGAACGATTTTCTATATATAAATGTACAATTTTAGATTTCGCAATAGCTATTGCAAGTCCTCATATTTTATTTACTGTTCTTCCTCTACTGTTGCCGCTATTGGAATTGTGAGAAAAGTGTCTTTAGGATAATTCAGTAATAAGTTTTACTTGATTGATTTGTGTCTAACGTATAGATAAAACAAGATAAAGGAGGGAGGCAAGATTGTTAGAGAGAAAAAAGAAAACCGAAAAAACTATTGGGGAAAGAGTAAAAGTGTTAATGAACACCCTAATCTAGCGAAACCCAATACTTTCAGCTATATCAGGGGTACATAGATCAATCCTTTATTTTATTTGTGGATATATTTTGAATATCAAAATTATTAATTTCCCCGTGCATAACACGGGTTTCATGCTAGTAAAATATGAAGGAAAAAGTAAATTTTCCCTAGTTTACTATATAAGTTAAACCCATACTTGCGATGTGAACATAAATGATAACATAACTGGATTGGAAACTAATTTTATAACTTACCGCAAGGAAGACTCGGAAAAAGTATATGGGATATTCCTTCGTTATAGAGAATTGACATTTGGAAACCAAGATTCATGCTACCCGTGATCAGGGGCGGCCCCACTGATCACGGCCCCATGTAGGGTAAGGGGGGCAGCTGACCCCCCGAGCCGGAAATCCTTCTTGAGATACGTATATTTTTTTGGTTATTTTTATAATTTTGATCCACGGGAGTATATATTGTTGTTTTTACATTGTGTTCCTTGCCTCACTAATAATTCACTTGCCCCAAATGTACTAAAAATTTGCATATAACTTCATAGGGAACCACATCAAAATGAAACAAAGAGACTAAATATTGTAGATTTTTGACCCCCTAATGATAAATCCTGCGTCCGCCCCTGCCCGTGATCAACCAATAAAAGTTAGTATTACAGAAAGTGGATATAAACTTGTACATTTGTATAGAGCAGAATAGAAAATTAAAGTGCCACAAATTTCACAATGAAGCTCGAAAAGAACCAAAAACAAATCTGTAGTTCTTGCAACCCATAAAATCACATCATCTGCTAGTACTATTCATTATCTTTAAATTCTGACTAAAGTGTCTTCGAAAAAAGAAACATGTGGCTCGTGGTCTTAAAATTTGTCCGGCGCGCCTTTGTGGAGGCAACATCGTTAGGGTTCTTTGCTAGTGTTTGGCATCAGATATATGCAGGCATGTGTAGCTAGAGACTTTGAATTTTGGAGTTAATTTCCTTTCCCTTATAGTAAATATTTTTTTTGATGAACTTCCCATATAAATCTTGCTTTACTTTTTTAATATAAATATCTCAACTAAACTTTATTGTTTGTGTGCTTCCTTCTATGTTAAGAATTTCTATAAATTCATCGCAGTTTCCTTTTAATGTGCTTCTGGTTATAAAATGGACATGATGGTGAATTGACAATTTTTTTTTACCTTATATAAGATTTTTCTATTTTTAAGTGGATGAACAAAATCGGACTCTAAGGGAACGTAAATCTCTCCTTCTCGTTTTCTTATTGTATGAAACTCTCTAATTCCCGAACAAGGAAAAAGTAGTAGCAGTCTAGTACTGTGCCATTAGAGAGAGAGGTATGGGGAACTTACGGCGTCTTCTCGCATTCCGCCCTCTGTTCTTGGGCACCCCTATGTTTTCTCGTTCTTCTTTGATCTCCGGCGCCATCACCAAACCGGGCTTTTCTGGCTTACTCCGTGGATCTCATTCGTTGCCCATATTACAACTCCTTCAGCAGAAATTCCGGCTCCTCAGCTACTCACCGTCGTCGGCGTTGGGTAGTACCGGTGGTGGTTCGGATTCCGCTGTTCAAGCCGCCGGCAGTAGATCCACAGTAGACGAAAAGACGACGCCTTTACTGCCTATGCTGATGTTGTTCCCTGCATTACAAGTACCCCCGAGTGCTTTTGGTCGTGTTAATTGTCCTTTCCTTATACCTTCTTCTTCTTCACGGGGAGAGGAAGAAGAGATGGAAGGAGATATAAGAATGGCTTGTCATGATGCAGTGCTACCAGATGTGCTCTGCAACAGCCGATGCGTTGGCTCTTCTCACGGCTGGCTTGCCTTCATCAGCACCTTCGACTGCGGTCTCTACCTCTCGAGTTTACCCCTCACTACTGCTGCTTCTGCCTCGATACCTTATAATAAAAATAAAAATAATGCACAATCATTGCCTTCCTCCTCCTCCAGTTCTGCTGATCGCTTGCTGTTACCTCTTCCGCTATTTACCATCCAGCTTCCCCGCATATGTACCCTTCCTCATATCAGTGGCATCGAATTCAACGACCGTGCATGGCCCTGTCCAAGTTTCGAATTTGGTTGTCGGGAGGATCCCCGGTTCTTTAACGACTATTTAAATGACGATGATTGTTTTAAGTCTTTTCCGGTTAGTCCAAAGGACTTAAGCGAGACTTTCGTGCACAAGATCATCTTGTCGGCCCCTCCGTCGCTGCTCAACAACCACAACGAGGGCAGCAGCGGCGCCACACTCGTTATGGCTATCCTTGGTGGCGAGTTTCGTGACATTGCTTTCTGTCAGCTGGCTGGCACAGACTCCTGGACTCTTTTGAACAATGTTGATTCCGGCGGCTACGTAGACATCATGTACTCCCAGAGAGATCAAAAGCTCTATGCCATCAGGGATTGTGATCTAAAACTCGAAGCTTGGGATCTCCGCGATCCAAAGAAGACGCACACCACCGTGACCACCCCTGTTCCCAACCCAGACAATGCCGAAGAATTCGGCACCTGCAAAAAGAAGTACTATCTGGTGGAGTCTATGGGTGATATCTTGGTCGTCCGTAGGTACGTGGCTCACCACGTTGACAACACTGGCAAGATTATGCCCCTATCGCATTGGCCCTATCGTACCGTCAATTTCGAAGTGATGAAACTCAACTCTGACCGGGATAATTGGGAAGTGGTGAAAGATCTTGACGACCGCGTGCTGTTTGTGGGCCTCAATCAATCCGTCTCCGTCTCCGCTGCTGAGCTGAATCTGAGACCGAATTCTATATACTTCGCTGATGACTCCTTCGATCTTATGCATAAAAGCATATTTAAAGAACCTTATTTCGCGGATCGTTTGCACTTCCATGCCGAAGTTGCCAGTGGTGGTCATGACTTTGGCGTCTTCGATTTGAAAGATGGACGTGTCAGGTTGAAGCCCTGGAAAGGCGACCGCTGGGGAGATAGGGGGTCCTTCTGCTGCAGTCCTCCCCCTGTTTGGGCCTTCGTCTACCCCCAAGTTTAAGTGTTTCTAGATGGTTAATCTACAAACTTATTCACTAAATTAGTAGGATATTCTCTATTAAATGCATATTTGTTTTCTGGTTTTGATCGTTGGTCTAGTAGCTCTTTCTTGCTTTGATTTCAATGGAGGGCCATTTTTATGTGGTTCTGGGATATTATTTTGTCATATAGCGGCAACCTCTTATTCAATACGTACTTCGGTAACTTGCTCGTGCTATGCACAGGATTTGAAGAAACTATGTTTTCAAGTGCAAATTGTGTTGAAGTGTAAATAATGTGTATCTTGTTCTAACTAAGAATTACTTGATTTTTTAAATGAAAAAACTATAAAATTTTCATTCTATGTGAAATACATCTCTAGTCACCTTTGTGAAAGTGTGGCGATTGACTTGGTCATTCTCTTTCATGGGGTAATAAAAAGGACATTTAGAAGGCCTTAAATAAACAATGATCTGAGTAAGTCACAAGATTTTCTTTGGTTAAATCAACTTGAGATTAAACACAATCGAAAAATTAGTTTGGGCTTAGTCCTGAATCCAATTTTAGAAAACACCCATTTACAAATACATCTCAATATGCCAAGTTGTCGCAAGATTGGTTTACAATGTAGATGATCTTCCCGAATTTTTTATAGAGTACATCATGACAATTTCTCCACCTTTCCTTGCAACTAATGCATGGTGTCCCGGGCCAACTTGGGGCACCTCGGACTAATCCCTACAGTCCCTTGCACTCTCATTTCATTCACCTACATGTGGGGGTGAGGTGTCCTGAGAATTGCTGACAGGGAGAATTGAATTTGAGATAGGATGGAGCAAACACCTAAGTCTTAGGCCAATACCACCTAGCCAATCACAAACACCTTAGGCTAAAACCTCCTAGCCAACCCCTTAAGGTTAACGAAGAAGTACTTATAGAATTGACCTATTGCACACTTTTCTACCAATTTTTGGTAGTCAACATGAACACATTGTAACTTTACCTTATATAAAAGAATTTAGTGAACAACAAATACTGACAAAATCCAGACCTATTCAAATGAATCCCGAAGTCATGGCAACTTGTAAAAAGGAAATTAATAATTTACTTGATAATAATATTATCCAGAAAAGTAAATCACATTAGTCATGCCCTGCCTTTTATGTTAATAAAAATGCAGAAATTCAAACATGCGTACCACGATTAGTAATTAATTACAAACCATTAAATACAGTATTAGAATGGATAAGATACCCAATTCCTAATAAAAAAAAGATTTAATTAATAGACTAAGTGAAGAAGTAATATTTTCAAAATTTGATCTAAAAAGTGAATTTTGGCAAATCCAACTACACCCTAATGATAGATATTAAACTGTTTTTATCACACCATTTGGACATTATGAATGGAATGTAATGCCTTTTGAATTAAAAAATGCTAGTGAATTTCAAAATATAATGAATGAAATATTCAACCCTTAATATCCTGTTTGATAATGTTCACTTCATGTTGTAGGTTTTGTAGAGTAACTCCTTTTCGTTTTTTATTAAATTTATCTATGGTAGTATTAAGGTTTACTATTGGTTTAGTATATTGGGGTTTGTTATTCTTTCGTACCAGAAGTTGTTTAAGTTTTTTAACATATTGTTGTCTTAACTTGGGATCTTCTATTCTACTATTTAAAATGGCTGGCGTTTTACTACCGGAACAGATGTGCTAGATAATGGGCTACTTAATATATAATACTTCCTCCGTTCCCAAATTTTGGTCCTTCGTCCTAATCTAACCGGAAAAAAAACTAGCTATAACTTTAAATCGGTAATGAATTTTATATTCAATAAGGATCTTGTTTGATAGATCTCAATTAGTTCTATAAGACAATCACTGTGTTCGTTTCCTGTTTTTCAGCCAAAAATGTTTGAAATGCACTTTTCCCAAACAAAAGTCTCCAGAGATGAAGTTGACACGCCACCCCATTTTTTGTCAACTTTTTCGACTTTTCCAGTCAACAGTGGGGAGAGAGGGAGACATGTGCGGCGTGTCAGCAACAAAAGGAAACAGACGGCTAGGATCCGGTCAAACGGTAATAAGGTTCTGGATCTGCTGTTGGATTGGTGGAGTCTGACGTGGCGTTAATTATTAAAAGCCTCCAGATTCCCAACAAGTCCAATCTGGCAGAGTGGTTCGGTGTTTGTCGAGAGGCGTGTAAGGAAAGGAAGAAAAGTGTGGGCCCTAAGATCTTTCCATCCGATCACTCTCTCTAAGTTATTTATTTTAGAAATACAAATCCATGTTTTGAAAAGGGAAACGAACACAGTGAATGTTTTCGAAATCATGTAAAACAATGTGAATTACGAGATATAATCAATTGAAAAGTGACACGAACTCCCAAAAGAGACAAATAAATGGGGACGGAGGGAATACTTCGTTTGAATTGTGGGCCCTCCTTTGAGGCCCTATTTTCAGGGAGGTCAGGTGACCCCCTCTGTGCCTACATTAAATACATCTGACATAGTAAAACATACTTGTCCTTTGTGATTTTTCAGAGTCTAAGATTTCATTAGGGTAGTGGGCTGAATGCATAGCATGTCGACTTTGGTTTTGTGAATTGGTTGAATTAATGAAACTTCATTGCTGTGGAGGATTAGTACTATTTCTCAACGAGTAAGATGCAGGAAAATGGACTACCTGAGGATCTTTCTGTTTTGGAAATTGGTAGAGAAGATAAATGGCAGACTTTTTCATGGATACCTAGAATTCACTCCCTTAATTATTTTGAAGTTTTTAAACAGTGTGGCTGGAAAAACAAGACAAGGCAACCCAGGGGAGTTGTCACAGTAATTAATCGACTTGCCTCAGTGGGATTTACCTCGGGTTGGAGGACTGGACAGGTGTTGGTTAATGTGTGATTTTTTCATAAACTGTGACCCAAGATTCTGGGAGAAGCTTAAGAAATCCAGGACGGGCCAAGGTCGTAGGCAAGCAGAGGACCTGTAGTGAGTGAATCTCACTATAGGGTATAGTGAGATCTCAGTCGTCCATTCTTGTTTTAGACAGTCCAGATTTTAAATAAACTATTTGCGCAAATAGATTAGTGAAAATCCAGACCATCCAAAACGCTTTGAACGACCAAGATTCATTCACTACATCCTACAGTGAGATTCACTCACTATAGGGCCCTGGTTCCAAGGTTTTATCCTTGGGACTACCTCACATCATGCAAATGCATCGAAAGGGCCGTGAAATGGTGTAACGGACTAGAGAGATTAGTCCGATTCATCGGGACACTCTTCATTACAAAAAAAAAAAACACAAGACAATGGATTGTTATGGAAGCTTTTTGGGTTTGTTATGGATGTGATTGCATGTGGGTTGATGCAGGTGTGATGGCTAGACGTGGGGTCGAGGCTAATATGGAGAAGAGGAGGAAAAGACCAACGGAATAGAGAGAATGCAGGGGAGACATAGTGATTGCAGTAGAAAGGAGGGGTGTAAAGGAATTTACCCATTTCAGATGAATGTTTCCTTTCACAATCGGTACATATGTATCCATACATTTGTATAGAGCAGAATAGAAATAGCCGAGTCTGATAATTTCATGTTCTGAAAAAATGCATCATTGCTAAAGCCTGCTTTGGGACAAGAGGGTGTAACAAACCTTAATTGAATCACCTGCAATGAACAGAATCAGCTTGGAGTCGGAACAGTTTCGACATACATTATCGTTCTGCGTATCAAAACCTTATCCCGACCACAGAGTCAATATGTTACTCCGCTTTCCCTCATAAGCTTCCAGTTAAATCACCCGCGATGAACAGAAACAACTTGTAATTGGAACAGTTTCATCCAGCATGTTTCTCCATTTTTCGTTCCAAAACCTCATCCAAGTCACCATCCGAACGAGATAGCAACATGTTGAGACTTATCCTTACTCCGCATTCCCTCATAATTGCATACCTAGGTTTAATCCTCCCCTCCAAACTGAGCCCAAAATACTGAGGGTATTTAACCAGATCTGATTTGGATTAACCCATCGTTAAAAAGAACTCCAACTTGGGAATAATGTTGTTCGACAAGCTTAAGGTGTAAAAATTTCCAAATCTTGAAACCATAAATGCAACCTCCTCGATACTAAATCCCCTCTCCAAGAAAAACTCTGTGATTGGTTTCAAATTGGCCTCAATACTTAAATAAAAAAGTTGTGGACAATTGTGGAGAACACTTCCTACATCAGCTCCAATACTATGTAAGTACTGAGCGGCAGCCCTTAACTTCTCCTCTCCACGACCTAGGATATTCGGGCAGCGGGTTAGAACCTTACCCTGCTTTTCTCTTGAAAGCCCCAATTCATAAAGACAATCAAGATTTGATTTTATCTTCTGCAGACTATACGTTAGAAGCGGAGGATAGCGATAAATTACCTTTGGCCATTGTTTCCTGTCCACGCCTAAGCTCTCTAAGAACATCAAATTGGGTATTATACGTTCAGAGAGACTGGCTCCAAAGACTTGAGGCCATTTCCTGAGAATGGAAGGGATATCAGATTTGGGTAGCCCAAGATCAAGTAGGAATTCAACCAAAGGCTTAATATCCCCATCCAAGCTGTAGTAAGCAAAAGTAGGGAACTTCCGTGTCACTTCTTTGATCACCTCAATTTCCATGCCAAGTTCTGTGAGGTAGATAATATGTGGAGGAGGCTTCCCAGTGGAACCGTAATCAGTCAATCTAGCCAAGGTTTTTAACTTCTTAGATTTGAGGGTGGTAATTGGGACTGGAACCGGCACAACTGGTCCTTCTTCCACAGATGGGATTGATAAATTTTCAGTTGACCTTTCTTCAATGGGAGGATTTGGAAAATTTTCAACCACATCTACCAGAATGTCTCCAAACTCCTCGTAAAGGGTTTCAAGGTACGGATTTAGAGCATCCCTGATCTCAAGAGATGTAAGCCCTTGCCCTGAAAAATCAAAAGAAATCAGATAAGCTACGCAATACACAGGGTCGTCCCTGGGCCTATGCCAATGAAGCCATTGCTCTAGGCCTCAACTGCTGTCTAAAATTAGGGCCCCAAACAATTTTGAACCCCGAATGAAAGTCCAAAATGAGAATGTTTTCAGTTCGATAAACGGCTAATTTAATTCAAGGTCCAAAATCTGATTCAGCAGTTTCAAATTACTCTAGATTTTCAGTTAAGAGCATAAGGGCATCGAAATCTGTTTATGTAAGGAGGATCTAACCACAAACTTGGGATGGGGCCCCTCATCTCAGGGACAGCACTGGCAATGAAGCTTAAAAATTAGATAAAACATAAACAAGGCATGTTTTTCAAGGAAAACCATGATGTATTGTACTCAAACCTACTAGATGCCGAGTTTTATGAACCGAATGAAGCCTTGAAACAAGGTGATCAATAAAAAGTGCTGATTTGTTGACAGTTCTTGCTGCAACCTCCTTGCTAAATCCTCTTTTCTTCAAAAACAAGGTCAAAACAGCCTTGGTATTTTCTTTTTCTGCAACTAACAAATTTGCAGGTGCCACTCCGAAGTTGTGCGACCCAGCGTTACTAGAGTCAGCTGCCACTGTGGCAAAAATTTGTTAGACCGGAAATGAATAAATTTGGAGGTAGGGAAGTAGGTGGACCCATCAGGTGCAAAAAGAAGAACAATGAAAGAAAAATAATTGCTCACCGGACTTAGCGCGGAAGAATAGTTTATTTGAAGATGTGAGCTGAGGCCTGATAAGATATCAAAACAATCAAAATTATAATGGCGTTGGCTAATCTAACCAATTTTAGAATTTCCAACACTAAATAATTTTTGCTGCTACTATTGTATTGGGATTTGGTGAAACTGATCTCTCTTTTCTTGGCATAAGAAAATTGGCATGCTTCCTTGTTCAGGGCTGTCAAACAGGTAAAGTTACTAATGTATCATGGATGGCGTTAAATAGGAGCCAATATTATTTCTTTTTCAAAACAACAATCTGAAGTGTGGTAAGTCACAAGTGTTGTGGGAAATAGCTGTACTAAATTGAGTGCTAGATAACACTTGAACAAAGAATTGATTAGTAGGAGAATAGGCAATAAAACGGGCAATCGATTACTGTACCAATTCAAGTCAAAGTGGCTCCCTTAAGCTATTCAACAAATACACTTGCTTATAGTTCCACTGATTGCATTTCTTTCTCTCAATCCCTTTCTATGCTGTTTTATAGAATGGCCTTTTGCCTCCCAGGTACATCCAATGATCCAATCCTCCTTGCCCCAGTCCCCGGCATACCAAAAAATTACAGGAGATAAGCCGTGTGGTGCTAAGGGGATCAAGTGCTTCACTGAACCAAACGTATAACTCCACTTACGAGCTTGCTAACCCCTTGGGCTTACTCATCGCCTGTCCTTTTTTCTTTTGCTCAACCATATCAAAGGCTTCATGGTTCCGACTTTGTGATATATGATTCAACGGCTCAACCTACCACCTCCCCCCAATGTCTTAAACATGTATCGTCCAAAAACACCTAACAAAACTTATGCACTTGCCCCAAAAAAAATTTGGGTAAATTACAAAAAAGCCCCTAAAGTTTCGCCAAATTCTTAAAAAAACACCTGGACTTCGTCCATTAGCAAAACGACACCTGAACATTATATTCCGTCAACAAAAAAACCCCTACCGTCCCAAATGTATTTTTTTGTCAATTACAGTATTAAAATACGCCTTTCTCCCATGAGAAATTTTTTTGTGAGCTGTCATTTAAAATACAAGTTGAACAAGGGGAAGGTGGTTAAATTAGCAAAATAAAAAACAATTTTATGTTTCAATTTCTGTTTTTTGGTTTTGCCTAAGTTGTTGTATTCAGAATATCCAACTCATATGATTGTGATCAACATTAAACTAGGACACTAGTTACACAGAGGACGTGATCAGAAAATGATTGGTACCGCCATCCACACCTTTTTTTTATTTTTATTTCTTTTAAATGTTAACTGTTTTTGTCCGAGCCAACTTCTGTGAACTTCAACTAATTCCGGAGCCCTAAAAAATAAAGGGTATAATGACACTACCACATCTTTTGGGGAGACCCCTTCTCCCGAAGTTACAGGGGCATTTTGCCGAAGTTACGGGGTCGCGAGTTAATATAACTACAAATGAAAATGTCATGAATAATTTTCGTTATATGAAAAGTTGCCAAAAAATATGCTCTTTTGGATGTCATGAAAAGATCAAGGAAAAGTGTATCCCGAATACTTCCTTCGTTCCTAAAAGACAGTCCACTACGAAGATGCGTGCACATTTCAGATCAAAACAAAAAATACTTTTGTGCAAAAATTTCAAATTTTTTGACGAAACATACTTTTGGGACGGAAGGGGCTTTTTTGTCGATGTAATATAATGTTCAGGTGTCATTTTGAGAGAGATAACATAGATAACAGAGGGAGTTAACCGTCGTTAACTGGCTCTGTCAAAAACATTAACAGAATATGACAGTAGGGGCTTTTTTGTTGACGGAATATAATGTTCAGGTGTCGTTTTGCTAACGGATGAAGTCCAGGTGTTTTTTTAAGAATTTGGCGAAACTTTAGGGGCTTTTTTGTGATTTACCCAATTTTTTTACAGAACCTATCTTCAAGCCTTAATCCAATGAATTTCAGCTTAAATAATCCAATGAATTTCAGCTTAGATTTATAGCGGTTCGTAGGTCATACAGTCCTTCAACATATAGTTACAAGCTTTACAGCTACTGGAGATTTTAATGTTTAACCAACCACAGTGGGTGTCAAATAAGAGGACATTGAATTGCAAATTATGAAGAAACCTGTACATGGACCAATGGTTGATAAGTAGGTGAGATAAGGATGTTAAGTTGACATGAAATAGAACAATTCATGTGCCATTTCTTTTATATTTCTTGAGATTCATGAAATTGGTTCAATTTTTCATCTACATGTTTAATTTTGCATTCTGATAAATGTCCTCTCGCGATTAGACTTTAAAAAATGAGCACAGAATTTCAAAACCCCATATTGGTATCACTAGGCAATTCTTTTCCATCAAATTCTGCCCCCACTCACATCAAAATCCTGGCTCCGTGCCTGCTAACCCCGTGCAATACTCATTGCCTTTGTTTCTGTGCTAAAAACCAGAAACCAGATTTATGCTTGGTGCGTAACTTTGGTCAGTCGAGCAACATTCAAATTGGTAATATGCTATCAAGCGCTCATTAATTTCAAAAAACATTGGCAGTGCCGGACCCAACTTGCACGCACGTCAGACTAAGCCCTCTCAAAGGCATTCCACACGCTTACGCAGGGGGTGAGGTTGCTAGCACGGACTTTAAACCTGAGACCTTAGCAGCATCAAACCTCAAGCCCCAGGACCCAGGCCTTCACCACCAACCAATTCCTACGGGATTCCTCTGGCGAGTTCATCATTGCAACCGTACAATTGGATAGGAAAGCATTTATAAATCCCAAAATCATACCATCAGAATATTCACAAGTGCAAGAAGTAGGATTCTTTTTTGTCAGAGCAATGCGTAGTCATGACATTACACTTACATACAAACACAATATAAAGATCTATACACGAAACCCATATTCATTACAAAGCATCATGAGTACTATGAATCTATACAGTAATACAACAATAGATACATGACCCATGTATGAGAATCACAAGAAATTGATACCTGGGTATGAAAAAGGCTGGTCCCGATAGAGATGAAAGCTCGAAGGACCTTAAGGCAGGGAAAGCTTCCATTTTTCCGGTAGAGTAGTGGAGTTCGCGTATCATTGTTTATTTGTTTACGAAACAGTATAGTGGGAGTGGGAGTGGGAGTGGGAGTGCGTCTAGGGTTTGATTTGGTGTGGTCGTGGAAGGAACTGGGTAAGAAAGGGAATATGGGATTCTGAGGGCCAATTTGGAGATTGGATAATTGGGTGTATGTGGCAGCTATGATAAATGTATTTCCTCGTAAAAATTGATAATGATTTTCATGACCCATTTACTTGTAAATGCACTATTTTTTTGTTTTTATATTTAAACAACAAAATTACAAATGAAGATTGACTACAAGATGACATATGGGGTGCATCTACAAGAAAAGGGAGTGTGAAAATTATTTTTCAAATTTAATAACCTACTCAAAAAATTATTAACTCCACCTAAATTAAATAATATCACCCAAAATTATCAGGATTAAAAGAATTTTCTCCATGTATGAATGAATATTCAATATAAATTGCTATGAATATATAATTGGATCAGTGGACGAGTTGGATTTTGCTCTTTGTAATGACACAGAGATAATTTCAAAGTTATTTATGAACTATCACTCACATATCCCGTAAACACTTGAACTCAACGTTATTGCAATATATGCCTGTGATTTATATAGAAAGAGAAATACTAGAGGCACTAACTAATGCACTAATTAATATACTAAATGTACATGTGACATTTTTTTAGTGGATGAGTACATCCATGTATTGCATCATACATTGATGTGGTAATGACATGTGTATTTTTAGTGTAATAATTTGTAAGTTATTTAATGTCTCTAGCATTTCTCATATAGAAAATGTACAAATCCCATGTAGGAAGCACATCTCAAGTTTCAAATACTAATTTGAGACGTTTATTTCATGCACAATAAATTTTTAGATTAAAAAAAAATGGTACAGTTCAATAAGATATTAGAAAATGCTTGATCCTTTGTCTAATTTATAGTTTCGAAATTATGAACTGCCAAATCTAAACTAAGAATTGAACGAATTGATCAAGAATTTGCTGATATATGGTCGAACTAATTTTATAAGGCAAACTAGGAAAAAATTTCTTTGAGAAATGAAAGTCATGAATCATTTTTGACAGACTCAAGGTGAGCTCCACGCACGAGGTCTTCATATTCACTGTACAAACCCATCAGTACCGGTAGATTAATTGTTTGGGAAATGAGAGGTGATTTTGTTTGAAGTGAATAGTTTGTTGGGAACTTGAGAGACTTGATCATCAGATCTTTTGAGCACTTGCTGTCTTCAAGAAACTAAAACTATTTGACCGTGTGATCGCCTGTAGAATAACCTTACATCACAAGAAAGACCGAACAACATAAAGTATGTGTATTTTTTGCGTGCTTTGTTCCGTATCTACCTATCGGGTTGGTTGGTTTGTTTTCTACATAATTAGCGCATAGTCACTTCCACACAAAAAATACAGGCAGAAAAACAAGAAAGAGCTCAAAGAAAATGTTGAATGTTTCCTTCAATGACCTGTACATACAAAATTACACAACAGACATTTAGCTTCTCTCGTTCTTGAAACAATACTCGAACAACAAAAAAATGCCGAGAGTTCGAAAATTTCAAGTTCTTAAAATTGCATCATTGACAAGACTAACCATTAACTTACTGGGCTTTTGGACCAGAGATAAGAGTCCTGGAATTGAATCACATGCGATAAACAGAAACAGCTTGGAATCTGAGCAGGTTCCATCCAAAGTTTTCTTTTATTTTTCATTTCAAAACCTAGTCCAAATCACCGCCTGAAAGAGAGTAACTGTTGCAGATTTAACGTTACTCAGCTTTCCTTCATAAGCCTCCTGTTGAATCACCTGCGATTAACAGAAACATCTTGTAATCTGAATAGCTTCATTCGGCATTTTTTCTCCATTTTTCGTTCCAATATCTCATCCAACCCCTCATCCGAACGAGATAGCAACGTGCTCAGACTCAACATTACTCCACTTTCCCTCAAAATTGCATACCTAGGTTTAATCCTCAGCTCCAAACTGTCCCCAAGATTTTGGGTAACTCGTTAAAAAGAACTCCCACTTGGGCATAATGTTCTCCGACAGGCTTAAGGTATAAAAATTTCCATATCTTGAAACCATAAATGCAACCTCCTCTATACTGAATCCCCTCTCCAAGAAAAACTGTGTTGTAGGTTTCAAATTGGCCTCAATACTTAGTTTAAAAGATGCCTACTACGAAATCCTAAATACAGGCAGAGCTTTTTCCTATGTTTCCAACAACAACTGGCAAAAAAAGTGGACATTTGTGGAGAAGAGTTCCCATATCAGCCCCAATAGAATGGAA
Source organism: Vaccinium vitis-idaea (assembly GCA_963854785.1). Lineage (NCBI taxonomy): Eukaryota > Viridiplantae > Streptophyta > Magnoliopsida > Ericales > Ericaceae > Vaccinium > Vaccinium vitis-idaea. The sequence continues at coordinate 5,716,177 of OY978219.1, read as the reverse complement.
GTAATGAGCGACAGCCCTTAACTTTTCCACTCCATAACCTAGGATATTCGGGCAGCGCATTAGAACCTTACCCTGCTTTTCTGTTGAAAGCCCCAATTCATAAAGACAATCAAGAGTTGATTTAAACTTCTCTTTGTTACGAACGAAAATAGCAGGAAATCGATAAATTACCTTTCCCAATTGTTTCTTGTCCACGCCTAAGTCCTCTAAAAGTGTCGCAGTGGGTATTAAATGTTCAGAGAGACCGACTCCGCAGAGTTGAGGCCATTTCCTGATGCTGGCGGTGATATCGGATTTGGTTACACCAAGATCAAGTAGGAATTCAACCACAGGCTTAACTTTCCCATCCAAGCAGTAGTCAGCCAAGGGAGGGAACTTGCTTGTCACTTCTTTCATCTCCTCAAGTTCCATGCCAAGTTGTGTGAGGTAGATGATTAATGGAGGAAGCTTCCCAGTGGGACCGTAGTCAGTCAATCTAGCCAAGGCTGTAAACTTCTTGGACTTGAGGGTAGTAATAGGGGCTGAAACCGGCACATATGAGACTGATAAATTTTCTATTGATCTATCTTCAAAAGGTGGATTTGGAAAATAATTTTCCACTATATCTATCAAAGTGTCTTCAAACTCCTCATATAGGGTTCCAAGTGAAGGATACAGAGCATCCCTGATCTCAAGAGTTGTAAGTTCTCGCCCTGGAAAGTCAAAGGGGATCAGATAAACATAAAAAAAGGTGTGCTTCAAGGAAAGCAATGATGTGTTGCACTTGGACCTCCTAGATACCGAGTTTTATGAACAGAATGAACACTTGAAACAAGGTGATCAATGAAAAGTGCTGATTTGTTGATAGTTCCTTCCTCAACCACGTTGCTTAAACCTCGTTTCTTCAAAAACAAGGTCAATGCAGCTAACAAAATTGCAGGCGCCAGTCCTAAGGTTTGCGACACATCGTTACCCGATTCAGCTGCCATTGTAGCAATAACAAAATTTCCAAAGTTAGACAGTAAATTAACGGAAAAAGTATGGAGAGCTTCTTATTGGAGGTAGGGAAACAGGTAGTCCATTACATGCAACAAGGAGAATAATTAAAAACAAGAATGGCTCACCAAACTTAGTGCGGCAGAAGAACAGTTTCTCGGGAAAAGTGAGTTGAGTCCTGACACGGTGTCGAAACAAAATTGAAGTATTATCAACTTGGAAATAGAAACAGTACAACAACAACAATAACATAACCCATTTAGTCCCCAATAATTGGGGGTATGGGCGGGGGATGGATAGGAGACAGACCTAACCTTTGGCAATAAATGCACAAAGTGGCTGCTCCCAGAATACCACTGAAACAGATGGATTGGACACAGACCTAACCTTTGGCAATAAATGCACAAAGTGGCTGCTCACGGAATACCACTGAAACAGTGGTCCCCCTATACCGTCGCGTTTGCTGCGGAATCATGCCCTCAAATCAAAGCCAAAAGGCATCAGAGAGAGCAGACCCAAGAATCATTTTAATTTATGTGCACATTACCCATGCTTCTTTCATTCAGCATCCAGAGCATTGGGATTTTTTTAGTAGCTAATATAGTATTGGGATTTTGCAAAAGCAATATTTTTGTTGCTAATATTGTATTGGGATTTGGCAAAAGCCATATTTCCGTTTTTAGTACACACAAATGTGGCATGCTTTCTCGTTCTGGGCTATCAAACAGGTAACTTTACTAATGTATCAAGGATGCATTCAATAGTAGCAAATATTGTACAAGTTGAGGCTCACAAATGTAGCGGCAAACAACGGAAACAGCTGAACTTGAATGAGTGCAAGCAAAATGCTTGAACAAAGAATCGATTGGTAGGAAAATGAAACGGTAATACACACGACTCAATTGTTGTACAAATTCAAGTCAAAGTGGCTCTCTTAAGATATTCAAAAACAACTTGCTCAGTCCCACTGATTGCATTTCCCTCTCAATCCCTTTCTATCTTGTCGTTCAGAAATGGATTTTTGCCTTGACTAGTTTTCCGGGTACATCCAACCCACCTACCCCAGGCCTCCACATAACATTACAGGAGATACCTTGTGTAGCCAGAAGGGGATCAAACGCTTCACAGAAACAAACCTATGGCTGAACTTACCAGCTTGGCAGCTTGCTAACCCCTTCGGTTTACTCATGGCCTATCAATATTTTTTTTTGCTAACCCCTTGTGATCTATGGCTCAAGTCCTACCACTAGGCTAACCCCATTGATATTGGATAACTCATTGCCTTTCTTTTTCAGCTCAATCATATCACTACCCAAACACTAGATTTACCCTAAGTGCATGAATTTGGCCAGTCAAGCAACAACGAGATTCAAAAGGTATGCTTTGAAAGCCTCATAAAGATTTGCACTTTCTGATAATCAGCAACGTAGTAATTTAGACATATATGTCAAGCGAATTTACCATTGCATCAGAAAACTCACAAGTGCAAGACCTATGATTCTTTTGGTAGCAAGGGATAATCATCAGGATCAAAAAAAGCAAGGGATAATCATCTCCCCCTCTCTCAAAGCCTTGTAAAATTTCGCACTTCATGATAATCAGCAACCATTGTACTGTAGACACACGTAACCCTCGTAAAATTTCGCACTTCATGATAATCAGCAACCATTGTACTGTAGACACACGTTACCATTACATCAGAATACTCACAAGTGCAAGAACTGTGATTCTTTTGGTAATAGCAAGGGATAATCATCAGATCAAAAAAAGCAAGGGATAATCATCTCTAGTAGTGTAGACATTCACGTCCAGCGAATTTACCTTTGAATCAGAATACTCACAAGTGCAAGAACTATGATTCTTTTGGTAATAGCTAGGGATTATCATCTCTCTCTCTCTATCAAACCCTCATAAAATTTCGCACTTCATGATCTCCCTCCCTCCCTCTGTTTGTGTGTGTGTCTAAAGTCAATTCATGAGTTCTGGGTTGGCTTGGAAGGGGGTACAATGGGCATGGGGAAACAATGGAAGTTATGGGTAGTGGCTAGGGGGAAGCAACATTGAATTCATCTCCCAAGTCCAAGACCTTAGCCACCAAGCCAATCCCTTAGGCTAAGGGATAATCATCTTATATACAAATAAAAAAAAATTGCCTACAAAAAATGGAAGTGCTGGTATGGTACCCGTCACTTCTGCCAAGGAATATTGCCTCGTCACACCAGACCACTCCACTGTACATAGGGAACCAACCGCACCTATGTCGGGACTGAAGCTAAGGTCTGTTCGGGGTATGTTTAGCCCCCATATAATTTATGTACACACAAGAAGAGTCATGTATTTAACGAAGCACGATACTATGTTAGGTACTATGAATCTACGGGGTAATAAAACAATAGATACATGACCCATGTATGAGTATAACAAGAAATTGAAACCTGGGTATGAGAAAGGCTGGTCCAGGTAGAGAGAAAAGGTCGAAGGACATTACGCCATGGAAAGCTTGCATTTTTTTTTCCCCCCTCTAGAAATGAGCTTCTCGCTTGTATTTGGTTTGCTTTCTGTAGGGAACAGGGGAAGAAAGAGGAGGAATTTCTGGGGGTTGTAGTTGTTTTGAAGACTGGATATGGGTCTTTTCCTCAGATATAAATTTCTTTGTTTTTAGGGGAGAGTCAGACTGCCAACGAGAGAGAGAACCTGGTGGCTGGTGCGGCTGGTTTGAGAGATAAGAAAATGACTAAGTGAGGAGTGTGTGTTCGATTATCAAATAAATAAATAAAGGAAAAGGAGTGTGTGTTCTATCCCCTCAAACCCATATATATATATATAGAGTCCGGTCTCACAAAAAAAGTGCGGGAAAACAGTTGTGGGCCATTGGATTGCGTGAAGGGCATAGGATCCAACGGCCCACAACTATTTTCCCGCACTTTTTTTTGTGAGGGAGCCCTCATAGAAAATTTCTTGTATATATATATATATATATATAGGGGGAGCTTATCCTCCGGGATTCGGGACTCTGGACCCCCATGATCTGATCATTTTTTTGACGATCCGAGCCGTCCAATGTGTTCAGAAGGTGTTTTCAAGGGTCTACGCGGGAATATACAGTTTTTGCGAAAAACTGCTTGGATCAAGCCCTTCCCGGTATTTTTTTTTGAAGATTTCTCGCGTGGAATCCGGATCCCCTCAGGACTCCCGGATTTAGCTTATATCCGGACAGTAATTTTCAGCCGTTGGATGCGATCCAACGGCTCTGATAAAAGAGAGGAACACGCGGGTCAAATGGAGCTCGGGTCCGGGTAAAACACTCCCGCGGGTCGCATATACTCCATATTCGGGTCATTCTTCCCTACACGATTCAATTGAAGAGAGAGAGAGAGAGGTCTGGCGATTCAAACGAAAAGAGAGAGAGAGAGAGGTTTGGCGATTCAAACGAAAAGAGAGAGAGAGAGAGAGAGAGAGAGAGAGAGAGATTTCAAAGAAGAAGAACAAATCGAGGTCCAAGAACAAGAAATCGACATCCCAAGGTTCGATTCTCTCCCTCTCAAACATTTTCCTGTCGTTTTTGGTTCGAATCTTCTAGGGTTTTGGTACAAATCTCAAACCCTAGTTTATTCTGTGTTTTTTTGTGCGATTAACTCGAACTCGAAATCTCTCTCTCTCTCTCTCTCTCTCTCTCTCTCTCTCTCTCTCTCTCTCTCTCTCTCTCTCTCTCTCTCTCTCTCTCGTTTTCTGGTACAAATTGAAAAATCATGGGTCTCATGATTTTTCGAACAGAGAGTGAGACCCATGATTTTAGTTCGAAATCTAGGGTTTTAAATATAGGGTTTCAGTTCGAAATCTAGGGTTTTTTCTGCTGCTACTGTTGAGATTTATCTTAAATTTCTGTTTTTTTCTGGGTTTGAAGTCTCATATTGGTACTGGTGGTCGTTCCTGACCATTTGGGTCATCAGTCCTCTCATTGAATTGACCTTGATAATGCAGTGTTGTTGGTAAGAAAAAATGGTAGACTGAAAAAATGGAAGCATTGTGCAGAAAGGGGACGGTATGAGAGTGGGCAAATGTTCACGGCATTGTGCCTTTCCATTGTGCAAAAATGGTAGACTGGTGGTCGTTCCGATTCCTTTCATTGAGAAGGACAATGTGATGTAAAAATTAGGAGGGAGTTTCATTGAGAAGGACAATGTGATGTAAAAATTAGGAGGGAGCCTACTGCCCAGGAGACGTAGCAAATAGTCCATCATAATGTGTTCCAAATAGCCGATCAACAAAGAGATCGGGGTGCTGCTACTGTTTGAAGTCTGAATCACAGTTTGCTACTGCTGCTACTGTTGAGATTTATCTTTTATGTACTAAGATGTTTGAAGTCTGAATTAAGATGTTTGAAGTCTGAATTGCTACTCTTTGATGAACTTATGTGGATAAGCTGTGGCTTTAGATTTTGCTTGCTGTGAAACCATGGAAAAAGAGGGTTTGAAGTCTGGGTTTGAAGTCTTTGATTTATCTCATTTGAAGTCTGAATTTTATCTTTGATGAACTTCTGAGTTTGAAGAAGGCGTTGTACTGCTGCTTTCTGATTTATCTCTTTCATGAAGTTTGATATTTATCATGGCTTTTTTCTGGGTTTGCTACTGGATTTACTTGTCGTTTTCTGGTATTCTCATATTCTACATGAAATGCTATTGTGTACCCAATTTTGAACAGAGACAAGATCATATTCCCATTAGCATCCAGCAAACTAAGGATACAAAAAAGAACATTGGTTTCTAAAATAGCCATGTTCGAAATGTAATCTGTTCGAAATGTGGAATAGAGAGAAAAACCAGAACTTCCCCATAATTTGGACTCAAATCCCCACAATCATTTTCAGTTGTCTTGGACGTTTTCGGAATTACAAACCAAAAGGAATATAAAAAAGAACTACATTTGAATGCTACAAGGAGTGCCTTCGTGGATTGCATGGCCCTTTATCCTCTCTCCTTGATTGAGTTGATTCCATCACAAACCATTTTTTGAAAGAAAAGGGACTCCTTATTTAAGGAAGTGTTGAACTAAATTGCAATCCAAAGCAACGAGACAGAGAGACAAATTCGAACCTGGGAATGATGATTTCTTCTTGTTCGACCTCGATTTGTTCTTCGATCGGGCTGTATATTCTTCTTCTTCGCGATCGCGATCTCTCTCTCTTCGTTCTTGGTCTCTCTCTCTCTTCGTTACAGTTCTATTTTGCAAGCGTCTAAGAGAAGCTTCAAGCTTCACCCGTTTTCTTATGACCCGTGAGACCCGCGACATATTATTACCCGGACCCGGTATGTTTTAACCCGCGAGCAGCTCCCTTTTATCAGAGCCGTTGGATGCGATCCAACGGCTGAGATGAAAAGTGCGGATATAAGGTAAATCCGGGTGTCCGGATTGGATCCGGATTGTATATATATATATATATATATATATATATAGGTTCCACTTCCTATCCGGACTTTTCATTTCCGGACTTTTTATCCAAAATATTTTTTGACGATCCGATCCGTCCAATGTGTTCAGAAGGTGTTTTCAAGGGTCTTCGCGGAAAATCTTCAAAAAAAAACACCGGGAAGGGCTTGATCCAAGTAGTTTTCACAAAAATATATAAATACAGTTTTTGCGAAAAACTGCTTGATCAAGCCCTTCCCGGTATTTGTTTTTGAAGATTTTCCGCGTGGACCCTTAAAAACACCTTCTGAACACATTGGACGGACCGGATTTTCCAAAAAAACTTTGCAACACAAAAAAAACCCCATTTTTTCCTTAAATTGGGGATACACCTATCCCCGATTTTTTCTAAAAAAAATCTTCATATCCTACACGATCCCCAAACAGATCTCCAAAACGCCGATCCATTCGAATTGGGGCTCGGATTGGATTCGAACAGGTCGGATGAAATTGTCATCCCTAACTGCCATTTTGCACACACGTTAGACTAATCCATCCAACCCCCGTTTCACATGCTTACAATTGCAGGTGAGGTGGCCGAGTAGCTAGCAAGTTGAACCCGAGACGGAAGGAGGAGCAAACCCAAACCACCAGTGAGTTTATCATTACACCCAGCACAATCAGATAGGAAAGCATTTACAAATCCCAAAAGTTTAACAATCAGAAATTCAGAATATTCACACAAGTGCAAGAAGTACGATTCTCTTCGGAAATAGAAAGGCATAATCATCACCATATACTTACATAAACATAACCACACATTTATATACACAAAATTCATGTTCATAACATAATTGATACATGACCCATGTATGATAATCACAAGAAATTGGCACCTGGGCATGAAAAAGGTAGCTCCAGGTAGAGAGGAAAGGTCGGAGGACCATACGGCAGGGAAAGCTTGCATTTTTGCAGTAGATTAGTGCTTTACGAAGCAGTATAATTCCATAGCGAGCGCGTGTATAAGTGCGTCTAGGGTTTAATTTGGTTTGCTTATGGAGGGAACTGGGGAAGAAAATGAAGAGGGATTCTGTGGGTTGGGAGTTTGAAATTATGCAAAGGAACAACAAGTCCTAGAGGGGGGTGAATAGGACTACCAACTAAAAATCAAGCAACGCAAAGTGATAGCTTATCATCCAAATTCCATGACAAAGCATGCAAACCAACAAGTTCAATGAACCAAATTAAGAGTAAGAACAAAGGACACACGATATACGTGGAAATTACTTAGGGTCTAATACCCTAAGCATAAAACCACGGCCTTACACTACTTCTATTCCACAAATCAAAAGGTTTACAAGAGATGTAAGACAAGGAATTTACCCAAAGCTCCTAGCTTTTCCTAGCTCCAACTCTTGTTGTAGCACCCCGTGCTCCTACTTGATTCCATGGGCACCACGAGAGTCACCATCTCGATCTCCGCTTCAATACGGCTCCGGTTCACCCGGCCAAGTAGATTCCAAGGCATGCAATCATGACTAAATGATAAAGATTGAATTTTTGGAAAAGTTTTTGGATGACTACCTCCTTCTAGAACCGATCCATGGAAAGGAAAGCACTAGAAGGAAGAAAGATGATTGGGAGATACTCAAATCATCTCAAGAAGAGAGAAACTAAACAAAGGGAAAAGAGTGCAAATGGGGAGCACTTTCTCTCTCTAAAAAGGCTGATGTTCTCTCAAGTGTATATGTGAAAATGAGTGAAAAATGCCTTTTATAGCTCACATTTTCGTGCACAAGAAGATAGCCACTCAAAACAAGACATGTGGCCACTTAAAGAGTCTGCCAGACCCGTGTAGACGCGCGCAGACGCACCGTCAGGATTTAGACACTTGGCACAATCTCAACAGACAAAGCCAGACGCGTGTAGACGCGTGTAGACGCAATAAGCTCAAAGCTAAATCCTAATGCCTCACTCATTCTTAATGTAAGATCCGAATGAACCATTAATAAGCCAACCTAATGCACATTAAAACATGTTATTTTGAATGGCCTAAATGCACAAATGATATGCAAGGATATACCTCATTGGATTGAGCTTCGAAGCACTTGACTTGGCCATGGCTTGATCACGAAGCTTGAAATTCTCGAATGGAGCATCTAGACTCAACTCCTAAGCACTCTAACTCCCAAACCCCAATAACCGAATTACAGACTCCGAAAGGCTTGACATAACCCGGAAAATGCCAACAAAACTAACAGAGTTGATTTGGAGATTGGATATGGTGGGTCGTGGAGCACGCGGGAGAAAAGATGACCAACGTGACATTAAAATTTTCCTCATTCACTAGTTCGCTTTATTAGTCACATGAATAAACAAAAAAGGTGGTGTGGATTAGGACAAAATTTTGGGTGCAAATAGGGTACCGCACGCGTGGTGTCGAAGGCATCTCGGTTATCCAAAAGTGTTGTAGACGGTCCAAAACACTTTTGGACGGCCAACATACGCGCTAGATACCGTCACGTGGTACCCATTCGGCACCCAAAATATTCTCGAATTACTATAAAAAGATGTGTGTTGGGTATTGCCATGTTTTATCAAATCTAACACCCAAGTTTTTCTAAAAAAAATGGGAATGCGAAAATCAATTCACTAAAGTTTGTTGATATAGGGTTTTTCTTTGCTAGGCTTGTAGCAGAATACCTGAAAAAACGGGTAACAAAAATATTACATTAATAATTTGATTTGAAATGGTGATTTTATATAAATACATTGGACTTGCTTTTGTATGACTTTCACAAAAATAGTCAAAAGAAAAATCATAAAAAAAAAAAAAACGACCAGACTTTTGTCTATGACTTGAAGACAAAAGAGAGAAAAAAAAAAAAAGGCCTTAGCTTATCATTTTCTTCATGTGTGAAATTTGACATGGAAATCGACATGTCAAATACTGGTGAGCAATTGACATTTTTGCTGAGCCTTTCTATACCGTCAATTTTATCTCATTGACACGCCAGGCCCCGAGGCCCGCATGCATGAGATATCTTAATTATGAGATATCTTAATTATACTGGAGAATTTGTCTTGGCTTGTTCTTAGAGAAACCGAACTTAGAGCATCTCCAGCCACTCAAATTCGAAATCCAAAACGTGATGGAGTCCCCGCCATGGCATCGCTTCATAACTGGCAAGTACATCTGGCATAAAGCATACTTGTCCTTTCTGATTTTTCAGAGTCTGAAGATTTGATTAGGGCAGTAGGCTGAATCACATAGCATGTCGACTTTGGTTTTGGGAATTGGTTGAATTAATGAAACTTGATAGCTGTGGTCCTGTGGAGAATTAGTACTATTTCTCAACGAGTAAGATGCAGGAAAATGGACCACCTGAGCAGGTGATAATGCAAGCTTTACACGAAAGTTCAGCTAGTCAAAGTTGAGAGTTCTTTCTGTTTGGAAATTGGTAGAGAAGATAAATGGAAGACTTTTTCGCAGTGGTTTGTGGAGTTTACCTGTTATGGATGTGATTGCATGTGGGTTGATGCAGGCGTGATGGCTAGACATGGGGTTGAGGCTAATATCGAGAAGAAGAGGAAAAGACCAACGGAATAGAGAGAATGCAGGGGTGGCATAGTGATTGCAGTAGAAAGGAGGGGCGTAAATGAGATTTACCCATTTCAGATCAATGTTTCCTTTCACAATCGGTACATATGTATCCATACAACAGACATGTCCTCGAAATAATACTAAAACAACGATGAAACAGCCCGAGTCTGATAATTTCATGTTCTGAAAAAATGCATCATTGCTAAAGCCTGCTTTGGGACAAGAGGGTGTGACAAACCTTATTGAATCACCTGCGATCAACAGAATCAGCTTGGAGTCAGGACAGTTTCAACATACATTATCGCTCTGCATATCAAAACCTTATCCCGCCTATAGAGTCAATGTTACTCCGCTTTCCCTCATAAGCCTCCAGTTGAATCACCTGCGATGAACAGAAACATCTTGTAATTGAAACAGTTTCAACCAGCAAGTTTCTCCATTTTTCGTTCCAAAACCTCATCCAAGTCACCATCCGAACGAGATAGCAACATGTTGAGACTTATCCTTACTCCGCTTTCAATCAAAATTGCATACCTAGGTTTAATCCTCCGCTCCAAACTGAACCCAAAATACTGAGGGTATTTAACCAGTTCTGATTTCGGGTAACCCATTGTCAAAAAGAACTCCCACTTGGGAATAATGTTGTTCGACAAGCTTAAGGTATAGAAATTTCCAAATCTTGAAACCATAAATGCAACCTCCTCTATACTGAATCCCCTCTCCAAGAAAAACTGTGTGAGAGGTTTTAAATTGGCCTCAATACTTAGATTAAAAAGTTGTGGACAACTGTTGAGAAGAGTTCCTACATCAGCTCCAATAGAATGGAAGTACTGAGCGACACCCCTTAACTTCTCCACTCCGCGACCAAGGATATTCGGGAAGCGGGTAAGAACCTTGCCCTGCTTTTCTGTTGAAAGCCCCAATTCATAAAGACAATCAAGATTTGATTTCAACTTCTGCCTGCTACAACTGAGAAGCAAAGGGAATCGGACAATTGCCTTTGCTGACTGTTTCTTGTCCATGCCTAAGTTCTCTAAAAAAGTCACAGTGGGTATTAAGTTTTCAGACAGACTGAGTCCACAGATACTAGGCCTTTTGCTGAGAATGACGGGAATATCGGATTTGGGTACCCCAAGATCAAGTAGGAATTCGACCAAAGGCTTAATTTTCTCATCCAAGTTGTAGTAAGCGAAGGAAGGGTACTTTCGTGTCACTTTTTTTATCACCTCAATTTCCATGCCAAGTTCAGTGAGGTAGATAATATGTGGAGGAGGCTTCCCAGTGAGACCATCGTCAGTCAATCTAGCCAAGGCTTTCAAATTGTTAGAGTTGAGGGTGGTAATAGGGGCTGAAACCGGCACAACCGGTCCTTCTTCCACTGACTGGATTGATAAATTTTCTATTGATCTTTCTTCAATGGGAAAATTTGGAAAATTTTCCACCACATCTACCAGAATGTCTCCAAACTCCTCGTGGAGGGTTTCAAGGTATGGATTTAGAGCATCCCTGATCTCAAGAGACGTATAGCCCTGAAAATTCAAAAAAATACAGATAAGCTAGGCAATAAAGGTCCTCCCAGGGCTTATGCCAATGGAGCCATTGCTCTAGGCCCCAACTGCTGTCAAAAAATTAGGGCCCCAAACCATTTTGAAACCTGAATGAAAGTCCAAAATGAAAATCGTTCTAGTTTGATAAACAGTCTAATATAAAAGCCCAAGGGCAGCAATCTGATTCAACGATTTCAAATACTCTAGCTTTTCAGTTAAGAGGGTAAGGGCATTGGAATCAGTTTATATTAGAAGGGTCCATCCACAAACTTGGGATGGGCCCCCTTAATCTCAGGGACTGCCCTGGTAATAAAGCTTAAAAAATACTCCTAGATAAATATAAACAACGCATGCTTCAAGGAAAGCCTTTATGTTTTGTACTCAAACCTACTAGATACCGAGTTTTATGAACTGAATGAAGCCTTGAAACAAGGTGATCAATAAAAAGTGCTGATTTGTTGACAGTTCTTGCTGCAACCGCCTTGCTAAAACCTCTTTCCTTCAGAAACAAGGTCAATACAGCCTTGGCTTCTTTTTTTTCTGCAACCACCAAATTTGCAGGGCCACCTCCTAAGTTGGGCAACTCAGTGTAACTCGAGTCAGCTGCCATTGTAGCAAAACAAATTTTCAAAAGTTGTTAGACAAGAAATGAATGAGTGGAATGACGATGGTGAGCTACTTATTGGAGGTAAGGAATTAGGTGGCCCATCAGATGCAACAAGGAGAAGAATATAACGAATTGCTCACCAAACTTAGCGCAACAGAAGAACAATTTCTTGGGAAAAGTGAGTTGAGTCCTGCTACAATATTAAAAGGAAATTTTAGTATTGTCATCTTGGAATTGGAAACGGGAGAAACACAGGAAAAAAGTGATACTTTTTTTAAAATAAATATACAAGCAAAATGGACGCGTCCAATACTCAATAGTAGCCGATATTGTACAAGCTGAAGCCATAAAACAACAACCTAAATTTTGGTATTCTCATTTGTTTCAGCTTGCTTGAACCTTTCAAACCATCAAAATAATTGAGCCTATATGGTAATGTGGCAAATCAGTTGTAAGTTTGGTTGTAAAATGGGTGTGTGTGACTACTTTCCCATCTAAAATCCCAATTATCATCAGACTATTCACAAGTGCAAAAAGTATGCTTCTTTTTGGTAATAATCATAACATCACACCTACATAAACATACCAAATGTATATACACAAAACTCAAGTTCATTACTAAGCATGATAGGTACTGTGAATCTATGCAGTAATACAACAATAGATACAGACCAATGTATGAGAATCAGAAGAAATTGAGACCTGGGTATGAAAAAGGCTGCTCCTGGCAGAGAGAAAAGGTCGGAGGACCTTATGGCAGCGAAAGCTTGCATTTTTTCCAGCACAACTGAGAACTTTTCGCCAATCTTTGTTTTTGAAGCAGTACAATGTGCGTGTGAGTGTATCTGCTTCTAGGGTTGAATTTGGTTTCCTTTCAGAGGGCAGCAGATGAAGAAAGGGAAGAGAAGGTGGAGATTGGATATAGTGGGTCGTGGGCCAACTTTGAAGCACGTGGAAGAAAGATGGTACTCCTATATTATACTATAATATTTTTTATAATAACGTGTGTGATAGTTTACGTGCATATCGACTAATCATGGAAACTTAATTCTAATGCTCATTTACACATCTCGGTTTCACATAATTGATTCGAGATGAAGCACGTCTCGGTATAGAAAATGTTCAAATCTCATGTATGAAGCACATCTCGGTTTCACATAATTGATTCAAGATGTGTATTTTGTGCAAAATAATTTTTTGCCTACGTTGTATAAACCGTTTTGAATCGCATATCCAAAGGTGCTTAATCAATTCGTCTAGTTTTTAATTTCAAATTTTGAACAAAAAATTGAACTACTCGATCAAAAACTTGGCTTTATGTAGTTGACACAATTATTACAACGCAAATTAAATTTTCCTTAAGTATTTAACCTTTTTTTCTAGATTATTCTCTCATATTTTTCTTTTTTCTTAAATATTTTCCTACACTTTCCTCATTTTTTTGGTAATTATTTATCTTCTCTTTTTCTAAATTTCAAACTAAATTCCGATTTGAGTGGAAGAAAATTTATTTAGACAAATTAAGGATATCAGCAAATAATCATATTCGCTTTCTACTAAGGAATAGTATCTTCTTTTTTGGGGGGAAGAGTAGGAAATTTGTTGATAACACGTTACAGCCTACTGTGTGTAACAAATACAACTGAAACAAAACATAAGCCATGCCCAAAAAAAAAAAAAACGAAGGAAAAGTCCGATGAGAAATTAATCCAGCAGTTTGTTATCGGATAACCACATGCAAGATACAAATGCGCAGCTGTCATGGTAATTCCACTATTGACGACGCTCCCTTGCAGAAATTGGCCGATACCAACCAAGTGACTTTAGCACTCCAAGTAGAGTACTGCGTGCACAGATACTCATCATGCAACTAGATGGCTTGGACCAACTACAACGTAAAAATCAGTAAAGTAAAAGCGGAACAACATCGTGACCTTGGTTATTGAAATGAAAGTGCTAAGAAAATATGCCCTAATCAACTGTCAGGGGACGTAAGATTCCTCAGCTTATTCTTTTGATACAAAAACTACCTCAACACATCTAAATGATTCACCCCCCTCCTGATTCCAATAAGCTCCCAAACATACCATGAACAATCCAGCACCAGAACCAAGCAATCCCCCAGACATTAAGCTGGATCCCAACCATGAACCAAACAGACTCGCAACCATCAATCCGTAGCCCTCGCGGCGTCACTCCAAAACACAAGAAATATAAAACACAACAAAAAATACACAGCACAGAAACGGAAAAAAAAAATACTTCTGTGAAAGAAATATTCACAAGTATGGAATAACCACAGCATATGGAATTACCACAGCATCGGAAATACTTAGTACAACATCTGGAGTATTTACTGGGATACCATGCAGTGGTAAGTATTCCAGTTGGTGTAGTAAACCAACAAAACACAGCAAAGCAAAATTGTTTTATATGAAACTACACAGTTTTTGGTGTCCAGTTTCATCATATGGAATATGGATTACTTACCACTGCGTATATGGATACAACATCGGAGCACTTGCTACAGCATCTGGAGTACTTGCTTTGAGATACGATACACTAATACCACTTTGGTGTACTGGAGAGAGAGTTTGTTTCATATTTTCTCTTTCTATACGATGCACATATCCCAAAAAAAAAGGTGGGAAAGAGCTCAAGGAAAATGATGAATCAAAGATCAGTCCATATAAATTCATACAACAGGCATTTAACGACGAAATGGCCCAAGTCTGATAGTTTCATGTTCTAAAAATAAAAAATGCCTCAATGCTAAGCCTGCAATCAGACCAGAGAATATAACAAACCCGTATTTGAATCACCTGTGACGAACATAAACATCTTATAATGGGAACAGTTTCATCCAATATGTTCCTCCATTTTTCGTTTCAAAACCTTATCCAACTTATCATCTGAAGGAAAGAGCAACGAGAATAGATTCATTGTTACCCCGCATTCCCTCATAATTGCATACCTAGGTTTAATCCTCCCCTCCAAACTGAGCCCAAAATACTGAGGGTATTTAACCAGATCTGATTTGGAGTAACCCGTCGTTAAAAAGAACTCCAACTTGGGAATAATGTTGTTCGACAAGCTTAAGGTGTAAAAATTTCCAAATCTTGAAACCATAAATGCAACCTCCTCGATACTAAATCCCCTCTCCAAGAAAAACTCTGTGATTGGTTTCAAATTGGCCTCAATACTTAAATTAAAAAGTTGTGGACAATTGTGGAGAACACTTCCTACATCAGCTCCAATACTATGGAAGTACTGAGCGGCAGCCCTTAGCTTCTCCTCTCCACGACCTAGGATATTCGGGCAGCGAGTTAGAACCTTACCCTGCTTTTCTCTTGAAAGCCCCAATTCATAAAGACAATCAAGATTTGATTTTATCTTCTGCAGACTATACGTTAGAAGCGGAGGATAGCGATAAATTACCTTTGGCCATTGTTTCCTGTCCACGCCTAAGCTCTCTAAGAACATCAAATTGGGTATTATACGTTCAGAGAGACTGGCTCCAAAGACTTGAGGCCATTTCCTGAGAATGGAAGGGATATCAGATTTGGGTAGCCCAAGATCAAGTAGGAATTCAACCAAAGGCTTAATATCCCCATCCAAGCTGTAGTAAGCAAAAGTAGGGAACTTCCGTGTCACTTCTTTGATCACCTCAATTTCCATGCCAAGTTCTGTGAGGTAGATAATATGTGGATGAGGCTTCCCAGTGGAACCGTAATCAGTCAATCTAGCCAAGGTTTTTAACTTCTTAGATTTGAGGGTGGTAATAGGGACTGGAACCGGCACAACTGGTCCTTCTTCCACAGATGGGATTGATAAATTTTCAGTTGACCTTTCTTCAATGGGAGGATTTGGAAAATTTTCAACCGCATCTACCAGAATGTCTCCAAACTCCTCGTAAAGGGTTTCAAGGTACGGATTTAGAGCATCCCTGATCTCAAGAGATGTAAGCCCTTGCCCTGAAAATAAAAAGAAATCAGATAAGCTACGCAATACACAGGGGTCATCCCTGGACCTATGCCAATGAAGCAATTGCTCTAGGCCTCAACTGCTGTCTAAAATTAGGGCCCCAAACAATTTTGAACCCCGAATGAAAGTCCAAAATGAGAATGTTATCAGTTTGATAAACGGCTAATTTAATTCAAGGTCCAAAATCTGATTCAGCGGTTTCAAATTACTCTAGATTTTCAGTTAAGAGCATAAGGGCATCGAAATCTGTTTTGTAAGGAGGATCTAACCACAAACTTGGGATGGGGCCCCTCATCTCAGGGACAGCAATGGTAATGAAGCTTAAAAATTAGATAAAACATAAACAAGGCGTGTTTTTCAAGGAAAACCATGATGTATTGTACTCAAACCTACTAGATGCCGAGTTTTATGAACCGAATGAAGCCTTGAAACAAGGTGATCAATAAAAAGTGCTGATTTGTTGACAGTTCTTGCTGCAACCACCTTGCTAAAACCTCTTTTCTTCAAAAACAAGGTCAAAACAGCCTTGGTATTTTCTTTTTCTGCAACTAACAAATTTGCAGGTGCCACTCCGAAGTTGTGCGACCCAGCGTTACTAGAGTCAGCTGCCACTGTGGCAAAAATTTGTTAGACCGGAAATGAATAAATGATGCTGATTGGTAAGCTTCTTATTGGAGGTAGGGAAGTAGGTGGACCCATCAGGTGCAAAAAGAAGAACAATGAAAGAAAAATAATTGCTCACCAGACTTAGCGCGGAAGAAGAACAGTTTATTTGAAGATGTGAGCTGAGGCCTGATAAGATATCAAAACAATCAAAATTATAATGGCGTTGGCTAATCTAACCAATTTTAGAATTTCCAACACTAAATAATTTTTGCTGCTATTATTGTTTAACCAACCACAGTGGTTGTCAAATAAGAGGACATTGAATTGCAAATTATGAAGAAACCTGTACATGGACCAATGGTTGATAAGTAGGTGTGATAAGGATGTTAAGTTGACATGAAATAGAACAATTCATGTGCCATTTCTTTTATATTTCTTGAGACTCATGAAATTGGTTCAATTTTTCATCTACATGTTTAATTTTGCATTCTGATAAATGTTCTCTCGCGATTAGACTTTAAAAAATGAGCACAGAACTTCAAAACGCAATATTGGTATCACTAGGCAATTCTTTTCCATCAAATTCTGCCCCCACTCTCATCAAAATCCTGGCTCCGTGCCTGCTAACCCCGTGCAATACTCGTCGCCTTTGTTTCTGTGCTAAATCATATTTAAATCCAAAAACCAGATTTATGCTTGGTGCATAAATTTGGTCTGTCGGGCAACATTCAAATTGGTAATATGCTATCAAGCGCTCATTGATTTCAAAAAAACAGTGGCAGTGCAGGACCCAACTTGCACCCACGTCCGACTAGGCCCTCCCAAAGGCATTCCACACGCATACGAAGGGGGTGAGGTTGCTAGCAAGGACGTTAAACCTGAGACCTTAGGAGGATCAAACCTCAAGTCCCAGGACCCAGGTCTTCACCACCAACCAATTCCTACGGGATTCCTCTGGCGAGTTCATCATTGCAACCGCACAATCGGATAGGAAAGCATTTATAAATACCAAAATCATACCATCAGAATATTCACAAGTGCAAGAAGTAGGATTCTTTTTTGTCAGAGCAATGCGTAGTCATGACATTACACTTACATACAAACACAATATAAAGATATATACACGAAACCCATATTCATTACAAAGCATCATGAGTACTATGAATCTATACAGTAATACAACAATAGATCCATGACCCATGTATGAGAATCACAAGAAATTGATACCTGGGTATGAAAAAGGCTGGTCCCGATAGAGATGAAAGGTCGAAGGACCTTATGGCAGGGAAGGCTTTCATTTTTCCCGCAGATTAGAGCATCAGCAGCAGCTAAGCCAAAATTGGTTTTTGAGGTAAAATGGAGAAGAGGAAGAAGAAAAGGCCATGCTTGGATGGGGGATATCCCCTGATAAGTTTTCACCCCCCAAAACCCTGGCCCCCACCAATTAACCTATCTATTGTATTTAATTGTAAAAAATTCAATTTTTTTTAAGAAAAAAACAAAGGGCAAAAAAGTCATTTGACAGTTTGTCACATCATCCACCCCTCTTATTTATAAAACATCCAAACCAAGTCAAAAGTTATTCCTCTGTTTAATCCCTCATCTTAACCATCTATATTTTTATCCCCTCCATAAATATCACATCAATGTGGGTCAACCCTCCAAAAATAATACCCTTCTTATCTTATCCCCTGAAACTTTATCCCCTTGAAAATAATACCTCATCCAATCGGGGCCAAAGGTGCTATAGCAGCTAGGGTAAAATACTGTTCCCCATCCATATATGAACAGTACCTAGGTAAATATACCATGGTACTGTTCACCAGCCATCCTATTTTTTATTGTTTCTCTCTCCTCTCTCTCTCTCTCTCTCTCTCTCTCTCTCTCATCTACTTCTGTCTCTCTATATACGCCGCCCCTGCCGACCCAAAACCACCCTCCCTTGCATCTCTCTCGAGCCCAATCTGATCCCCAATCCCACACCTGTGACCTCTGATCAAACCGAAAAACGAGACAATCCAGAGTTTGTGGTTTGTTGTGCGATTTCCGGCCACTATGCAATCAAACCCACCGTCCCATCTCCGATCAAACCCACCGTCCCAGGGCAACTGACGGCGAGGCGAAGATGACGATGAACAATGGCGTCTTGTGTGTATGTATGTATATATATATATAGGTGGATTTTCTAGTCCACACCTCCCGGAAATAAGAAAAACATGGCTTTTTTTGTGTTGCAAATTATTTTTGAAAAATCCGAGCCATCCAATGTGTTCAGAAGGTGTTTTCAAGGTTTCACGCGAGAAATCTTCAAAAAAAAATACCGAGAAGGGCTTGATCCAAGCAGTTTTTCGCAAAAACTGTATTTATATATTTTTGCGAAAACTGCTTGGATCAAGCCCTTCCCGGTATTTTTTTTTTGAAGATTTTCCGCAATGGACCCTTGAAAACACCTTCTGAACACATTGGACGGCTCGGATCGTCAAAAAAAAATTTGGATCATGGAGGTCCGGAAACGGGAGGTCCGGACTAGAAGCCCTCCCTCTATATATATATATATATATATATAAAAGGGGAAAATAATATGTTAATAAAAAGATAGGTAAAATGGGTAGGATTGTTGGAGTGTTGAGAGTGTGACAGGGTAGCTATATGCACTGTACACCAGGTATTTTGGCCAAAATTTTACACAACCTGTTGTTTTTGCTCTCGCGTATCATTGTTTTACGAAACAGTGTAGTGGGAGTGGGAGTGTGTGCGTTTAGGGTTTGATTTGGTGTGCTCGTGGAGGGAACTGGGTAAGAAAGGCAATACTTGGGTGTGTGTGGCAGCCATGATACGTGGGTGTATAACGACTCATTTGGATGACATATTAGTTTGAGAGGGATAAAATAGTAAGGGGGGATAAAATAATTGGGGTAATTAAATAAAATGGTGGGCCCACATTGATGTGATAGTTAAGAAAGAGAGATTAAATAGTCCATGGTTTGGATGAAGGATTAAAAATGAGGGATAAAGAGGGTAGATAATGTAAAAATCAGCCAAATGACTATTTTATCCTTGTGAATGCCCATATTTGATTATTGCATTTAAATAATTATATAAGTATGAAAATTAATTATTTTGTTATATTTCTCAACAATTAAGTAATAATACTTCATTTTAATATAGGGAAATGATAATGCCAAAACTATTTTTGTTTGTGCCAAAACCGCAATGCATAAAAAGCTTGTACCTTACACATGATACAAGATTTTTAAGCACTGCATTTTTGGCACAAACAAAAACGGTTTTGGCATTAGCACCACCCTTAATATATTTTTATATATTAAGAATATTTAATATTAAAAGTATATATTTTTTCTAATAAACGAAAAATAGTTTTATTAGCTACTTCATTGTACACTATTTATTTCAACAATAAAGTTATAATATTTCATTGTGAATTAGGTGCTTTAATTTGTTTTAAAAATACTTAATAGAAGTTTGTAATACAAAATACAATAAACCTTATGAATTAGGAGGTGCTTTACAGAGAAGAACAAGAAGGGTACCCACGTAATTCCACCTCCATCATCCCCCATGATTAAATAAAAGCACCCCCTACTTGTATTTAGTCCACCCTCTCCCAGATTATTTAGCCGGCGTCTATTTAGTCGGGGTGGATTTTTTCTTCCCAAACCATGTGCAAAACGTCCCATCACCCCCTCATCCGGCCGGATTCCTTCATCCCTCCTCTTAATACTGCATCCATACGACGCCTAAGTGTATTTCCTCGTAAAACTTGATAATGATTTTCATAACCCATTTTCTTATAAATATACACTATTTTTTGTTTTTATAGGAGTATTTAAACAACAAAATTACAAATGAAGATTGACTACAAGATGACATATGGAGTGCTTTTACAAGAATAAGGAATATGAAAATTATTATCCAAATTTAATAACCTACCCCAAAATTATTACCTCAACCTAAATTTAATAATATCACCCAAAATTATTAGGATTACAAGATTTTTCCCCATGTATGAATGAATATTTAATATAAATTGCTATGAATATATAATTGGATTAGTGGACGAGTTGGATTTTGCTCTTTGTAATGACACAAAGAGATAATTTCAAAGTTATTTATGAACTATCACCACATATCCCGTAAACACTTGAACTCAACGTTATTGCAATATATGGTACCAGTGATTTGTATAGAAAGAGAAATGCTAGAGTCACTAACTTATGTACCAATTAATGTACTAAATATTTGGCTTTCTTTTAGTGGATGGGTGCATCCGTGTATTACATCATACATTGATGTGGTAATGACATATGTACTTTTAGTGTAATCATTTGTACTACGTTATTTAGTGTTTCTAGCATTGCTTGTATAGAAAAATGTACAAATCCCATGTAGGAAGCACATCTTAGGTTTCAAATACTAATTTGAGATGTTTATTTCATACACAATAAATTTTTAGATTAAAAAAAGTACAGTTCAATAAGATATTAGAAAATGCTTGATCCTTTGTCTAATTTATAGTTTCGAATTATGAACTGCCAAATCTAAACTAAAAATTGAACAAATTGATCAAGAATTTGTTGATATATGGTCGAACTAATTTTATAAGGCAGACTAGGAAAAAATTTCTTTAAGAAACGAAAGGGCTTATTTACCTTTTTAGTCCCCAAAGTATTCGCGAAATGTCAATTTGGTCCCCAATATTCAAATCGTGTCTATCGAGTCGCCAATGTTCACAATGTGTGTTTAAATGGTCCCTGTGTCTAACTCCGTCCGTCTTCTCCGTCAAATGCAGGGGCAATTTCGAAATTTCACCCCCACAACTGATCTTCAACCTCTAATCTTCTTCTTCTTCCTTAACATCATCTCTCCAATCTCCATAGCCACCACCACCGTACACCTCTCCTACCCGACCCGTACACCGTGACCCATCTCCACCGTGACCCCTTTCTCTCTCCTCCACCGTACAACAGGTTACCCACGGAGAAAGTGAGGTCACCCATTGTTGCACGGTTTCAACATCGCCGACCATCGTACGGCCGTCGCACGACCTCGACGGTGACTGGGTAGACCGGTTATGGACCCTTCAAAGAAGCGGAACTGCTGTTGATGGAGTAGATCTGAAGCACAGATGGAGCTTCGAACTGCTATTGATGGAGTAGCTCTGAAGCACTTCCGGTTGAAAGATTGGAATTTCTAAATTCCCAGATCCCCTTTTCGATTGCCATCACGACCCATCTCAGACGGAAATCGATAGCTGCTTGTGACACGGTTCAATCATTTCCTTCAGGTGCGGAAATCGATAGAGCGTGAATGAAAAATTTGGGAAGAATTCTCACGGTGGAGATGGGTCACGGTGTACGGGTCGGGTAGGAGAGGTGTATGGTGGTGGTGGCTATGGAGATTGGGGAGATGATGTTAAGGAAGAAGAAGAAGATTAGAGGTTGAAGATAAGTTGTGGGGGTGAAATTTCGAAATTGCCCCTGCATTTGACGGAGAAGACGGACGGAGTTAGACACAGGGACCATTTAAACACACATTGTGAACATTGGGGACTCGATAGACACGATTTGAATATTGGGGACCAAATTGACATTTCGTGAATACTTTGGGGACTAAAAAGGTAAATAAGCCGAAACGAAAGTCATGAATCATTTTTGTCAAACTCAAGGTGAGCTCCATGCATGAGGTCTTTACATTCTCTGTACAAACCCATCAGTACCGGTAGATTAATTGTCTGGAAAATGAGTGGTGATTGTGTTTGAGGTGAATAGTTTGTTGGGAACTTGAGAGACTTGATCAGAAGATCTTTTAAGCACTTGCTGTCTTCAAGAAACTAAAACTATTTGATCGTGTGATTGCCCGTAGAATAAGCTTACGTCACAAGAAAGACCGAACAGCATAAAGTATGTGTATTTTTTGCGTGCTTTGTTCTGTATCTACCTATCAGGTTGGTTGGTTTGTTTTCTCCATAATTAGCGCATAGTCACTTCCACACAACAACTACAGGCAACAAAACAAGGAAGAGCTCAAAGAGAATGTTGAATGTTTCCTTCAATGACCTGTACATACAAATTTACACAACAGACATTTAGCTTCTCTGGTTCATGAAACAATAGTCAAACAACAAAAAAATGCCGTGAGTTTGAAAATTTCAAGTTCTTAAAATTGCATCATTGACAAGACTAACCATTAACTTACTGGGCTTTTGGACCAGAGGTAAGAGTCCTGGAATTGAATCACATGCGATAAACAGAAACAGCTTGTTATCTGAGCAGTTCCATCCAAAGTTTTCTTTCATTTTTCGTTTCAAAACCTTGTCCAAATCACCGTCTGAAAGAGAGTAACTGTTGCAGATTCAACATTACTCAGCTTTCCTTCATAAGCCTCCTGTTGAATCACCTGCGATGAGCAGAAACATCTTGTAATCTGAATAGCTTCATTCGGCATTTTTCTCTATTTTTCGTTCCAAAATCTCATCCAACCCCTCATCCGAACGAGATAGCAACGTGCTCAGACTCAACATTACTCCACTTTCCCTCAAAATTGCATACCTAGGTTTAATCCTCAGCTCCAAACTGAACCCAAAATACTGAGGGTATTTAACCAGATCAGATTTGGAGTAACCCGTCGTCAAAAAGAACTCCAACTTGGGAATAATGTTGTTCGACAAGCTTAAGGTGTAAAAATTTCCAAATCTTGAAACCATAGCTGCAACCTCCTCGATGCTGAATCCCCTCTCCAAGAAAAATTCCGTCACAGGTTTCAAATTGGCCTCAATACTTAGACCAAAAATTTGTGGACATTGGTGGAGAAGCGTTCCTACATCAACCCCCATAGATTTGAAGTACTCAGCTCTAGCCCTTAACTTTTCGACTCCACAACCTAGGATACTCGGGCAGCGCATTATTACCTTACCCTGCTTTTCTGTTGAAAGCCCCAATTCATAAAGACAATCAAGGTTTGATTTCAACTTCCGCATGCTATAACATAGAAGCCAAGGAAATCGATAAATTACCCATGGCCATCGTTTCTTGTCCATACCTAAGCTCTCTAAAAACCTCACAGTGGGTATTAAATCTTCAGAGAGACTGAATCGACAGAGTTCAGGCCTTTTGCGGAGAATGCTGGGGATATTGGATTTGGGTACCCCAAGATCAAGTAGGAATTCAACCAAAGGCTTAATATTCCCATCCACGCTGTAGGAAGCAAAAGTAGGGAACTTCCGTGTCACTTCTTTGATCACCTCAAGTTCCATGCCAAGTTCTGTGAGGTAGATAATATGTGGAGGAGGCTTCCCAGTGGAACCGTAATCAGTCAATCTAGCCAAGGATTTTAACTTCTTAGATTTGAGGGTGGTAGCAGGGGCTGGAACCGGCACAACTGGTCCTTCTTCCACAGATGGGATTGATAAATTTTCAGTTGACCTTTCTTCAATGGGAGGATTTGGAAAATTTTCAACCGCATCTACCAGAATGTCTCCAAACTCCTCGTAGAGGGTTTCAAGGTACGGATTTAGAGCATCCCTGATCTCAAGAGATGTAAGCCCTGAAAAATCAAAAGAAATCAGATAAGCTACGCAATACACAGGGTCGTCCCTGGGCCTATGCCAATGAAGCCATTGCTCTAGGCCTCAACTGCTGTGTAAAATTTAGGGCCCCAAACCATTTTGAACCCCAAATGAAAGTCCAAAATGAGAATGTTTTCAGTTTGATAAACGGCTAATTTAATTCAAGGTCCAAAATCTGATTCAGCGGTTTCAAATTACTCTAGATTTTCAGTTAGGAGCATAAGGGCATCGAAATCTGTTTATGTAAGGAGGATCTAACCACAAACTTGGGATGGGGCCCCTCGTCTCAGGGACAGCACTGGTAATGAAGCTTAAAAATTAGATAAAACGTAAACAAGGCGTGTTTTTCAAGGAAAACCATGATGTATTGTACTCAAACCTAATAGATGCCGAGTTTTATGAACCGAATGAAGCCTTGAAACAAGGTGATCAATAAAAAGTGCTGATTTGTTGACAGTTCTTGCTGCAACCACCTTGCTAAAACCTCGTTTCTTCAAAAACAAGGTCAAAACAGCCTTGGTATTTTCTTTTTCTGCAACTAACAAATTTGCAGATGCCACTCCGAAGTTGTGCGACCCAGCATTACTAGAGTCAGCTGCCACTGGCAAAAATTTGTTAGACCGGAAATGAATAAATGATGCTGATTGGTAAGCTTCTTATTGGAGGCAGGGAAGTAGGTGGACTCATCAGATGCAAAAAGAAGAACAATGAAAGAAAAATAATTGCTCACCGGACTTAGCGCGGAAGAAGAATAGTTTATTTGAAGATGTGAGCTGAGGCCTGATAAGATATCACAACAATCAAAATTATAATGGCGTTGGCTAATCTAACCAATTTTAGAATTTCCAACACTAAATAATTTTTGCTGCTACTATTGTATTGGGATTCGGCGAAACCAATCTCTCTTTTCTTGGCACAAGAAAATTGGCATGCTTCCTTGTTCAGGGCTGTCAAACAGGTAAAGTTACTAATGTATCATGGATGGCGTTAAATAGGAGCCAATATTATTTCTTATTCAAAACAACAATCTAAAGTGTGGTAATTCACAAGTGTTGTGGGAAACAGCTGTACTTAATTGAGTGCAGATAACACTTGAACAAAGAATTGATTAGTAGGAGAATAGGCAATAAAACAGGCAATCGATTACTGGACCAATTCAAGTCAAAGTGGTTCTCTTAAGCTATTCAACAAATACACTTGCTTATAGTTCCACTGATTGCATTTCTTTCTCTCAATCCCTTTCTATACTGTTTTATAGATTGGCCTTTTGCCTCCCAGGTACATGCAATCCTCCTAGCCCCAGCCCCCGGCATACCGAAAAATTACAAGAGATAAATCGTGTGTGGTGCGAAGGGGATCAAGCGCTTCACTGAACCAAACGTATAGCTCAACTTACGAGCTTGCTAACCCCTTGGGAATACTCTATCGCCTGTCCTTTTTTCTTTTGCTCAACCATATCAAAGGCTTCATGGTTCCGACTTTGTGATATATGATTCAACGGCTCAACCTACCACCTCCCCCCAATGTCTTAAACATGTATATTCCAATAACACCTCACAAAACTTATGCACTTGTCCCCAAAATTATTTACAGAACCTATCTTCAAGCCTTAATCCAATTAATTTCAGCTTAGATTTATAGTGGTTCGTAGATCATACAGTCCTAGAACATATAGTCACAAGCTTTTTAGCTAGTGCAGATTTTAATGTTTAACCAACCACAGTAGGTGTCAAATAAGAGGACATTGAATTGCAAATTATGAAGAAGCCTGTCCGTGGACCAATGGTTGATAAGTAGGTGTGATAAGGATGTTAAGTTGACATGAAATAGAACAATTCATGTGCCATTTCTTTCATATTTCTTGAGACTCGTGAAATTGGTTCAAATTTTCATCTACATGTTTAATTTTGCATTCTGATAAATGTCCTCTCGCGATTAGACTTTAAAAAATGAGCACAGAATTTCAAAACCCCATATTGGTATCCCTAGGCAATTCTTTTCCATCAAATTCTGCCCCCACTCACATCAAAATCCTGGCTCCGTGCCTGCTAACCCCGTGCAATACTCATTGCCTTTGTTTCTGTGCTAAAAACCAGAAACCAGATTTATGCTTGGTGCGTAACTTTGGTCAGTCGAGCAACATTCAAATTGGTAATATGCTATCAAGCGCTCATTAATTTCAAAAAACATTGGCAGTGCCGGACCCAACTTGCACGCACGTCAGACTAAGCCCTCTCAAAGGCATTCCACACGCTTACGCAGGGGGTGAGGTTGCTAGCACGGACTTTAAACCTGAGACCTTAGGAGCATCAAACCTCAACCCCCAGGACCCAGGCCTTCACCACCAACAAATTCCTACGGGATTCCTCTGGCGAGTTCATCATTGCAACCGTACAATTGGATAGGAAAGCATTTATAAATCCCAAAATCATACCATCAGAATATTCACAAGTGCAAGAAGTAGGATTCTTTTTTGTCATAGCAATGCGTAGTCATGACATTACACTTACATACAAACACAATATAAAGATCTATACACGAAACCCATATTCATTACAAAGCATCATGAGTACTATGAATCTATACAGTAATACAACAATAGATACATGACCCATGTATGAGAATCACAAGAAATTGATACCTGGGTATGAAAAAGGCTGGTCCCGATAGAGATGAAAGCTCGAAGGACCTTATGGCAGGGAAAGCTTCCATTTTTCCGGTAGATTAGTGCAGTTCGCGTATCATTGTTTACGAAACTGTAGTGGGAGTGGGAGTGGGAGTGGGAGCGGGAGTGGACTGGGTAAGAAAGAGAATATGGGATTCTGTGAATTTCTGAGGGCCAAAATTTATTTATTTATTTATTTATTTTTGATAACTCGGAATATTCTGAGGGCCAATTTGGAGATTGGATACTCGGGGTTTGCTCGGATGTGACCCATTTTCTTACAAATGCACTATTTTCTGTTTTTTTTTTTTTTTTGCTAAACAAAGAATTTATTAATCTTTAAAAACGAATTACAAAGATTAAAGGAACCCAAGACTGAAAACGCCAAGGGCCCAAAGGAAAAATAACCCAAAACAAGAAGGGTGGTAAGATACCAACCAAAACTTGAAACAAAAATCATGAAAAAATACTCCTTAATCACCCCCAAAAACTACAGTAAGATAAGAAAACAACCTAAGAAACTTAAACCCCTTAAACAACCAAGAGAACACAAGGCCAACAACATCAAAAACACCCAAAGAAACAAAAAGCCCCCAAACAATGAAACCTCCAACTAACAACAATGGGATCAGCGCCAGAGATCACCCATCATCAATCGGCTGATCAGAGCTCCACAGAAATGGAGGCATCTCCCTCCAAAATATCAAGAGCTTTAATTTCCGCTATAATATCTTGTTCTGACATTTCCACTCCCTTCAATTCTAAGAATTTCTTAATATTGTAACTCTCCCTTCCATGAAATTTTACACCAAGACGAGCACTCATCTTCATGTTCTCCCGGGCTTCCTTGATAAAAATTGAATTCCTCTTACGAATGTCGCTACTAACCTCTACTTGGATTGGTTGAGTAGGACCCTCGACACTTCCTTTCTTCGATCCCATCGAAGAAACGCTTCTCTTACTATCCCGGGTAACAGTCCTAGAAAAAATTGTAGTTTTCAAAGGATTCTTGCACCACACATTTTTCCTTCGTATATCCATCTTGGTCTTGTGTGCTTTCTTATGGCGCATACACTCCACATACTTAATAAGAGGTTCATTCGAGACAAGATCCAAGTCATCAAAATCAGAACCCCTTGAATCCGCCTTATCTAACGAACTCGGATCAATCGGATTGCCATCTAATATCTTCTCATGACAACTCGTCTTCTCCACTGGCTCACCACCATGGATCTCATAAAAGAGAGATTGAAGGTCCAAAGAATCCTCCACAAACGATTCCAAATCTTGAGAGGACTTAAAGGTACTGACATTAGGATTCTCTTCTGCACCCATTTTTTATGACTGGGCCTCCTTAGGGACCTGAGAAAATTGGTCTTTATATTTAAACAACAAAATTACATATAAAAATTCACTGCAAGATAACATATGGAGTGCATTTACAAGAATAAGGGGTGTGAAAATTATTTCCAAATTTAATAACCTACCTGAAAATTATTAACTCAACCTAAATTTAATAATATCACCCAAAATTATTAGGATTACACGATTTTTCTCCATGTATGAATGAATATTCAATATAAATTGCTTTGAATATATAATTGGATTAGTGGACGAGTTGGATTTTTCTCTTTGTAATTACACGAAGAGATAATTTCAAAGTTATTTATGAACTATCACCCACATATCCCATAAACACTTGCACTCAACATTATTGCAATATATGGTGGTACCAGTGATTTGTATAGAAAGAGAAATGTTGAAGGCACTAAAACTAATGTACTAAATGTACATGATGCATTTTTTTAGTGGATGAGTGCATCCATGTATGATGTGGTAATGGTATGAGTGCTTTTGGTGTAATAATTTGTAAGTTATTTAGTGTATGTAACATTCCTCGTATTGAAAATGTACAAATCCCATATAGGAAGCACATCTCAGGTTTCAAATACTAATTTGAGATGTTTATTTCATACACAATAAATTTTTAGATAAAAAAAAGAAGTAAAAATGCTGGATCCTTTGTCTAATTTATAGTTTCGAAATTATGAATTGCCAAATCTAAACTAAAAATTGAACGAATTGATCAAGAATTTGCTGATATATGGTTGAACTAATTTTGTAAGGCAAACTAGGAAAAAATTTCTTTAAGAAATGAAAGTCACGAATCATTATTGTCGAACTCTAGGTGAGCTTGACGCATGAGGTCTTTACATTCTCTGTACAAACCCATCAGTACCGGTAGATTAGTTGTTTGGAAAATGAGTGGCGATTGTGTTTGAGACTTGATCAGAAGATCTACCGAGCACTTGATGTCTTCAAGAAACTAAAACTATTTAATTGTGGATCGCCCGTAGAATAAGCTTACGTCACAAGAAAGACCGAACAGCATAAAGTACATGTATTTTTTGCGTGCTTTGTTCTGTATCTACTTATTGGGTTGGTTGGTTTGTTTTCTACATAATTAGCGCATAGTCACCTCCACAAAAAAAATACAGGCAGCAAAACAAGAAAGAGCTCAAAGAGAATGTTGAATGTTTCCTTCAATGACCTGTACATACAAATTTACACAACAGACATTTAGCTTCTCTGGTTCTTGAAACAATACTCAAACAATAAAAAAATGCCGTGAGTTTGAAAATTTCAAGTTCTTAAAATTGCATC
Organism: Vaccinium vitis-idaea; assembly: GCA_963854785.1. NCBI lineage: Eukaryota > Viridiplantae > Streptophyta > Magnoliopsida > Ericales > Ericaceae > Vaccinium > Vaccinium vitis-idaea. The sequence goes on along the minus strand of OY978219.1, from coordinate 5,686,534 downwards.
ATTGACAAGACTAACCATTAACTTAGTGGGCTTTTGGACCAGAGGCTATAACAGTCCTGGAATTGAATCACATGCGATAAACAGAAACAGCTTGGCATCTGAGCAGTTCCATCCAAAGTTTTCTTTAATAAGCCTCCTGTTGAATCACCTGCGATGAACAGAAACATCTTATAATCTGAATAGCTTCATTTGGCATTTTTTCTCCATTTTTCGTTCCAAAATCTCATCCAACCCCTCATCCGAACGAGATAGCAACGTGCTCAGACTCAACATTACTCCACTTTCCCTCAAAATTGCATACCTAGGTTTAATCCTCAGCTCCAAACTGTCCCCAAGATTTTGGGTAACTCGTTAAAAAGAACTCCCACTTGGGCATAATGTTCTCCGACAGGCTTAAGGTATAAAAATTTCCAGATCTTGAAACCATAAATGTAACCTCCTCTATACTGAATCCCCTCTCCAAGAAACTGTGTTGTAGGTTTCAAATTGGCCTCAATACTTAAATTAAAAGATGCCTACTACGAAATCCTAAATACAGGCAAAGCTTTCTCCTATGTTTCCAACAACAACTGGCAAAAAAAGTGGACATTTGTGGAGAAGAGTTCCCATATCAACCCCAATAGAATGGAAGTAATGAGCGACAGCCCTTAACTTCTCCACTCCATAACCTAGGATAATCAGGCAGCGCGTTAGAACCTTACCCCGCTTTTCAGTTGAAAGCCCCAGTTCATAAAGACAATCAAGAGTTGTTTTAAACTTCTCTTTGTTACGAACGAAAATAGCAGGAAATCGATAAATTACCTTTCCCAATTGTTTCTTGTCCACGCCTAAGTCCTCTAAAAGTGTCACAGTGCGTATTAAATGTTCAGAGAGACTGACTCCGAAGAGTTGAGGCCATTTCCTGATGCTGGCGGTGATATCGGATTTGGTTACACCAAGATCAAGTTGGAATTCAACCACAGGCTTAACTTTCCCATCCAAGCAGTAGTCAGCCTAGGGAGGGAACTTGCTTGTCACATCTTTGATCTCCTCAAGTTCCATGGAATCCATGCCAAGTTGTGTGAGGTAGATGATTAATGGAGGAAGCTTCCCAGTGGGACCGTAGGCAGTCAATCTAGCCAAGGCTGTAAACTTCTTGGACTTGAGGGTAGTAATAGGGGCTGAAACCGGCACAGATGAGACTGATAAATTTTCTATGGATCTATCTTCAAAAGGTGGATTTGAAAAAATTTCCACTATATCTACCAAAGTGTCTTCAAACTCCTCATATAGGGTTCCAAGTGAAGGATACAGAGCATCCTTGATCTCAGGAGTTGTAAGTTCTCGCCCTGGAAAGTCAAAGGGGATCAGATAAACATAAAAAAAAGGTGTGCTTCAAGGAAAGCAACGATGTGTTGCACTTGGACCTCCTAGATACCGAGTTTTATGAACAGAATGAACACTTGAAACAAGGTGATCAATGAAAAGTGCTGATTTGTTGATAGTTCCTTCCTCAACCACGTTGCTTAAACCTCGTTTCTTCAAAAACAAGGTCAATGCAGCTACCAAAATTGCAGGCGCCACTCCTAAGGTTTGCGACACATCGTTCCCCGATTCAGCTGCCATTGTAGCAATAACAAAATTTCCAAAGTTGTTAGAAAGTAAATTAACGGAAAAAGTATGGAGAGCTTCTTATTGGAGGTAGGCAAACAGGTAGTCCATTACATGCAACAAGGAGAATAATTAAAAATAAGAATGGCTCACCAAACTTAGTGCGGCAGAAGAACAGTTTCTCGGGAAAAGTGAGTTGAGTCCTGATACGGTGTCAAAACAAAATTAAAGTATTATCAACTTGGAAATCGAAACAGTCAAAAAAAAAGAAAAAAGAAAGAGCTTCTAGCTATTATTTTTGTTGCTAATATAGTATTGGGATTTTGCAAAAGCAATATTTTTGTTGCTAATATTGTATTGGGATTTGGCAAAAGCCATATTTCCGTTTTTAGTACACACAAATGTGGCATGCTTTCTCGTTCTGGGCTATCAAACCGGTAACTTTACTAATGTATCAAGGATGCATTCAATAGTAGCCAAATATTGTACAAGTTGAGGCCCACAAATGTAGTGGCAAAAAATGGAAACAGCTGAACTTGAATGAGTGCAAGCAAAATGCTTGAACACACAATCGATTGGTAGGAAAATGAAACGGTAATACACGCGACTCAATTGCTGTACAAAACAAGTCAAAGTGGCTCTCTTAAGATATTCAGAAACAACTTGCCCAGTCCCACTGATTGCAACAAACCTATGGCTGAACTTACCAGCTTGGCAACTTGCTAACCCCTTGGGTTTACTCATGGCCTATCCATATTTTTTTGCTAACCGCTTGTGATCTATGGCTCAAGTCCTACCACTAGGCTAACCCCATGGATATTGGATAACTCATTGCCTTTCTTTTTCAGCTCAATCATATCACTACCCAAACACTAGTTTTACCCTAAGTGGATGAATTTGGCCAGTCAAGCAACAACCAGATTCAAAAAGTATGTTTTCAAAGCCTCATAAAGATTTGCACTTTCTGATAATCAGCAACGTAGTAATTTAGACTATACGTCCAGCGAATTTACCATTGCATCAGAAAACTCACAAGTGCAAGACCTATGATTCTTTTGGTAGCAAGGGATAATCATCAGGATCAAAAAAAGCAAGGGATAATCATCTCCCCCTCTCTCAAAGCCTCGTAAAATTTCGCACTTCATGATAATAAGCAACCATTGTACTGTAGACACACGTTACCCTCGTAAAATTTCACACTTCATGATAATCAGCAACCATTGTACTGTAGACACACGTTACCATTACATCAGAATACTCACAAGTGCAAGAACTGTGATTCTTTTGGTAATAGCAAGGGATAATCATCAGGATAAAAAAAAGCAAGGGATAATCATCTCTAGTAGTGTAGACATTCAAGTCCAGCGAATTTACCATTGCATCAGAATACTCGTAAGTGCAAGAACTATGATTCTTTTGGTAATAGCTAGGGATTATCATCTCTATCTCTCTCAAAGCCTCATAAAATTTCGCACTTCATGATCCCCCTCCCTCCCTCTGTGTGTGTGTGTGTGTCTAAAGTCAATTCATGAGTTCTGGGTTGGCTTGGAAGGGGGGTACAATGGGCATGGGGAAACAATGGAAGTTATGGGTAGTGGCTAGGGGGAAGCAACATTGAATTCATCTCCCAAGTCCAAGGCTTTAGCCACCAAGCCAATCCCTTAGGCTAAGGGATAATAATCTTGTATACAAATAATTAAAAAAAAAATTGGTTACAAAAACATAGAAGTGCAGGTATGGTACCCGTCACTTCTGCCAAGCAATATTGCCTCGTCACACCAGACCACTCCACTGTACATAGGGAACCAACCGCACCTATGTCGGGACTGAAGCTAAGGTCTGTTCGGGGTATGTTTAGCCCCCATATAATTTATGTACACACACGAAGAGTCATGTATTTAACGAAGCACGATACTATGTTAGGTACTATGAATCTACGGGGTCATAAAACAATTGATACATGACCCATGTATGGGTATAACAAGAAATTTAAACTTGGGTATGAGAAAGGCTGGTCCAGGTAGAGAGAAAAGGTCGAAGGACATTACGCCATGGAAAGCTTGCATTTTTTTTTTTCCCTAGAAATGAGCTTCTCGCTTGTATTTGGTTTGCTTTCTGTAGGGAACAGGGGAAGAAAGAGGAGGAATTTCTGGGGGTTGTAGTTGTTTTGAAGACTGGATATGGGTCTTTTCCTCAGATATCAATTTCTTTGTTTTTAGGGGAGGGTCAGACGGCCAACGAGAGAGAGAACCTGGTGGCTGGTGCGGCTGGTTTGAGAGGTACGAAAACGAAAATGCTACATACACAACTAATTGGACAACAACCCCAAAACGACGTCGTCACAGGAAAAATTCCAAATCTTGAAACCATAGCTGCAACCTCCTTGATACTGAATCCCCTCTCCAAGAAAAATTCTGTCACAGGTTTCAAATTGGCCTCAATACTTAGACCAAAAATTTGTGGACATTTGTGGAGAAGAGATCCTACATCAACCCCATAGATTTGAAGTACTCAGCTCTAGCCCTTAATTTTTCCACTCCATAACCTAGGATAACTGGGCAGCGCATTACTACCTTAACCTGCTGTTCTGTTGAAAGCCCTAATTCATAAAGACAATCAAGGTTTGATTTCAACTTCTGCCTCCGAAAAGCTAGAAGCATAGGATATCGATAAATTATCTTTGGCCATTGTTTCTTGTCCACGCCTGAGTTCTCTAAAACTCTCACAGTGGGTATTAAATGTTCAGAGAGACTGACTCCAAAGACTTGAGGAAATCTCCGGAGAATGGCGGGGATATCAGATTTGGGTACCCCAAGATCAAGTAGGAATTCAACCACAGGCTTAACTTTCCCATTCAGGCTGTAGTTAGCAAAGGCAGGAAATCTCCTGGGTTTACTCATTACCTATCTTTTGCTCAACCATATCAAAGATAGGTAGATTTTGAATTGTGACCTATGGCTCAACCTACCTCTAGTTAAATGCCATGGATCATTCATTGCCTTTGTTTTTCAGCCCAATCATATCAAATCCAACACTAGATTTACCCGTGAATTTGGTCAGTCGAACAACCAAATTGACAAAATACGGTTACAAGGCCTCATTAAGTTTCATCTTATATACAAATAAAAATTATTGGTTACAAAAAAATGAAAAAATGGAAGTGCAGGTATGGTGCTCGTCACATTGGCCAGGAATAGGAAATATTGTCCAGTTACACCATACCACACCACTCCACTATATGTAGGGAACCAACAGCACCTATGTCTGGGCTGAAGCTAAGGTCCCACCCCATGTGGGTGGTGTTCGGGTACGTTTAGCCCCCCATGTAATTTATGTACATACATAAAAAGAGTCATGTATTTAACGAAGCATGATACTATGATTGGTACTATGAATCTAAATGGTAATACAACAATAGATACATGACCCATGTATGAGTATAACAAGAATTTGAGACCTGGGTATGAGAAAGGCTGGTCCAGGTAGAGAAAAAGTGTCGAAGGACATTACGCCAGGGAAAACTTGCATTTTTTTTGTTTTGTTGTTGCCTTATTGTCAGTCCATTGGGCTGGCAATAAAAAAACCATTTAGTCCCAAATTTCTTATCCATTTTTTATATTCATGACACTTCAAAAACTTGCTTATACTTTCAAATAGATAATGTTACGGGCAAACGATTTTCACAACCCCTATAATCCTTAAACATTCCATTTTCATCTTTATTTATCTTGAAATTACCAAATTACCCTTATCTCATGAGTCATTCTTTCCATATGAAAGACAATTTGGTACTTTCAAGTGAATAAAGACGAAAAAGTTGAGTATTTGGGGATAAACGGGGGTATGAAAATCATTTTCCACGTTATCTATATTCAATATGGTTCTCGTTTGGTAGTTCTCGATTAGTTCTATAAAATAGTTTAAAAATTCTATAAATTGAAAGATATAAGCAATAGAAAAATGGCACGCATGCTCGTAAATGGACAAAAAATTCGGAGCCTTATGGCAGGAAAAGCTTGCATTTTTCCTGTAGATTAGTGCTCTTTGCTAATCTTTCTTCAGGAATCAGTATAATGAGTGAGTGTTCACCAGCGTCTAGGGTTGCATTTGGTTTGGAGGGAGCAGGGGATTCTGAAGGTCAAATTTGATTTGGAAGTTGGATATGGTGGGTCTCTTTTGCGAAGCACTAGGAAGACAGGTTGAATCGTGGGGGCCACACACGCACACAAGAAATCAGAGAAAATTTCACAACGTACAAATCAAATATATAAAAAATTACAAAGGCCTTGTTTGTTTAGTCGTTTTAGTTAGGGGTGGTTTGGCCTAAAAGTGGATTATGGTTTTTTGGTTTTTTCGTTTCGTCTTTATTCAAAAAAAATTGCATTTGTTAGTTTCGCGTCAAGATTTTGTGGTTTTTGGATTCCTCTCGACGAGACGAATCTAACAAGTATAAAATTATGGTCAAACCAAATATTTTTTTGAATAAAGCCGAAATACGTGGATTATTTGACAATAATCCACGTATTTCGGCTTTATTAAAAAAAAATTGAGTTTTGAACATAATTTTATACTTGGTAGATTCGTCTCGTCGAGAGGAATCTAAAAACCACAAAATCTTGACGCGAAACTAACAAATACAAAAAAAAATTGAATAAAGACGAAACGAAAAAACCATAATCCACTTTTAGGCCAAACCACCCCTTAGTTTAGTTTAGTTTTGGAGATAGAGGATAATGAGTGGAGAGAGATAGAGAGAGAAATGAGGGTAATGATTACAAAACTAAACTAAAACTGTGATACGAACAACGAACAAGGCCAAAAAAACTCTATCGGGAGCAAACCGGCTCACCCCTTTCTCTGGCCTCACTTGCTCTCTCACATTGCTATCGCACACTACATAAAAGAGAAACAAAATATGAATTTATGGGCCAACTAGCGTTGTACCCGTTCGATGCACAGGGAAAAATCACATTGGATTTTTTTTACCAGTCATGTATTGAATGTGGACAACACTAATTGATAAAAAATCACATTAGTATTTTTTCTCGGTCTCGTGCATCAGACAGACACAACACTACTTAAAAAAAAAACACATTTGAAGTCCATGTTCCCCCTCTCTTTCTCTCTCTCTCCCCATCCCCCCACTTTAAAAAATAAACCAAACCAAACCGAGCCTTATGTCCCAATCAATTGGGGTCGGCTATATAAATCATTTTTCTCTTAAGGTTCATGTCATAAGGTTCTGACGGGTATTTTTATGTGCTGGCTGTCAGCTACCTAACGCACAACCCTCCCCCTTTATCCAGGTTTGGGACCGGTTGAGATCTAAAGATAAGGCTTTTAAGAACGTCATAGGCGAAGTTAAAAAATAAAAATTCTAGAAAATCTGGATTTGGAGAGTTTTGTAGGCAAAAACACATTGCTATATGGTATTGATTGATAGATGGAAATGTTTACAATACACACCCATTAGATGTGTGTACCATATGCACTTATTGTATGATCCAGATTGTGCCAGCTCATTGGCAATCATTACATTTTTTAGTTTTTTGTAACTTTTCAGCAATATGATTCATAACATTTTCTATGATTTATAACATTTTGGTGTGTCTTGTAACCTTTATAAAAAAAATAAAAATCGTAACTTTCATAAAAAAATTGTAACATTTGTAAGGGTATCATACACACCAAAATAAAAAGAGTGTATTATAGCCTTTTCCTAGATGGATGGATAGATTTTCGGAGGAGCATACTGATTAGATTATCAAGATAAGGCAACCATTACAAAGCACTTCAATGCTCTACAAATCTGTAGCTGTTTTGATCCCTGAAGTTGTTGCTTCCAAATTTGTGAGCCAACTCTCACAATCTCCACCTTGGCAAACAAATCCACAAAACAACACTGCGGTGATACTTAGAGAACCGCTGCACCTGAATTGCAATCCACCTGAACCGGAGTGCCCTAGGTGTCCTAAGCCCTTCACTGTTGGGCATCCCCGTCCGCACCACCGCCTGGGGTACCGTGCAAAGCTCATCACTTTGCCTCAACTACTCAAGCATTTTCCTGTCAAAAGAATCATCTCAGCTTCCCTCTCCTCACCCCAAAGGCTCATTCCACCAAAATGTCTCACACACCGCCTGGGAAGAGGCTGACACCTGTCTCTATTGACACACCACATTCCCTACCAAGCATCATTGCACCAAACCGGGATACCCAACTATGGAACGTCTCCGTGATATGCTAGATCTCCGGTTTGGCTCACCGGAGAGTTTTCTGCAACTCTGTGTATTGTGCATATATATATATATATATATATTGAAATTTTCTCTGATTTCTGTATGTGTTTGCGTGTGTGACCCCTGGTCACAACAAAAACATAACAAAATCTCCTTTTATGTGTTTAGTAATGCCGAATAAAAGAAACTAAAACCAAAAAACAAAGAGAAAAGGTGTGCAGGACAGACACAGGTGAGTTGGAAGCCACGTCCCTTTCTTGAACAAGTTCTGGGATGCCTTCCATGGAAGGTACAATTGCTAAAGGAAAACCAAAGAAACAAAGAAGAAGAATTAAGACACAACACAAAATAAAGTTGAGGAAGAGCTGGAGGAGAAAATTAGAGTCTCGTTCAACGATCTGTACATACAAAGATATACAACAGACATTCAACTACTCTAGTCCTTGAAATACTAAAACAACATCGAAAAGCTTTTCGACAAGAGGCTATAACAAACCTGTAATTGAATCACCTGTGACGAACAGAAACAGCTTGGAATAAAAAAAGTTTCATCCAACATTTTCCTTCATTTTTTGCTTAAAATCCTTATCCAACTCATTGTCCTGAAGATTGAGTAACCGTTTTAAAGTCAATGTTACTCTGCTTTACCTCATAAACCACGAGTTGAATCATCTGTGGTGTACAGAAACATCTTGTCATCGAAACAGATTCATCCAACATTTTTCTCCATTTTTCGTTTCAAACGCTTATTCAACTTATCATCTGTATAATTTAGCAACACCGGCAGTTTCAACACTACTCCGCTTTCCATCATAATTGCATACCTCGGTTTAATCCTCAGCTCCAAACTGTACCCAAAATAGTGAGGAAATTTAACCAGATCAGATTTTGGGTAACCCATTGTCAAAAAGAACTCCCACTTAGGCATAATATTCTTCGACAAGCTGAAACAATAAAGACATCCATATCTTGAAACCATAAATGCAACCTCCTCTATACTGAATCCCTTCTCCAAGAAAAACAGTGTCACAGGTTTCAAATTGGCCTCAACACTTAGACCAAAAAGTTGTGGACTTTTGTGGAGAAGAGTTCCAACATCAGCCCCAATAGAATGGAAGTATTGAGCTGTAGCCCTTAACTTCTCCACTCCAGTACCTAGGATATTCGGGCTGTACATTAGAACCTTACCCAGCTTTTCTTTTGAAAGCCCTAATTCATAAAGACAATCAAGATTTGATTTCATCTTCTGCAGACTATATGTTAGAAGCGGAGGATGGCGATAAATTACCTTTGGCCATTGTTTCCTGTCCACGCCTAAGTTCTCTAAGAACATCAAATTGGGTATTACACGTTCAGAGAGACTGGCTCCAAAGACTTGAGGCGATTTCCTGAGAATGGCAGGGAAATCAGATTTGGGTACCCCAAGATCAAGTAGGAATTCAACCACAGGCTTAACTTTTCCATCCAAGCAGTAGTTAGCAAAGGTTGGGAACTTGCTTATCACTTCTTCGATCAACTCATAGTCAATGCCAAGTTCTGTGAGACAGATAATTAGTGGAGGAAGCTCCCCAGTTGGACTGTTGTCAGTCAATCTAGCCAAGGCTCCTAACTTCTTAGAGTTGGGGGTAGTAAAAGGGGATGAAACTGGCACAACCAGTGCTTCTTTGACTGGTGAGACTGATAAATTTTCTATTGATCTTCCTTCAAAAGGCGGATTTGGAAAATTTTCCATTGCATCCACCAGAATGTCTGAACTCCTCATAGAGGCTTTCAAGGTATGGACACAGAGCATCCTTGATCTCAAGAGTTGTAAGCTCGCGCCCTGAAATGTCAAAGGAGATCAGATAAGCTAGGCAATAAACAGGGCTGTACCTGTGCTAACGCAAATGAAGCCATTGCTTTAGGTAACAACAGTTATTTAAACATCCGATCCCCAAAAATTTTGAACCCCGAATGAGAGTCCGAAATAAGATTCTTTTAGTTTTACAAACGGACTAATTTAAGAGCCCAAGGGCCCAAATACGATTCAACGGTCTCAAATTACTTAGATCTTGGAATTAATATCCAATTATGTAAGGAGGGCCCATCCATGATTTTGATAGAACCCCTTAATCTCAGGGACTGCCCTGCTAATAAAGCATAAAACATAGATAATCATAAAGATGGCGTGCTTCAAGGAATCAATGACATGCTGACTCGAACGTCCTAGATACAGAGTTTTATGAATAGAATGAAGCTTTGAAACAAAGTGATCAATAAAAAGTGCTGATTTGTTGATAGTTCTTGCTGGAACCACCTTGCTCAAACCTCGTTTCTTCAAAAACAAGGTCAATACAGCCTTGGCTTCTTCCTTTTCTGCAACTAACAAATTTGCAGGCGCTACTCCTAAGATCAATGGAAAAATGATGGTGAGCTTCTTATTGGATATAGGGAAGTAGGTAGTCCATTACACGCAACGAGCAGAAGAATTAAAAGGAAGAGTTGCTCACCAAACTTAGCACTGCAGAAGAACAGTTTTTTTGTTAAAGTGAGTTGAGTCCTGATAGATAACCAAACAAAATTTTAGTACTTTAAATCGGAAATTGAGACACTGAAGCACAGAACCCCCAGCTATTATTTTTGTTGCAGTTTTTGTGTTGGGATTTGGCAAAAGCAATACATCCTTTTTTGGTACAAGCAAATGTGGGCATGCTTTTCCTCATTCCGGGCCATGAAACAGATAATGTTACTAATGTATCATGGATGCATGCAATAGTAGCCAATAATGTACAAGCCTGAGCCCATATAACAACAAAGTGTAAGCGTTATGGCAAACAACTGAAACAGCAGCACTTAATTGCATTCTAGGCTTCTAGTAAAAGACTTAAATAAAGAATCACTTGCTAGGAAAATAAAACTGCAAAACCCGCAAGGACTGGATTACTGTACCAATTCAAGCTCCCACTGATTGCGGTTGTTTTTCGCGATCCCTTAGTAACTTGTTTTTTTAAGAACAGCTTTTCTCCTCAACTACATCTAATCCCCCCAACCGAGGGCCACACAAGCTGAATAATTACCGGAGACAGCCCGAGGGGGATGAAGCGCTTCATGGATTCAAACCCATGGCTCAACTTACCAACTGGTTAACTCCTTGGGTTTACTCATTGCCTCATTGCCTATCTTTGTGGTCTTTGGCTCAACGTACCAGTAAGCTAACGCCATGGATCGCTCACTGCCTTTGTTTCTCAGCTCAATCGTATCAAATCCAAAAACTGGACTTATCCTATGTGGGTGAATTTGGTCAGTCGAGCAACACCCAAATTCACAACATACGGTTTCAAGGCCTCATTAAATTAAGCACTTTATGACAATCAGCAACAATAGTGTTGTACACATTCATGAGACCTCCTCCAGAGAATTTACCATTGCATAATCACAATCAGATAGGATAGCATTTACAAACCCTAAAGTTTATCATCAGAATACTCACACGTCACAAGTGCAAGAACTATGATTGTAATGGTAACAACAACAGATACATATACCTACATGCATATATAGAAACTCTCAGTGTCCTTGGCCATCTTGCACACATTTCGGACTTATCCCTACTGCCCCTCACACACTTAATACTCTCCCTCAGGCAGCCGTTTCCCACGCCTACACACGTTGTGAATGATGTGAGGTGACCTATGAGTTGTTAGCAAGGGCAGATGAACCTCAGTGGAGAAACCTCAAGTCCGAAGTCCCAGGCTTTCGCCACCAGGTTAATAAATGGGAGAATGGAAAATTGCTCAACTAAGCTATTGGACATAACCATAAGAAACGCTTTTCATTTGATACCCGTTGTGGTGGGGTTGGGTTTCACCTTAGGAAAGCAAGCCACCCAAAAGTCACGTTGAGTAGGTTTCCGGAAAGAGTACCTGCAATACTCGAAGAACTTAAGGCTACCTAGCCAAGGTTTGGCCGGAATACCCCTCTGATGCTTAAGCCAGAGACTGAATGTATGACAAAGAGGAAACTAAGGTTTTAGGGGTAAGATTGTGCGTACCTTTAGTTGAGGGTGAAAAAACTTTATATAGGCTCTCCTTTCTTGGTGTCTAAGATATCCAGTATGTCTATGATACCCTCCTATCCCTATATCTCCGGAGATTCGCCCTTTCCCGACACTTGATAACACTTATCATGACAACTACTCAGATTACGGCAGTCTCCTATTCAACTACATCTCCTGTACTGCCCTTAAGCCTATCGGATTTACTCCATCCATTGCAACAGTCCATCCCAAGTGGGCCCAGTTCATCCGGGTCACGCTCGTCCTAGCTTGATCAGCTAGTTGGACCCAATTAATCCGGGGCAAAAATCTGGCCCACTTCACCTGTAGTTCTGGAACTAAAAATGATGAATGACTTGTCGGAAATCGCCGGATGGTCCGACCCAGAAAGGCGTGGGAGTCTCGGGGCATTGCTTGGGCTGAGCTATGTAAAGACTGGCTACAACGGAACTGAACAATAAATATGAAAACTTCCCTCTTAACATCACTAACAAGAAGTGCTACTTTCTATTTCATTCTCCATACGAGACTCTAGTTCCCTTGGGTTAAGATAATCATCTTTTCTTTTCATTTTTAATAGTCAAGATAAATTTTTTTTTTTGGGTAATGCAGGGTATCGGGCCACCTTGCGCGCACCTAAGACTAATCTCTATACCCCTCCCAGTCTCCCACAAAGCTTTCATAAGGGATGGGTTGGCCCCAAGAGTTGCTAGCAAGGAGATACGAGACTTGAGAAGAGGCAAACCCAAGTTCTAAGTCAAGACCACTTGCCCAACCCCTGGGGTTCAAGATAATCATCTTATATGCCCATAATCTATTATCCATGTATATACTAAAAAACTCGTGTATTTTACAAGCATGATAGCTACTACGAATCTATACAGCAATACAACAATAGATACGTGACCCATGTATGATTATCACAAGAAATTGACACCTGGGTATGAATAAGGCTGGCCCTGGTGGAGAGGAAAGGTCGGAGGACCTTATGACAGGGAAAGCTTGCATTTTTCCTGTAGATTAGTGCTTTTCGCTAATCTTTCTTCACGAAGCAGTGTAATGAGTGCTTGTACATCAGCGTCTAGGGTTGAATTTGGCTTGGAGGGAACAGGGGAAGCAGGGGAAGAGGGCTTCTGCAGATTGGAGTTGATTTGGAGATTGGATATGTATGGTTGTTTGCTCAACTTGAGCTTACCGAGTGAATCGTGGAGGGCAGCTGCGAAGCACGTGGAAGAGAGTTTTTTTTTTTCTGGGAATAAGAAACCTACTCTACCTTAACCAAAGGTGCATGGAAGGGTATCCCAACGAGGACTCCAACCAGGACCTTACAAAGGGAGTACTTTATTGGGTAGGGGAAGGGTATCACGTGTACTCTTTCGGCACATCCGGGTCGTCCAATAATGCAATTGACGGTTTAGATTGAAAGTGTTGTCTGAATTTAAAGAAAAATAGAAAAGAAAATGAAAAATGTGTTTTAATCCGGACCGTTTGATGCATTTTTTGACGTTCCGGACTAACTTTGTTCTCACATGGAAGAGAGGTTGTATCATGGAGTATTTGCTAAATAATTTTTTTTAGTCGCCACTCCTTTACCAAATAAATTTGTTTTTCCTACATTTATGTGTAATTATTTGTGGTTATAGCATTCCTCATTATTTAGGTCCAATTTTCCAAAAGATTTTAGCACCCAGGAGCTAAAATCATGATATTTCAAATCAAAAAATGAAGTGGTTCCGTGTATCGTTTTTCGATTTTTTTCGCACCAAATTAAAGTATTAGGATAATATCATATTTTATTTTTACCGAGAGATAATCTTAGGAAAAACCCCAAAAACTATCCTCGAACTATAGCGTAAATGACCACTGAAGGTAGTAGCTCAGAAAATTCAGATGGCAAGTAGTAGCCCAGATGGCAAGGTTGAGTGAGCTTAAGTGCTCCCTCCCACGGTTCATGAACCATCTAGGTTAGAGTAACTGCAGTATTCGCATGGAGGGTCTTTTGTCTATCTAGTACCTAGGTTTTGTTGTGGTGACGAACTCGTCTTTTTGGACAGTCGCTACGACTCAAACCGAACATTTCACAGCGGGTCAGGAACCTCTATATTCACGCCCAAGGGGAGTTGCTACGCTGGTCACCTCTTCCCACCCTTATTGCAGTTAAAAAAAAGTAGTAGTGTAATGTGATGTTATTTGTACCGAATTTGGACTCCCCACATTTTTAGTGTTGCTTTTGGTGAGAGACTTACCCAGTAACTCTTTTGAGCACTTGTTCTCTTTGAGAAAATGAAGTTCTTTGATCCTGTGACTGTCCAGTAGGTTTACGTCACAAGTAAACCAAATCACATAAAATCTCTGTCTCTTGTTGCTTGGTTGATTTGTTTTATTCACTATCAACACAAAGATCGCACTAATCTTTAGATTTGGTTGTCATTTCCACATAACAAATACAAGCAATCAACAAAAGAAAAGAATTTTAAGCGTTTCCTTCAATGATCTGTACATAAAAATTCGTACAACAAAAATTTAACAACGCCGAGCCCTTCAATAAAAATACGGAGCTATGCCCAGAATCTGATAATTTCTAGTTCTAAAACATGCACCATTGCTAAAGCCTAACCAGGAACTTGCTGGGCTTCTGTATCAGAGGTTATATCAAAGCTGTAATTGAATGAGTGATGAACAGAAACAGCTTGGAATCGGAACAGTTTCAGCCAACATTTTCCTTCATTTTTTGTTTCAAAACCTTATCCAACTGACTATCTGAAAGAAAGAGTAAGCGTTTCAGAGTTAGCGTTACTCCGCTTTCCCTCATAACTTCATACCTAGGTTTAATCCTCTCCTCCAAACTGTACCCAAAATACTGAGGGAATTTAACCAGATTAGATTTTGGGTAACCCATTGTCAAAAAGAACTCCCACTTGGGCATAATGTTGTTCGACAAGCTTAAAGCATACAAACTTCCATATCTTGAAACCATAGCTGCAACCTCCTCGATACTGAATCCCCTCTCCAAGAAAAATTGTGTCACAGGTTTCAAATTGGCCTCAATACTTAGACCAAAAATTTGAGGACATTTGTGGAGAAGAATTCCTACATCAACTCCAATAGATTTGAAGTACTCAGCTGTAGCCCTTAACTTCTCCACTCCATAGCCTAGGATATTCGGGCAGCGCATTAGTACCTTACCCTGGTTTTTGGCTGAAAGCCCAATTTCATAAAGACAATCAAGATTTGATTTCAACTTCTGCTTGCTATAAACGAGAAGCGCAGGAAAACGACAAATTACCTTTGCCCATTGTTTCTTGTCCACACCTAATTTCTCTAAAAACGTCACAGTGGGTATTAAGTTTTTAGAGAGACTGAGTGCACAAAGTTGAGGCCTTTTCCTGAGAACCGAAGGGATGTCGGATTTGGGTACCCCAAGATCAAGTAGAAATTCAACCAAAGGCTTAATTTTCCCATCCACACTGCACTCAGCTAAGGCAGGGAACTTGTGGGTCACTTCTTTGATCACCTCAAGTTCCATGCCAAGTTCTGTGAGGTAGATAATCTGTGGAGGAACCTTCTCAGTGGAATCCTCATCAGTCAATCCAGCCAAGGCTCTTAACTTCTTCGAGTTTGGGCCGGTAATAGGGGCTGCAACCGGCACAACTGGTCCTCCTATTGGTGGGATTGATAAATTTTCTACTGATCTTTCTTCAGACGGTGGGTTTGGAAAATTTTCTACTACATCTACCAGAATGTCCCCGAACTCCTCAAAGAGTGTTTCAAGGTATGGATTTAGAGCATCCCTGATCTCAAGAGTCGAAAGCTCTCGCCCTGAAATGTCAAGTGCAGTCAGATAAGCTAGGCAAACAGTATATTCCGGGGCTAAAGCCAATGAAGCAATTGCTATAGCCCCACTTATGTAAACAAATTAGGGGCCCAAAAAAAATTAGTACCCTGAATAAAAGTCCAAAATAAAATGCTATTAGTTTGAGAAAGTTTAATTTAAAAGCCCAAGGGCCCATGCCGGATTTAAGGTTTGAAATTGCTCTGGATTTCCAATTAAGAGGTAAGGACATTGAAATCAGTTTATGTAAGGAGGGCGTATCCCCGAACTTGGGATAGGTCCCTTAACAAGCTCAGGGACCACCCTGGTAATAAAGCTTAAAAAACGGATAAACATAAACAGAGGCGTGCTTCAAGGAAAGCAATGATGCATTGTACTCGACCTGCTAGATATTGAGTTTTATGAACAGAATGAAGCCTTGAAACAAGGTGATCAATAAAAAGAGCTGATTTGTTGAGAGTTCTTGTTGCAACTGCCTTGGCGAAACCTTGTTTCTTCAAAAACAAAGCCAGTAAAGCCTTGGCTTCTTCTTTTTCTGACTCTAACCAATTTCCCGGCGCCACTCTCAAGTTGTTCAACCCAGAGTTACCCGATTCAGCTGCCATTGTAGCAGAACAAAATTTCCAACGTTGTTAGACAAGTAGACAACAAATAAAGCAACGGAAACACGATGGTGAGCTTCTTATCAGAAGTGGGGAAGTAGTCAAGTAGGTGGTCCATCAAATGTAACAAGGAGAAGAATAACAAAAAAGAAGAAAATAAATACTCACCAAACTTTGCGCTGCAGATGAACAGTTTCTTGGGAAAAGTGAGTTGAGTCCTGATATGATATAAAAACTAAATTTAAGTATTGTCAAATTGGAAATATAAACAACGAATCCCAGAGAGAACTCCTAGCTATTATTTTCTTGCTACTATTGGGATTTGTAAAAGTGATATTTCTGTTTTTGGTACAAGCAAAAGTGACATGCTTCCTGGTTCCAGGCTATCGAACATGTAACGTTGCTAATTTATCATTGACACTTTCAATAGTACCCGACATTGTGCTATGTGAGGCCAGATAAGAACAATCTAAAGTGTGCTTATTCATAAGTTATGCGGCAAACAACTGAAACAGCAGTACTTAATTGAGTGATAGCAAAGCACTTAAATAAATTGATTGGTAGGAAAATAAAACAGTTAAACGTGAAAAACTCAATTCCTGTACGGTGTGAACCGATTCAGGTTTAAGTGGCTAGGATATTCAAAAAAACTTGCTCGTAATCCCTCTGATTGCAGTTCTTTTTATCAATCCCTTCTTTTTTTAACTGGTTTTATCAATCCCTTCCTACCTTGCTTTTTTGAAACAGCCTTTAGCAACCCTGAACTAATTCCCCGGGTACATCCAATGCCCCGCCCCTGGGCCCATGCACCATGTGTGGCCTAAGGGGATGAAGCGCTTCACAAATCCAAACCCAAGGCTCCATTTACCAGCCTGCTATCCCCTTTGTTTTACTCAGATGAACATATCAAAGGCTTGATGGCTTCTACTTGTGATCTGGGGCTCAACCTAACGCTTGGCTAACCCTGTGCGACACTCATTGCCTTTGTTTTTCTGGTCAATCGTAATGAAATCCATACACTAGATATATATGAATTTGGTCAGTGGAGGAACATTCAAATTGACAAATATGCTTCCAAGGCCTCATTTACTTCTGCAATTTATTAAGATCAACAACCGCACTACCACTTACAAACTTTTTTGTGGGTAATGTAGGGTGCCTCAAGCCAGCTTGGACACACACAGACTTATCCATAAAACCCTCCCAAAACCATTTCACAAGCTTACGCATGGGGTGAGGACGTGAGGTGGTCTAAAAAGTTGCTGGAAAGACTTGCTGCCGCTGGTAAGACAAGTTGAACCTGAGACCAAGGACGGAGCCAGGATTTTTGTGTAGGGGGGCGGGCTATATGTTGGAGGAGGGACGGAGCTATATAATTTGATGATATATCTTTCTTCTCAATGTAATAGTAGGGTTTTTTCAAATTGTAGCGGGGTGACATGCCCTACTAGCCGGGGATTCATTCTTGACTTTAGGAGGAGCATAACCTAAGTCTCAAAACCTAAGTTTGAGGCCTTCACCACCGCGGATTTCCTTCAACGAATTTGTCATTGTACCATCACAGATAGACAGGAAAGCATTTAAAAATCCCAGAAGTCCATCATCAGAATATCAAAAAGTGCAAGTAAGCATGATTCTTTTTGGTAATAGCAAGGTATAGGCATTTGTTTATACGTACATACACAGGCAAAATACACAAAACTCATGTACTTTACACAGCATGATAGGTACTACAGTGAATCAATACACTAGTACAAAAAAAGATACATGACCCATGTATGAGTATCAGAAGAAATTGAGACCTGGGTATGGAAAAGGCTGGTCCTGGTAGAGAGGAAAGCTCGGAGGACCTCATGGTTTTCATTTTACCAGTGGATTAGTGTTTTGCGGGGCAACAGGGGAAGAAAGGGAAGAGGGATTTCTGAGGGTTGGAATTGATTTGGAGATTGGATATGTTGGCCTGTTGGGTCTTTTTGCTCAGATATGAAGAAATGAGTGGCCATTAAGTTTGGCATGAAGACAAATTAGCTAAGACAGATGGAGGGTATCAAGAACTTTTCATAAATTCGGTTTCGAGTGGAGAAAAATCACAGGAAAATGGAAGTATGAAAAATACGTTCTAAACTGCAACACTCAAAAATCCAGGACAGCTTTTTATTTTATTTTATTTGTCAAAGTGTCTGCACCAATTTATACTGGTTGGTTCCATCATCAAATGATGGCCATCTACATTGAAACTAGGAGATTCACAGTGAATTATTTTCGTGATATTTAACTTATCTAACTTCAAGACCCGAAGTTAGTCAATTGTAGAGAGAGTCAACTCATTAATCAAGTAGGCTCTCTTGTGGCTATGGAGCAATTACCTCCGCCCCTAAACCTCCCTGCCCCAATCTAATTATCAAATGGGTTGAGTTTGGTATTTGTTTCCCCCGCTCAGTTTCAACCTGATCCGACTCCATTTATTGTTGTTAATAGTTTTGTTTGTTTGTAGGATTATATAGAATACAATTTAAAAAGAGCTATTTACCAAACAATAAATCACTAGTATTTTATAATTTTTTTTTGTTTCCGTGTGTTTTTTACTTTCATCAATATTTTGTTCTTGATTATTGCTACGATAAATGAAGATCCAATTATTTTTTGAATCCGACACCCGATTATTTTCGATCGAGCTCAGACGTTGCTCGCCTTACCCCTCTACTCGTGTAGCGCTCTTTCTCACTGCTCTATTTTTGCATCAATGGTGCAGGAACCTAAATGGCAGAAAGCAATTAATGAATGAAGTTGAGAGAGTTGTTGAAAAAATGGGGAGGAGTTTGGGTTGTCTCCATTTTGGGCCAAGAAATGGGCAAACTCCAAAATGGGAAAGGATTTGAGTCATGCATTAGAGATTAATTTTAGAGGTTTTTGTCCATATTTTGAATTTAGATTTAAAAATGGGTCAAGATTGTACATGCTCTTACCAAACTAAAGGGACAAATGCACTTTTTCCAATCATTCAAGGAGCTTGGCCTAAATTATTTTAATTTAAGGTGAGTAGTACGATTTTATCTTCAGTGATTTATTTTAAATTTTTTTAGAAATTAATCTATTTAAGAGAGATTTAAAAAATGAACTAAAATTAAAAAGGCTCAAATAAAAGAAATTGAAGGTACTAATATGACAGCCATTACTTTTTTTTTGGTCTTAACTTCGGATCGAGTCTCATTCCCCTCACCTCATGTAATAGATTAGGATTGACGAATGAAAAAAAAAAGTTTATGTTTTTTCCATTCGATTCGTCACAACAAATAATTAATGAAAAATTGACACAAATTTAACGAATATACTCCAAAGAAAGAACAGAAAAAATACTGAAAACAGAATTTATTAATTTAAACCCAAAATATGGAAGAAAAGTCATTCATCGTCATTTTTTTTAATCAATCCAATTCATCATCTTTTGTTAACATTTAATGTCTACGACTCTACACTGGTGAAAGAAAGGGTTTATCAAAAACCCTAAAGACAGTCGAGAGTCGAGAGTCTTCAACAATGGCGATCGCACTGAGACGCGCCTTGATCTCGTCTCGCAATCTCTCTCTTCTCCTTCGAACCTCCTCTCTCCACCCTCCTGATCATTCCCACTTTGCCTCTTCTCCTCCTTGTCTCTACAACTCTTCCCCTACTCACGCAGGCCCCAATTTTCCGGCCATCAATTTCAACGGAGATACCCGCAGAGGTTTCGCCAAAGGAAGAAAGTCAAGTATTCCTCTCTCCCCCTCTCTCTATCTATATGTATATATGTATATACAGATATATGAGGAAGCAAACGCTAAATACTACTCCCCAATTGATAGGTATGGGCAGAGAAAACTGTTGATAAACCTAACTTTTGGCAACATATGCACAAAGTGGCTGCTCTCATAAAATTTTACCTGACCCCCTTATATATTCAAAAGTCTAGGGACCCCCGGGGCTTTATGCCATAAAACCATGCCCCCCAATCGAACCCGAAACGTATCAAAGAGGGGGCAGGCCGAGAGACGAGATTGAATTTCTGTGGCCATTATTTGCTTCCTTCGTTCAAGGTCCAGAGCATCAGGAATGCACACACGATTACACAAATGCTAAATATGTTTACAAACTCACGCACCATACACTCTGTACATTGTGTACAGAGCATGAAATCCCTGTTCATTCATGGAGAATTGCCATGGTGAGAGAATCCTAAAACTGAATCATTTCATAGTTTAGCCACCCAATAACTCTATGAAGACCATCGACTATTCTATTTTTAGTACGTGTATAACTTGCACTTGAAATCTTTGAACTAAAAGGACACAATTTAGTCTTGTTTTCTGAAAGATGTGCTTCATTTAGCTGCGGATTAACTCATTGATAGGTACTGTTGTGATTTTTTTTCACAGTATTGTTGCCAAATATGCAGAGATTAGACCTTTGAAATCTTTGGTTTTTAATTTTTTCTGTCTATCTGTGTATGGAAATCTTAGAGGGAGATGATGATGCAAACACTGTTGAGATTGTGGATATTGGGCCTAGTGTTAAGGCCACTGCTGTCTCGCTAATGGAAGCAGCGGTTGATGCACTCTCGCGAGAACTAAGCAAACTTCGAACTGGGAGGGCGTCTGCTGGTATGCATCTTTTGTGATTTATGTTGAGGTTGAGGTTAATTTGATGGTGAATTTCTTAATGGCATTAACTTTTGGATTTATTTATAGGAATGCTTGATCATATCATCGTAGAAACTGGTGGTGTCAAGATGCCTCTGAGCAGATTGGCTGTTGTATCTGTGATTGATTCCAAGACATTGTCTGTAACTCCTTATGATCCAAATGTAATGAGTTGTGCCCTACTTTGTATGGTTTTACATAATTGATTTTTGTTTGTCCAGCACTTTTATAGATTCTCTGTGAATTTGACCCATCTGTTTTAGCACCATTAACTTTGTTAGTTCTGCCAATTTTGCATGTCTATTATGTTTGGAGTAATTGTGTTAAGTGCGCTAAACTTCACTTGAAAATGATTGTGTAATATTAATGAATTTGGTCTATGCTCCTCTATGATCATGTGATTTAAGAGCTTATTATATCTTCCCGTCTGGTAATTTTTGCAGTCAAATAACACTCAGTATGACACCCCTTTGCTCATTGCAATATTCTCCTGACAGAGTGACTGTCCTCCTGCAGGCCTTAAAAGCATTGGAGAGTGCCATTGTTTCATCTCCATTAGGTTTAAATCCTAAAGTAGACGGCCAGCGATTGATGGCACCTATTCCTCCGTAAGCATTGTTTCTATGTATTCTCCATTACCATGTTTTCAATTCCAAATCTCACTTCCAGTCGTCCAAAAAAAGAAATCCAGGTTTAATTTAGTCTTGTGTTACATGGCTAATAATTTTTCTTTGTGCTTGTAATGAGCAGATTGACGAAGGAGCATATGCAGGTGAGTTCATTATTGAGGTTCTTCTCTATTCCCTTTGTCATTTTCAGTTTTCCTTTCCAGACAGTAAACATCGTGTCACTTTTTTCCTAGGCTTTGTGTAAGGTTGTGACCAAATCTTCTGAAGATGTCAAGCAGAGTATAAGAAGAGCTCGCCAGAAGGTATAGCTACAGATAACCCTTTTTCTCTTTTCCTCAGTTCGTTATAGTTTATATTGCAATATAGAGTGGTATTTTTCCTTCCCTAGGGTTGAAGGCTGTATGTATAAGAGGAAAACATGGTAAAACACGAAACCTCTTGGGGCATCTTTGTTCTCAGTGGTCTGGGTGTCATCATATGCTGCATGTTCAGTTACTTTCCTTTGTGGCAGTGGAGCATATTGTGCAACTGGACTGTTTTTAACTGTCCAAAAGAATGTAAAAACCAAACATTTATGGTTACAATAGTTTTTCAACCTTGGGCTTGACTTGTGAGTTCCATTTTCTGGTTAATAGTGGCTTAGAGGAGAAATTATCTTTTATGATGCATCTACTCTCCAGATTTATTGCATCCTTGGTTATTCGTCTCTAATTGCTTAATAGTTGATTCTGATGAAAAATGAGTGCATATCAGTTGTCTTGATTTCAGAGTTTTTTAGTTTCCAATATCATTTTTCGTCTTTTACAAGTATAATGAACTTTCATCAACCAACCAAGCTGCTAACAAGTACTATACATGTGTAAATTCTCTCACCTGCTTACGGCAGAAGCTGCTACAATGGTACAAATGATACATGTTATTTGCTTGATGAGACACTGTGTTGTTGTTCAGTTGTCTAAGCAAACTTACTGTCCTTATTTAGGCATTGGATACCATAAAGAAAGCGGGTTCAAGTTTCCCAAAAGATGCTGCCAAAAGATTGGAGAAAGAAGTGAGTTTATGCAATGAATAAGTATCAAACGAGCACGTAAGGTTATGTGAGGATTTTGCTAATATCTTATGCTTGTCCATTGCTTAGGTTGATGACTTGACTAAAAAGTTTATCAAGTCGGCAGAGGATATGTGCAAGGCAAAGGAAAAGGAGATTGCTGCAGGCTGAGATACAAATATTTCACGAGTACTGATTCCTTTTCAAATTTGAAGGCTTTGCACCAGAAGTTCCGCCTTTGAAAATTTTCAGATCGGATCATTGTTTGTAGCTTTGTGGAAGTTAAAAGCCCGATAAGAAAGATGTTTCCATTTTCTCACGAAGAGAAAATGAACTAATTTTGTTTTCGCAAAAAAGAGTGATCCTGATTCATATTAACATCAACTTCGATGTAAAGGTATGCAGATCGGTGTGATGTAGTATTGCGCGAAGCCTGCTTTGCTGGTTCTTGCAACTTCTGAAAAGGTTCGTTCTGTTTGCGCATAAGACTTCTTTCCCTAATCCAAAAGCTCCTTTAAATTTTGTTCGTTTCGACTCTGTTGAGATGTTTGATAGCGTAAAGGGATTGGTTCAAAACCCTTATCGCGGGGGGCGAAACATGACCTATTATCCTAGGATGTGGGAGATATAAATTTTAGAACAAAGAGAAAATACTTTCAAAATTGGTCATTCTGCAAAGGCCTTAGCCCAAATGTAGCCTGCATGGTAGTTCATTAATTCTAACGTAGTCGAACAGTTCTCTTTTTTAATTTAGTTTTTGTAGGCAAAGCTTATGATTCGTAAATTTATGAGTAAAAGAATAGCATGCTGTAAAAATTGATTAATATATTCCTACAAAAAAGCTGGTTTGGTGAATATTGCATAACTTTCGAATATCGTGTGGAATTTCCGAATATCCATTATGAATTCGGTATAATGACCCAAAAACATTATGAAGTCGGTATAGAGTTGAATATATGGGCTAAAATCACGGAACCGGGGAAAAAAAAAATCACATGGTAGTTTGACACTCTGTCTGAGTTTTAGCTACGGTATTTTTAGTATTTTTAGACTAGAAGTTGTCAAATTACTTAAACTCAATGGAGCTGTTAGCAATTTTACTGAAAGAGGGATATGCATATGTGATGAAAGATAATAAAATTTCTTATACTTTAAAAAGTTCTACTCGAAGAAGTTTACTTCTCATCACATAAGAAGAGAGTCACTGAGTTTTTAGATGAAGAAAAAGAAGAGAGTGAATCTATAGGTCAACAAAATATTCTCCTTAAATTTTTAGTCTCTCTCTCTCTCTTTTTTTTTTTTAACTTTTCGTGAGTTTTTGTTTAGCCTTTTTCGTAATTTTTTAGATTAATCATTTGTCTTGACGAGAGTAATCAGAAAAGCATAACAATGTGGATCGAAGTTGAAAAACATTTAGACACTTTAGGGGGAAAAAAAATTACTTTGGTTTTTTTTTTTAATGGTGAACTCTCTTTTTTTTTTCCCCTCTCTTTTGGTCGTATGTTTTTACTCTTCAGACTATTCCTGTTAAGAGAGATGATTAATCCAAATAACATAAGTTTAACAAGAATTTAGAAAAGACGAACAAAAATACCACAAAGTTAGGAAGAAGAGTGACACTAAGGTTCATTTAGTTATTCGAACAATTAATAAAACAACTAATTTTATAAGATGAGTATTCTCTCCAACGTAAGATATAAATGGATTATCGATAACATGTATAGGAGTATATTGTATATTTCAAGTTGTCGAGATGACTAATTTAACAACAAATCTATAATTTCTTTACAAACAATCACAATCAAAATCCCGGATTTATCGCGACCAGCCAAACATGTCGAATATTTTCAACTTCAAAGAAATAAAAACCTAATAATATCTGCCTTATGAAGGCCGTCTTTGGTTTGACCATTGTATTTACTACTATTTGATGAACAAATTTATAAAATGAAAATTCTGAAATTTGCGTGTAGAGTATTTTTTTAGAAACACATGTAGTACTATTATTATCACCATATTGCAAAATGTACCACATAATACAGTGACTAGTGATAGTAAGAATAAATAATTAACATAACGTCTTTTATGCTTTTGGTAAATACTCCTATCAATATAACATCTTAGCGAGGAAAATGATTTTTCTTTTTCATAATAATGTGTCGGATATACATTCGCACATATTTGCAATCGAATCATCCGATTGTGTATCGCGGCTATTAGGGGTGCACATACACCGGGTTGGGCCGGGCTTATACTAGATAATAACGAGGTTTGTGCATTCCCAAGCCCGGCCCGTTTATGATCGAGCTTCATTTAATATGCCCAAGCCCAGCCCAATTAAAATTTTAATTTCCCAAGCCCGTCCGATAAGCCCATTTTTCTTTTTTTTTAAACATGGTATCACAAATATAAATTAATCGACTATAATAACAATTCACAACTGTAATAACATACTCAAACTCAAAGTTCTAAGTTCTTATAAAAATAGTAACAAAAAACCCCAAAAATTAAAAGGCAATTGCAGTGCTAAAAAGGATGAAACTCTCCAACATCCATCAATCTCTAACACCCAAAAACTTCTTGTGAGTATCTCTCCTTTAAAAGCACAGTTTTTCACAACAGATCATGTAGAGTACAATAAAAATAAAAGGAAGAAAATAATGAATTATTACCATAAGACAATAGTTTAAGGGGAAAAAAACCTTCAAAGTTTTCTTAACAAATTGCTTTTTAATTTCTAACCCTAAACAACTAGGAGTTGTAACATATATATTATATAGTATTAAAATAATCGGGCCGGGCTGGGCCTCAAAGCAATTTCCTAAACCCAGCCCATTTAGTAAATGAGCTTAAAATATCGGCCCAGCCCGGTCCTATGGACCTACAAATTTATCCCAAGCCCTAAAAAAAACGGGCTGGACTGGGCGGGCTACCGGGCTGGTGTGCACCCCTAGCGGCTGTCACCCCATTATGTGGGCCGACCCAGTAACTAACTTATTCTCAAACTTACATAAAAATTGAATTATTGCGCTTTATAAGGCATATCATTTTCTCACTATGCATTAACTCAAAAGGCTAGCGTGAGTTAGTTCCTAACTTAAGTTAGTTTCGGGAAGAAATCCTGAGTCTTTATTTTATTCAGCCTAAATT
The DNA here is from genome assembly GCA_963854785.1 of Vaccinium vitis-idaea. NCBI lineage: Eukaryota > Viridiplantae > Streptophyta > Magnoliopsida > Ericales > Ericaceae > Vaccinium > Vaccinium vitis-idaea. The sequence goes on along the minus strand of OY978219.1, from coordinate 5,660,737 downwards.
TAAATTTTGTTTGAACAAATCAATTCAATCAGACATCGATGCGTGCTTAACCGAGTCATTCATTTTTCTATGTAGGCTTTTGTACCACGCACTGACGCACGCACCAAGGGGTGGACACAAGGGACACCAAGGATGCTGGGCCATGCATAACTCCAAATATTCGTATTAATTCTGCTAATTTTTCAGGTTAAGTAGCAAAGATTTTATGGAATTGTCCCCTTATTGGTCCTTGGATTGATAAAAATTCTTCAAATTTCGATGTGTGCAAAAAAACTCTCTAAAATTCGAATCATAAACAATATTTTGGTTGTGCGTGTAAAATTAAACGGCAACACCAAATTTCATCTCTTTTTCCTAACTAGCAAGTGACAATATCAATTCGTATAATATACTCCTTCTGTCCAATTTTTAAGTGTGTTGTTTCGTAAATCCAATTTATTAAAAAACCTCATTATTAAACATTTTACATCAACTTTATCTCCACTTTAGACTTTTCACATCAACCTTTACCTTTACTTTCCAAAATTATTCTCAATTTTTACCCATTAACTCTTTATCCATTATTTTTTCAAAAGGCCAAAATGATAATTGTACAAACTTTTACGTAATAACTCTTCAAAACATATATTAAAAAACAACCCAAAATAGAAATGTCGACACTAAAAAGAGAACAGAAGGAGTATACTTTTTGCTATAAATACAGGTGGTTTGGATCCTTAAATACAAATCTTTGTGTCCAACACTCTGCATTTGTAATGTACACGGTTTACCCATTTAAGCTCTGTCCCAAAAGCAAATGGTTCTTTTTTGTCGGCTATGACTGTTTCTTTCTCTCCTTGTAATTTTAATAGGTACGGGATTTTTGTAGTGAGTGTGAGTCTATTTTTTTTTTTGGTTCGTCGGAACTTAAGAGTGGTGGTGAGTATATTTGACTGTTCATCTAGATAATAAACGCTCGGATTCTAATCAAAACAATGAACGATTCAGATCATTTGGAGTTTAGATTAAATTTGAACTGTTGGTGCCTAGGTAAATGGCTGAACGAGGCTCATTACAACCCTACAGGTCCCCGCTTCCAATTTTAATACCTTAATCTTATACTAGTAATTGTGTTTGTTACTCAGTTGGTTATGATCAAGATGCATAAATTGGTTTCGACATTCGATTATAAAACAAAAAAAGAAAGTTAGTGGTACTAATAACGTATATGTATTGTACTTTTGAACATCCGAAGTTTTATTCACGAACCCATTTGGCATCTACAAGAAAGAACCATGAGCCGAACAATCAGACCTACATCATCAAGACTCATCACAATCTCACATAGAACAATCAGAAAAACTAATCCGGAATCCAATCAATCCGATAGTGCAAAGCAGACCAAACATACCACGAAATAGTTCGATTAGCCAAACAATGAGATCTGCCATCTGGAACGACAGAGTCTCCGAGTCCAAATAACGAAAGGGTTTTTCTATGCTCGTATTGGGATGTCCATATACACGTTCACCAATGCAAACGTCTTTCAGCCGAACCAAATTCCGAGGGACCTATGGAACTATTCTCCCGCTTCATAATGGTCATTCATTGTCTCTTGGAGTATATGAAAATTGTATAAAGTAGGTGTATATAAATATTTATTGACCTTTTACATGCCTTTATGATTTTAGTCATTTTACCCTTTTACATCATGCCTTTATGAAATCCTTTGGTATCACTCGACCTTTTACCAATAAAATATTAAAGACAAACATGTTAACATGTGCCCGTAGACTCGTGTTAAGGTTGAAAAAAATATGTTGGAGTATATGAAAATTGTATAAAGTAGGTGTATATAAATATTTATTGAAAAGTGTAAAAGGTAGTGTGTATCTCCTTTTTTTTTTGTGCGCTTCAAGACCCAATCGGAGCCATTTAATTTGATTTAACCGTCCATATTAAAAATTAAACACATTCGAATATCAATCAGGGCTTGATCGATTTTGCTCCTTGAATTTGTTGGGGAAAAAAATTGATGAAATCGATCAAGCCTTTACGGTTACCTGAATCGATCAAGAATTGTAGAGTTGTAAACCATAAAAAAAGAAGCGAAAAAGAGATTGGACCCTGAGCCAATATTTTTTTTACCTAGTTTCGTTATTTGCAAGGAAGGGATCCGGGCCTGTAGTGAGTGAGCTCATTATATGCGTGTAGTGATCTTCCTTGACCGTCCGATCGGCGATCAACAATCCGGATGAATTGGAGTTAAAGTAAATGTAAAAATACTTTTTAAAGTGTAAAATGATCCGAACTATTAATCACTAATCGGACAACTGAGAGAGCTCAATATACATTCTAGAGGACCCCGATACCACCCACCAAAGGTGTTATTGACATTTCAGGATCAATGCTTTATATCCCATCATCCGGTACTTGTTGCAGCTGGCAAAGTAATGTTCTAACTAGCTCGTCTCTCCCTTTGGGCTGCCATTTTTGGAACACTACTCTAATCCATATATTGTGCGAGATGGGTCTGTAGATCCGCTTTGAATACCCACAGAAATGATCTAAGTTGTTCATTACTTTTAAAATATATTTTTTGAGTAACTCCTAAAAAATCAGCTCATTCGAAAACTATAAGTAGTTGATCCATCTTCTAATTATGATTTCACAATTTAGGATACTGAATTTTAACAGAAGTTTGAAGAAAGTTAGACAACTGGATCAAGTATTTACAGTTATATGGTTGACCTGAATTTTTTTCAATGACTCAAACAACAATTTTAGAACTAATGGACAGCTTGAATCATTTATGTGGGTCTTCAAAGTGGGCTCCACGGACACATCTCACACAATGTGTGCACTAGAGTAGTGTTCTAAAAAACATAAATGAGAGAGAAAAGATTGGATCGACTTTAAGGGCCACCTAAAAAAGTGAGAACCAGGTTTTCAAAACCCCAACCGAATATGACATGTGAGAACAAATGAAAACCCTAAACCCTCCATGGGTTACAGCTCAAAAGGGAGTAAAAACTCCCACTAAGGGGGTGTTCTACTAACAAAAAATTATTTTTTTTAAACACCGAAACATGTTATTTTCTCACAACACATCACATAAAAAATCGTGAAAAATCAATTTATTCAAAAAATTGAGTTAATGGAACACCCCCTAAAGGGAGAGAACTTTTGGTAGGTATCTAGCAGGCACCACATATTTTTAGACGGTCCATATTTCTCTTCCCTCTCTCTCCTCTTTCTCTTTTTTCTCTCTTTAAAATCCATACCGTCTAAAATATTTTTAGACAACCGAGATGCACACCGAGTACTGCCACGTGATATCGCCCGGCACCCAAAAAAAAGTTTTCTCGAATAATGGTGTTTGTTACTATAGTTATTCGGAGTAATAGTTACTATTAGTGGTACTGATTAAGACAAACATTTTGTCGGTGCTCTTCAGCGTGAGTCCCACCCTCACAAGTCGCAGCAACCCAGTCCCAAGAAACACACACACTCTCTCTCTCTCTCAAGCGCACACAGAGATAAGAGCGACAGGCTCGTGACACTATCCAAATCGCTTCACATCTCGTAATCGGTTTTCCAGCCAAGTATCATCTCTGTAAGTAGCTTCTTCCATTTCGCATTGCAATGAATAATCAGTTGGTTAGTGATTCTAGGAGAATGTGATTGTGTGATTTGGGTATACTGATTTTCATCTCTTCTGTTTTGCCATTGCTTCTCGGATCTGACGTGTTACATCGTTACACTCTCTGTGAATGACTGCAATTTTTTTGTTTGTCGATGGGTTTCTGCAGAAATGCTTCATCTTCATTAAGCTTGAAATGTCCATGTTTCCGTGTTTTTTGAGCTGGGTTTGACTGGCATTCCACTTAGTTATTGACAAATGAACTAGACACACAACTGCTACACACATCCATAGGTAGAAAGATGTCCACAGAGAGAGAAAGAGAGAGAGAGAGCAGGAACGACCCTAACATTTTAGGGGTCCGAGGCGAATTTAATTGAAAATGTGGCCTTTAGAAGAGCAAAATGATGCCTTACAAAAACTAAAAAAGAAGACTAGCAAAATGATTAAAAGGATAGGTCCATCTCAAAAACTTGAAATTATTAGTATTCAATAAGAGAATTTTTTTGAATTATGCATATCATTAAAAAAAATTGCTACAAGCATATGTTCATACAGTCAATTTTCACTTATTTGACATGCTCATTTTGAGTAGAAATAATTTAATAGACCTACATTTAATGAATAGCACATAACTTTTTAGGGGAATGTTGGGGGGGCAAGGTGAACACTGCTCGCCTTTACTCATTTGTCATTCAAGCTCGTTTTAGTGAACTTTTGGGTATGTTGCAACCTATTCTTCTTCTACAACCATATCTATGTTGGTTGCAGATACCCATTTGCCATTCTTCTGTTACACAGTGAGTTTTTGTTTTGTTTCGGATTTATTTAATTCTGAGGTTTCTTTGTGGGTTTAGGTGTTTTGTGCTTGAATTTGTTCAGTCTGATTGGCATCACACTGGTCATTTCAGCTGTACCACAATTTCTGTATCTGTGGTTATGGGACTGAGCACCAAAAATGGGAAAACCCCTTCTGTACGGCTTGACTATCTGATCTATGTTCAGGAGGTTAAACCTTGGCCCCCGTCTCAGTCACTCAGATCCCTTCGTTCTGTTCTAATTCAATGGGAACACGGTTATCGGAATTCTGGGTCTACTAACCCAGTTGTCCCTTCACTTGGGTCTGGTACTATTGGCGATGGAAAAATTGAATTTAACGAGTCCTTTAGGCTTCCCGTGAAACATTTAAGGCAAATGCCAACTAAAGGCGGGGAGAGGGATACATTGAAAAAAAATTGCATAGAGTTTAATTTGTATGAATGTCGGATGGATAAGACAGTGAAAGGTCAGTCGTTGGGAACTGCCATTGTAGACTTAGCAGATCTCGGTGCTGTTAAAGATACTATGAATGTATGCATTCCTATGAATTCAAAGAGGAGCTTTAGCAACACATCCCAGCCGGTTCTGTCTATTAAAATTCAGTCCATTAGAAAAGGTGGCACGAGCTCCTCATCAAGAGACAACCTGGGGAAAGAAGCATCCACGGAGAGAAACGGTGGGGAATCTGTTTCTAGGTTGACAAATGAAGAATATGCCGAGGAAGCTGAGACTGCATCAGTTACGGATGATGATGATGATGGTGATGATGTCTCCTCCTACTCATCTATCGGTGTTTCGTCTTCAGCTTTCGAGACTAATGGGGCTTTGCCTCCTCATAGTGAAGAGGTATATTGACTTTCAATCTCCTATTGTCTGCGACGTTCATTTTGCAACTACTGTCATACTGATTTTGGCCTATGAATTGACACTGTGTGTTCCTGGTTTTGTGTATTGCGGTTATAGATGGTATAACATACTCCCTCAGTCCCCTCGACAGTCATACTCTTTAATCAAAACTACGCATGATTTATTATCATTGTAAAAATTTCAATGTTTTTTTCACTGATCAAACTCTCTTTAGTTCTTATAGTCAAATTTTTTTAAAATCACCTGAAACAAAAATGTACTATAAGATTTTGTTAGATGTCCGGAATAGTGAAAACAAACAAACAAACAAATGAAGAGAGTAAACTGGCAACAGTAAACTAGCATTGCGAATTCACCTGCTAGGCTAATATTGGCCGGTTGCTGATCAAGCTTTTTTTTAACAGTTGTTGTTACAAATTTTGAGATGATGCAATGATCAGTTGGTGTTCCAATTCCAGAATATATCAAGCTTTTCTTTAACAGTTTTGTAGTTACAAAGTTTGAGATGATGCGATGATCAGTCGGTGTTCCAATTGCAGAATGGATCGCAGACATTGAAGGATAGCTCAGGAAAGACTTGCAACAAACATCATGTAACTTCAAAGCAGGAACAAAGTTGTGCAATTTCGGTGGTTCCTCCATCTTGCTCTTCATCAACAGACTCGTCTTCTGATAGTGGGAGCCTAGAAAATAGTCATACGATTTTATCCAACTCTCCTGAGACAAGCTTAACATTGATGCCTGAGAAAATTGCTACCCATAGTGCACAATCTTCATCCTCATCCATAACTTATGAAGGTAGTGAGGAAGAGGTAAACACAAACCTGAAGAGCAAAGGCTCTGACAGAAAGGAACATCAAGAAAATGGGCTGGTACAAATCTTGCACGAGGGGCAGGATTACGTAGAAGATGAACCATGGAACAGGTTTTCAGATGCTACCAAAAGTGGTAATATTCTACGAAGTGATAGACTGAAGCATGTGAAATCTGTTCGATCACCTGTGGACTCAGTTATGAGCAATGGATCTGTTAGGAGTGGCAAGTTGGGAGATACTGAGAATGGTGCTCAAGGGTTTGTTAGCAGTGAAAGAATTGACGCTAAAGTATACCCGATTGAGGCAAGAAACATCACTTCCAACGGCAAAATTCAGCAACTGGAACATAGAATAAAGAATCTTGAAGGAGAGTTGAGAGAAGCTGCTGCTATTGAGGTTGGTCTTTACTCAGTTGTTGCAGAGCATGGAAGTTCCATAAATAAGGTCCATGCTCCAGCTCGACGCCTTGCTAGGCTCTATCTTCATGCTTGCAAAGAGAGTTCCCCATCAAGGAGAGCAAGTGCAGCTAGAAGTGCAGTGTCTGGATTAGTTCTGGTTGCAAAAGCATGTGGAAATGATGTTCCAAGGTACTTTATAATCAGATGACAAGTTGTTCCAGTTAAACAAAAGCAGCCTTGACATCCATTTGTCATCCTCTGAGGGTGTATTTTTGTGTTACGATGCCTGATGCTTTTTTAGCATTATGTTGAACTTTACTGTTTAAGAAATTTCACTTTTCTTGTAGGAGCTCATTTGCTTTTTTTCCACATTCCCAAACAGGTTGACCTTCTGGTTGTCAAATTCTATTGTCCTGAGAACCATCATTAGCCAAGCCTATGCAGAACAGAAATTACCAATTTCTGCTGCACCTTGTGTTGAAATAAATGATGGTGGGAAGGGATACCCCAAGAAATTATCTCCACTCAAATGGAAGGAGTTCTCTTCTAGCAAGGATTATGGGAGTTTTGGTGACTGGGAGGACCCTCAGACATTAACATCCGCATTGGAAAAGACCGAAGCTTGGATCTTCTCACGAATCATTGAGTCCATCTGGTGGCAGGTTGTACCATAATTATGTCTTATTTCTTTTCACCACTTTCTTTGCAAATTAGTGTCCGAAATTCGATCCGTCCTATTCCGACCTTTTCCTGTACTCTGCGTTGGCATAACCTACTGGACCAACATAGGCTAATCCCATTTTTTTCCTATTTTCTTTCCTTTCCATGGACTCCAGTCCAACTCTATCTGTGAGCTTGGAAGCTATCTTATTGGGTGTTCTCTTTTTGTACAGACTCTAACGCCGCATATGCAATCTGCTGCTGCTAAGGGAATAAGTACAAGTATTGCTTCTGATGTGAGTAAAACCTATAAAAGGACATATAGTTCGGCAGATGAAGAGCAGGTAAACTTCTCGTTAGATCTCTGGAAGAAGGCTTTCGAGGATGCCTGTGAGCGCCTTTGTCCTGTTCGAGCTGGAGGACACGAGTGTGGCTGCTTACCTGTTTTGGCTAGATTGGTAAACTTTATTTGCCTTCAGTATAATTTCAAAATGGACAGGTGGAGGTTCTAGCTTTTCAATATGCCACCTACTTTGTATATTGATGCGCGGCCCTCCAAGTGATGCATCTATGTGGGCATGTCTTAGGTGACTAGATCAAAACCATATGAAATGATATGGCCAATGAATGAGTTAACTAGAATATCGTCACTAGAGATGCAAATTCACTTACGAATAAAATGCTAGCTCACTGGATGATATACTTTTAAATAAATATCACCACGAGCTCTCATATTAAGAGCTGTGTTTTGATGGGTAATAACAATCTTTCAGTTTATCCATGTAAGTCTGCATGGTAAGACAATGTTCTTGAGGTTTAACAAAAGAACGGGATTGCTTCAACAGAAAATGAAGTCTGTGTATTTGAAAAGAAAAAAAGGAGTTTTAGTTGCTCCAAGAAAGGAAATTTATGATGGTGGTTATCGTCTTTTATTATCGTGTTGTTTAGCTTGGATAGACTTGATGATTTGCGTACACCAGCAAAAATGGGGGCTATGTAGGGCAACACTCCATTTGTTTATGCTACTTTGGAACCCATTTTTCATCTATTCGTTGCTGAGAATGCATGGAGAAGTATACAGTGGTTCTGTGCCACGGTTTTTCTGATAAATCTTGAGCATAGCATGGTCTTTTTTAAGAAAGGCAATTACAAATTTTGGAAGTTCAACAAAAATTACAGATTTTGGTAGATATATTATTATGAATTTTAGCTGATGGACTCCAGTTCCTACTTCAGATTGACTTTCGATACATCTTTCTTGTTCGGCCAGATAATGGAGCAATGTGTGGCTAGATTGGACGTGGCAATGTTCAATGCTATTCTTCGTGAATATGACGACGAGCTTCCAACTGATCCTGTATCCGACCCAATTAGTGAGGCCAAGGTTCTACCTATTCCACCAGGGAAAGCAAGCTTTGGGGCTGGTGCACAACTGAAAAATGCGGTGAGAAGTACAAATCCACCCACTGGCCACTGATATTGAACTCTAAGTACATTAGTAAATGTTTCTCATTCCAAAACTGCTGTCTTGGCCCAGTATACTTTCATTGAAGACTGCCTTGCACACATCATTTCCCCTTCTTTAAAAGATGGATCCATGCATATTTCTTGCCAGTTTTCCAAATTCAGAAGTACTACCTTTTAGTTTATGTTGGACACTTTATATTCATGAAAGAGCTGATTATTCTGATAGATTTTGACCAATTTTTTTTCCCATGTGATTTGGACTACAGATTGGGAACTGGTCTAGGTGGCTTACTGATCTATTTGGTATTGAGGATGATGACTCAATTGAAAATGAGGACGACGACGATAATGATAATGACGATGAGGTCGAGAGAAAAGAGCTTGATACGTCGTTCAAGGCTTTTCATCTTCTCAATGCATTGAGTGACCTCATGATGCTTCCAAAGGATATGCTCTTAAGCGGGCCAATCAGAAAAGAGGTGGTGACACTGGACTTTTCTGTTTTCCATTTCAGTCTTTTGTCTCTTTTGATCCGCATATCCTGTTGTTCCCATTTCTAAATGTTCTCCTTATGTTAAGGTATGCGCTACATTTGGTGCACCACTGATCAGGAGGGTTCTTATCAATTTCCTGCCTGATGAATTCTGCCCAGACCCAATTCCTGAGGGTTTGCTTGAAGCTTTGGATTCTGAGGTTTGTCCCTTCCAAGGAATCTGCTCAGTTATCTTCGGATATCTAAACCTCGTGGCTCCAGTAGACTCCATACCCAAAGAAAAAAAGGGTGTGGATGATAGCTAAGAAACGCAAGTTATTTTTCCAAAAAATAGGATCCATTCACACTGAGGCCGAGTTTCCACTATGGTATTTTTGATGGTGTTTTCAGTATTTTCCCACAAGTCACTCCTCACATACATCACAAAAATACCATTTAGCGGAAACAATACCTACTTTTGACTATTTACTGGGAAAGAAAAAAACCCACTTTTGACTATAGTAGAAGGACGGGTATTTTTAGTGGCAACGTAGCCTGAATGTTATATATATACCATGTTATGAGTTCCGCACTGATGAAAAAAATTGGTTTTCTCAAATTAGAAATAGAAATGCCACTAATTTTAGCCTTACCAAGAAATCATTGTCCACAGAATTAAGGGGTAACTATCAGGAACTAAGCATCCGTGTCAATTTTGCCTCCCAAACTGTTTGAAATTGCATTCTAACCCCTTAAATGCGCTGGACACATCCAAACACTTAAGGCTGGCAGAGGTGTTTGTTATTCTTAAGACAGTTTTCTTGTTCTTAAATATGCTTATAGAATTCTACGTTGGTAATAACTTCGAATATCTATTTTTTCCTGATTTTGTTTAATTGGATTCAGGATGAGGCTGTTGAAGGATCTATTACAAACTACCCATGCAATGCAGCTCCAATAGTCTATTTGCCGCCTCCTTTGGCTTCAGTTGCTGGTATTATAGGAGAGACTGGAATCAAATCTTGTGAGCTGAGAAGAAGTGGATCCTCTGTGCTAAAAAAATCGCACACGAGCGATGATGAGCTTGATGAATTGGATTCACCCTTGACAGCCATCATTGAAACCTTAAAGTCTCCACCAACTCCTAAGGAAATTGGCAGCCGAAATTCTGTCAGATATCAACTTCTTCGAGAGGTATGGACAAATACCGATTAGCAACTATAGATTCATCGCATTTGTTTAACATTCGACGCTCTCCGGGATTTATCTTGATTATCCAATGTAAATGGTAATTATAATTCTGTCTGGATAAGGATTCCTTTGTGGAGGAATTGATCGGACGACGAGTCTAGCTGTATATATCTACTCCTATGTAATATGGTTAATGGTTGCCTGCAAGTATCTCTTTTTCCATTTTTTGGGTTCGCCAGTTGACATATTCTGCATACAAAGCATTGTTGTTTTCAATGAAGGATAATTTAGTGATATCTGCGTGACCCCATCCAGCTGATTTTTCTGAATCGGTGGTTTGAAAATCGAAACTGGACTAATTCAAGAGTCTAGATGATGTCCATATCAGGACTGGAAGAAAAATGACTGCAATTGAGATAAGATTATGAGAAATTTTAATCTTGTTTTTTCTTGAATTTTCGGAGTCGTAGAGTCCTTTGTAAACATCCGTATTATAAGCGAGTTGGGCTGTTGTATCCTTTTATGTCACCCATTGGGCTGTTAATGAGCAGAGCTGTTCATTAATTGTTCAAGACTAGGATTGGTAACCAAGATATGAGCCTAGGATTCGTACCAAGATACAGGCCTGTTCGAATTCAATTCGTCTATTTAACAAATCGAGTTCGAGCCCTCAATAATAGCTTGTTTAACAAAATGATCCGAGTCTGAACTCGATTAGGCTCGCAGGCCTAAGATCATAAGGATAAGGTAATCAATGACGTTTTCCCAGGAGTATATGTTAGTATGTTACTCCTTCCGTTTCAAAATAATAGTTCCACTTTCTCTCTTCCCACTTTTCAAATAAAAAAATTAAATAAAAAATTAAAGTACTCGTCCAAAAAATGATACACGGAAGTACGTAATTTTTTTATTTAAAAAATAGCACGATTTTTCGCAGTGGACTATTACTCCCTCCGTCCCAATTTCTTGGCCCCTTTTGGGGAAGTGGGTTTTTAAGGGGTGTGAAAACTTTGTATTGACTTTTATTTTGCCCCTAAATCCAGTAAATATTACTGTGACCAAATTTGTGAGGCTAATTTATTATATGAAAGTCAAAACATATTCAATATGGATCTTGTTTGATAGATATCAATTAGTTTTATTATACAAAATTTTCAAAATCATAAAAACCGTTATAAAATAAAAGATAATAGACTAGCCAATTAAGATGTGAAAAGTACTTTTTAAGGGTAAAATTGGAAAGTGACCCAGTTTTGATGGATGTTTTTAGAAGTGGGACAAATATTTTGGGACATCCCAAAATGGAAAGAAGGACCAAGAAATTGGGACGGAGGGAGTATTTTGGAACATAAGAAGTACAAAAAGCGAGGCCTCTCAATCTTTTCCTCCACTTATGAAAATACTATATTATTTGCAGTTAAGTGTGAGTCGAGCATGAAATATAATAATATTTTTTGTTAAACATTTGTAAGCAAATTCGAGCTCAACTCATACTTAAAATAGCTTAACTTGTCCAATTTTCATTGGTCTCAAGCTCAGTGTTCTAAAAGAAAGTCTAGAAGGCCGAGACTCGCCGTCTGGGCGCTAGAAGACCCCTTGCCAACTAGTCCGATTAATTGCCCCACTAGACGCCGTACTCGCCCTTAAAGCTAGAAGATGCCCGACAACCTAAGAGCACCTATCGAGCTTTAAAACCTTTCTCAAGTTCGAGCTTGCTGAAACTAGCAAAACAAACACGACCATGCCAAAATTCAACTTTTGTAACCCTAGTCATACATTAGGATTGGGAAAAACGATAGACATGACATCAGATGTGGAGTGTGGACACCACGGGTGAAACCGTGGGGCTCCAGAACCCACGACCGTACACGGGTTTTCCCTTTTTTTTGGCAACCTTTTTAGGATTAGTTAATTTTTTTTTGACAAAATTGGTGAAAAAAAGTCAAGAATTTATGAATGATAAGTCTAGAATTTGTCAAAGTTTATACGCAGTTTTTTAATAGCTGTTGGTATTGTGTCCACGTTTTTCACATAAATGGGAAAAGAAAAATCATACATTGCTACCCATAATTAATGTAATCGATTTCATCCAACAACTTTTTCACTATTTTTTTCTTTAAAAGTTCTTATCAATAAAGTTCTTACACTTTCTAAAACCGATACTAACTCGAAATAGGACTCATCAAAAAACGCGTCGCCTTGTCAGGTCAGAACCAAATATTTTGACTCTCAAATGAATAATTCAAATCCCAGTAATTGACCCGAAATAGGACTCAATAAAAAAACACATCACCGCCTCAGGTAGGCTGCCACTCATGGACGGGTTGCCGATGCACAAAATGACAATTCGCCACGAGCGGATTAGATTGAGAACCGAACTGATTCGCTCGGAACCAATCCATGGACAGCCCTCGGCCCGGGTATACAATTTTGCCTCTTAAAGCCTGTACATATGGAATATTGCTGTGGCTTTTATTTCCCCCAATTACCGGGTGGTGGGATTGGTTCCTCAAAATTAATCAAAAGACGTGGAAGTTGCTTCGAACACCTATATCAAAAAAGAAAGTTACAAGACGAAAATAAATTCTCTTCCGCAACTCCCACACGATTGCTCGATCTGTTAGGCGTGATTTCCACAAGAATCTCTTTTCCAAAATATCCTGCATTCGAAGAAAGTTGGAGCCTAATTGGCTGAGAGAATCATATCCTTTACGTGTAAAATGGAGAAAATTTTGGGTGCAAATATTGTGAGGTAAACGTGGTGCCCGAGTGCTAATCTTGGCCTTCCATAAGTGTTTTGGACGGTCCAGATTTCTCTCCTCCCTCTCTCCTCTTTCTCCCTCTCAAACCCGGATAGTCGAAGATCGCCGAAATACGTGCTTTGTACTGTCACACGATACCCAACTAAGTTTTTCTCAAAAAAATCGACTAATACCTAGAAGTACTATTTTCCGTGAAATGCCTTTTCCCCCCAACTTTTTTTTGGACGGTCCAGATTTCTCTCCTTCCTCTCTCCTCTTTCTCCCTCTCAATTCCGGGTTGTCGAAGATCGCCGAAATACGCGCTATGTACTGTCACATGATACCCAGCTGACACTCGAGTTTTTCTCAGAAAAATCTAATACCTGAAAGTACTATTTTCCGTGCAATGCACTTCCTTTTCCCCTCAACTTTTTAAAGTGGCAATGGCGGTTTGACGGTTTGTCTCCAACTTTCTCAGATTAAAAAAAAATGAATTAAGGTCCTGTTCAGAATGGGCATTTATCCAGTCCCTTCCGGATTTAATATTTGTGGGCCCATCTCAGGTCTACCATAATGATCGAAACCGTTCATTTTCTAGAACTCGCCAAACAAATTAGCCCTGAAAAAAAATTAAATTCATATCGAGGCGGTATCAAAACACTTTCATCTTCAAACAAATGCACTTACCACACTGGATTGGACCCATTTTATTCAAGATAAATGCACTTCGATAAGGCATTAAACGGTATTTAATTGAACAAGTGTTTTTTCATAGTTAAATTACTTGACGAGGTCTACAAAATGAACAGTTCGGATCATTTCTGTACGCACGAAAATCGAAACTGGACAGCTCATCTGGACAGGTCCTTAATCCCAAAGGATACTCCAACTTTCTTCGAACTTACCCAGCACCTTCGTCAGTCGGTCTAAATTCTAGTTGACCAAACCAACCTCCACGCTTCCCACGCGGAATGCCACCTCTTATATATACACATATACATACACAATCCAAACACATCAAACACTCAAAAAAACCCATTTCCCTCCTTTCACAACAGATAAACTCGTACGAGTTAATCGCAGCTACAACAAGGCAAACCGGTGACTTGCAGACCAAGTCTTTTCTCATTCGGGCATTCTTGAAAAAAATGGAGAAAACCCAGCAGTACGAGAAGGTATTCAACCACTTCGACGACGATGGAAATGGGAAAATCTCTCCCAAGGAGCTGTGGCTCTGCGTGGGGTTGATGGGAGGAGAGCTGACGGAGGAGGAGGCGGAGGCGGCGGTGGTGCTGATGGACTCCGACGGCGACGGGGAGTTGGGTATTGAGGATTTTGTGAGATTGATTGAAGGAGGGGAGGGAGAGGAGGAGGAGAGAGTGAAGGAGTTGAGAGAGGCATTTAGAATGTATGAGGTGGGAGATGGGCGTGAGTGTATTACACCAAAGAGTTTGAGGAAAATGCTTAGGAAGCTTGGGGAGAGTAAGAGTATTGAGGAGTGTAAGGTGATGATTGCTCAATTTGATTTGGATGGGGATGGTGTGCTTAATTTTGATGAGTTTAGGATTATGATGTCTTAAGAGTTTTTTTTTTTTACTAGAGTATTTTGGGTAGGGATGATATCATAACCGATAAAACAGAACCGCCTGAAAAACCAACCAAAATACATGGTTCGGTTCAATTTCCGTTGCTTTTTCAGTTCTGTTGGTTCGGTTCAGTTTCATCGGTTATGTAATTTTTAAGTGGGAATTCTTTGTATTTTGGTGTCCTTTTTGTTGTCCATATATTATTGTTATGTGTGATACTTGATTCTTTGTGCATATTTCATCTTTCAAGTGTGTGGACAACATTATCATGCAATTTATTCATGCTCTATAATTTGTCTATTTCTAGTCTTAATTACATTGAATCCTTTTGTTTTTTTTTGCCCTTCTCTTTAGCCAAAATTGCTAGAAAATTATTTACTAGTTGGAGAATTGCAGCGAATTTAACACTCAATTATATGGGGAACTCTTGTACACCCTAGCATAATTTGCCATCCTTTTACAATCTCTATTGAGAGGTTTAAAGGGTTAAATTTTACCAAAAGCAGCAAATATTGCTTCACAGTTGTTTTTATGTATTGTAGAGGGATAAATATGAGTTAAATCTTGTCGAATGCAAATAATTGTTTATTATTTGTATTGTACGGGAGTTTTTCGTCGGTCGTATTTTTTTTTTTTTTGGGACTTCTTGGTTATTTTGCAATGAATTTGATTTGATTGTTATGTGCCTTGCATGATTGATATAGTGTTCTGTTGTTATAATTAACTCTTTGAATGCAATTCTCTTTCAATTTGATTTAATAGCTCCGCTACATTCTGCTCGGCATTTGGCTTTTCCTAGAACTTCTCGCCTCGGTACCTTTTCATACGAGTCACAAGTTCCAACACTAACTGATGTCGTGTCGTAATGAGAGAGAAATAATTAGAAGAAATTGTTTTCGATAAGGATTGTCCAATGGTGGCCTATGATTATTAATCGAGTTAGGATTCTTTAGTAATTGTGTTACAAATTTAGGAAGTTCGAACGTGTTTGGGGGCAAAAAAAAGAAAGAAAGAAAAGGGAGTAGGACTACTCTGATACGATTCTTGGAGTAATCTTTCTTTATTGATGAGAGTTTTTTTCATTACTTTATTTAATAATCTGATGTTCGGACCAATTTATGTGCAATCACACAATTCTAACTCTAAAGTTAATCACCGAACAAATTTTCAATTAATCGTAGGAGTCGAATATTCGAGGTCGGCAGCGGAGTGTTCAGTTGTGTGCCCCTAGTGATCCTTCTTCTCCTTTGGTTGTCTCTATTTCTTTTAGACATTGTTTCAGATTTTCCTTCTCCCTTTTGTATTAGATTAGACATGAGTAGGACTAATATTTGAAGGCCAAAAAAAAAAAAAGGTCTTTTGGACCACTACTCTAAGAGTTGTTTTCGTGAATAGCTAGTTTCGGTGTGGATGATAAGATTTTAATTGGACCAAGAAAAAATCAAAACCGAGATGTCTGTAAATTGATCCGGACGCTCTTCGTCGCTGGACCGAAAGCAAAAGAGATCATGCCTATTAAAGTTGATGAAAAGTGTGCCATTTTTTTTTTTGTGGGTAAATTAGCTTGAAATAGAAAAAATGTTGACTGAATATACAGCCTACAAGGGGCATACCCCAGGAGGAAAGAAAGGAAAAAGAAAGAGAAAATCTAAAACCTAACCACAACAAAGAAAATAGCCAACAAAGCTTAAATCACACTTCAAAGAAGTAACACCAAAATGCCAAAACAAAGAAGGTCATGCAAGCTTCAAGAACTAAACTCTTGAAGCCTTTAACATCTTGATTTTCTCCTTAAGCTTCTTCCTGTTTTGATCTTTAGTGGATGAAGGAGTTGACGATTCACCCACCACCTGGTTCAAACAATGTTGAGGTCCAATGAAATCGCCTTCCAATGGAATTCGTGGAGGCTCTTGAAACCGTGTAGACCGACGGAGAGCCACGGGGGGAGACTCTTGTTGAGTACTACCCTGACCATGGGGAATCGGGGTAGCGTCACAAGATACAACCCCCGCAACATCTATCACCTCCACATCGGAGGAGGCCCCCAAGTCCTCACATTTTTCAAGAACACCAAACACATTAGGTGTAGAAGAAACACTGCTAGACAATGAGATGGCCATAGGCATACCCGGGGTTTGAATTTTCCTCTTCACCACCTCTATCCAATCATCCTTACTTTCACTAACTAAACCATCTTTTGCATTTCGCTCACGAACAACCGGGACATCTTGTCCTACACTCTCCTTGACATTTTGCTTTTGAACCACTGGGGAATCTTGTCCTGCTCTCTCCTTGGGTTTCCACACTGGAGGAGGTGAAACTTTGGGCTTTACTATGCAAGAGTTAGTAGAATGACCAAAGATCTTGCAAACATTGCAGGCTTGACGTTTCCAAGGGACCTCTACTCTAATTTCGTAAGGCTCTCCATAACCCAGATTCACTATGAAGGACTTGGGAATCTCCTTCGCCGCATCCACTTCAACACATACTCTAGCAAACGTCAACCTGCTATGATTTTGCGTAAAATCATCAAGGTAAAGAGGGTTACCGATGACACTAGCAATGCTACTCAATCCATCCTCTGTCCATAATTCAAGGGGAACATTGTAGAATTTAACCCACACTGGAATACTAGAGAAGACACTTTTAGTAAGTTGCATCCCAGGATGCCATTTTTTAATCACACTATGTTTGCCCTCGCAAAAGTAAGGACCGTTCTCAAGAATGGAATCCAACGTGTCCTCATCCCTAAAGTTGAACACAACAAATCCATTATCTAAGGTGACCACATCTTCAACATCAATTTTCCATACCCGTTGAGCCCAAGATCTAACTTGAAAGTAGGATAGACTTTTATCCACAAAGTAACCCACAATAGCATGCTTCCACTTCAGTGCCCCATTTTCAGAAATCTTAAGCGGAATCATGACTTGATTATTCACATACTCAATCGGAAATCTCTTAAGATGTTTACTCAGCCTACTAGTTTTAACTTCATTGTTACGTAAAATCTTAACATTTGTCCAAGCATTCATGTTAGCTTGACCTTCCGATTTATCCCCTGGAATAAGCTGAGATATAGTACTCGTATTAGAGTTTATGGCAGTGGCAACTGCACCCCTAGTCGGACTCTGACGTGGTGTCGTAGTAGCTCCACCACTCACAGTTGCCTTGACCGGGGTGCCAAGTTTCGGCCAAGAATCAGCAATGACCAGAGGCAATTGCAATTCTACTGCACCGACATTTTTGGCCACTACTGAAATCTCATCCTCCTCGTCAACAGAAACAATTTCAACATCAGAATACCCAAACGCGTTGTCAATTTGGTCATGAAAGTCCCGTAGAGTTAGCTTTGTAACTGATTTTCGCTTACCCATAACAACTCTCTCACTGTCCTACAATATGCACTACACAAAAGTGTGCCACTTAATGTTAACCTGACCGAAACTTCAAACACAAAATTAGCAGTTGGAAGGAATTGAATAATTGAGCAAACGGGTCAAGATGAATGGAAAATAAACTTGTATCTAACGTGGAAGAAACAAGTACATTCATGGTACCATCTCCACCCAACAACCAGAAATGCTACGTGTACACATATCATTTGTGCAAAAATGCGTCTGCAGAGCCCGCTCGGAGTCCCACACAAATGATCCCAAGTCTTTGTCAAGTTTGAAATAAATTTTGACACACCAAGTAAAAAGGGATCTCAATCGGATAACTGAAAGTTCTTGAGCTAATATTTCAATTCATCATTCACAAATTCATGATCTTGAAATTTTGGAAAATAAAATGAAGATTGGATGAAGCACTTCTAGTTATTTGATTTGACCTAATTCTTCGTAAACCCTCTCGAAAAATTATTTCCAATTTAATAAGTAGTTTGGATCGTTCGTGGAGGACCTCAAAGTGGACCCATGTGTGCACAAATGGTTTTTGCGCACATCAATTTCGAATTTGGGGAGTCCTCACTACAGGGTTATAGTGAAGCCAATCCAGCCGTCCATTTAGATACCGACGGCTCAGATTTAATCCAAACTCCAAATGATCTGAGCTGTTCATTGTTTAGATTAAAATCCGGATGTTCATTGCCGAGATGGACGGTCGAATGGCCTTACTACAACAACACTGTAGTGAGGCCACTACAGGGACCCGGACCCATCATTTCACCCAACCATGATCAATTAATTAGGATTGACAAGTTAACAACTTTTATAATTAATTAATCACCTAAGAGGAAGAATGTGTTTTTATTGGTGTACTAATTTTTAAGTCCCAATGAGTGAACGTGCAACGTACCCAAATAAATTGGGCAACGTGGCACGAAATGCACCGACATAATTTTATAAGGGTACCATTAGTACTAATATAATCTGAAAATAGTTATTTTAAAACATTAAAAAGTAAACTAATCTACGTGCATCTAAAATAAGAAATGCATCCGTCGTAACAAAAAATAAAAAAAACTTATTGTCAAAGTTAAGAAGATTGGCTAAAACTATTTTAATTCTCGATCGATTAAATTGAATAATATACATCCACGAAGTCATATTGTATATACTTTCAAGAAATGTCCCCCACTCATTGATGTCCATGGTGCACAAATCGAAGACACTTCATGGGAAGAATCTCATGTAGTGTAAAATAAGATTTATTGATGATCTGAGTTGTTTAGTTTGCGGGAGTCGACGTGTTTTCTGTGTGTGCAAAAATTAAAGTTGAATGGACATCGATAATGATTTGGTCAAATCATACTTCACAGAAGAGAGATGGATGATCAGAATCCGATCGTACTATTAGAAAATTGAATAGACAACTTTCATTGATGTATATAAAACATAACACAAGCATGCCTTTATATAGCCTACGAGACTCGGTGACTTAGAAATCTAACCAAATAAAGAAAGTGGGAATAACAAGGAAAACATGAATAAATAGGAAACGTGAATAATAACGCAGACTAAATAGGAAACACATTACAAGTGGTGGCTTGCTCATCCTGTAGAGCTTTTGAATGACGAATGACAAAAAAATAAAACAAAATGAAACAAATTAATAAAACCTCAATAACATGGTAACATAATATTTCTCAAAATAATAGAGAAAGCAAACAGAGATAAACAGAGTATAAAGCAGAAACCGGCTATTCTTATTCCAAATATGGATTCCTTATTTACAAAAGTCTGTGCTATTACAATCCCATACTGGAACAAAAATAATCCTGCTTTCGATTTTATCCTGCATGTGTGGATTATTGTCACAGAGGAGGGATGGGATAACTAATCCCAGGATAACTTCTTGCTAGAAAAATACTATCCTCATATTGGAGTGGCTTACTACAACCTTGTAACTACCGGTACGAGAGGCTTGGCAGAGCTTTCACAAACTGAGAACTCCTCTCCATTTGGCAACTCCGCCACCGATCTTGCCACCACCTCCACGATTTCTCCGGCAGTCGGTCTCAACGCCGGCTCCTCCTCGACACAAGCCCGAGCAATATAAGCCAATTTGAGAGCCGCGTCGAACGAGTAGTCCTCCCCCAAAGCCCTGTCCATCCACTCCCTCAACTCCTCGGCATCCTCGGTCTCCAAAACGGACTTAATCTTTTCACACAACCAAACACCCTCTTCCCCTTTCTTATTACCACAAGTTATGGGTTTTTCCCCTGACAATACCTCGAGCAAAACCACACCGTACGCGAAAATATCCATGCTCGGCGAAATTTCGCCGTGCTGGATATATTCTGGTGCCAAGTACCCTTTACTCCAAGTTTTTTGATCCTCCGTATCGTGTCCACACCTTTTCAACCCGAAATTCCCGACTTTCGCATTGAATTCTTCGTCTAGAAATATGTTTCGGCTTTTGATGTTTCCGTGGACGTAACTCGGGATCATGATCTGATGCATGTAATGCAATGCCGTGGCTACGTCGAGGCAAATCCTCAGGCGCTGATTCCAGTTCAGGAAAACACAGCAGGAGGCGATGAAGTGACTCTTCATCGCCAGCCCGCCGTGGAGCCAGTCTTTTGCCGTGGAGCCAGTCTTTTAAAGACCCGTTCCGGGCATACTCGAATACGAGGAACGAATCGGGACTGTCAGTTGTACACGTCCCGATCACCTTAACTATGTTGGGATGGTGGCGGTGAGTCGCGTCACGCAAAAGCCCGAACTCGATCTTCGAGAGGGTCTCGGTTTTCGTGCGCTTGATCGCCAAGTTCTTCCCGTTGAGACGGCCGTGGAATACGGACCCCTCGATGAGATTGCACGAGCTGAAGTCGTCGGTTGCTTTCTTCAGCTCGTCGAACGTGTAATTCTCAAACGGCATCTTACGCGGCGTTGTGCTGTTAATTATCTGGCCGTGAAGAGAACTGCTGGTGTGTAGGGATCCGTGGTCGCAGGAGGATTTTTTCTCGCTGGTGGTTCGGATGCTTAGACCGAGCTGCTGTAGCTCCAAATCCGCCATTTGGCCGGAAACCTGGTCCTTCTTGTTCCACTGCTTCAACAGGAAGGCTGCTGCAATTGCAATGCCAACTCCAAACACAACCCCACCACCAACAACATAAATCCAAATCTCCCACATCTTCGAATTTCTCAGGTGGATTAGTTATTTCTCAGACTCTGAATTCGGGTTCCCGGGCAGGGATGGAGCCGGGGTGCCAACAGTGTCTTTCACCCCTACAAGAAAAACAAAAAATCTCTAGTACTATATCGAAAAAATAAATTTCAAAAATTTTTCGTATGGTTTATATAGGCTCGCCCTTGCGTAGTAAAATTCCTGACTCCGTACCAGGTTCCTAGATTTCACCGGGGGATGAAAGATAGGCTTTTCTTTGAGTAGAGTCAAGACAGAAGAAAAGGATGAGATTGAGCGAAGAATAGCGGAAGTTTGAGAGTGATCTGGGGATTTATTGCCATTGAAGGGGTAGAAATTAACAGGAAGAGGAGGAGTTTTTACAGCTTGTCAAGTTGTGTTCAAGAGTAGAGACAAAATACCCAGAAGAAGAAGAAGAAAACCAACAAAACTCTCAATTGGGGCATTTGAGTGATCATTGTTCCACATGGACAGACTAGTAAAATAGGAGAGGTTTCTCAGTTTTGAGGGAGTAAATATTTTGGATCTATACAAAATGGTTTGTGAAGAGATATAGATTCGTGGAATTGGTAGACAAGATTCTTGGGGGTGTAAAGTTATGTAAATTTGTATCATGATTTACAGTTGTTTAGGGGACTATTTCATTGGGCCTGATTCCACTGGCTTTTGGGGAGGCTATCTATCTCGAGAATGTTTCATTTGACGATTCGAGCCGTTCATTTTGTCAGACTCAATGTGTTTTTATTGTTGATTTCAAAAACATAAATATCCATTTGAACGAAGCATATTGGTCACAAAATCAACGGTTTGAATAATCTAATTACTATAGGAACCACCGATGGTGTTAGACTAGATGGTAGATGGGTCCTTGTCCCCACTTATCACTGAGGTTCGAGTCTCACCACGGGAGGCACACGGACTATTGCTGTCTTGTACCCAGGTGATGTCATGGTGACGGCCTGCTCTCACAGACCAGACAGTAGTTATGGCTCGAATCGGACATTCCACAGCCGGTCGGGAGTCTATATGGTCAAGCCCGGGGGTAGCTACGCTGGTTGTCTCCTCCCACCCTTTTGCAGTAAAAAAATAAAAGTAAAAAAAATCTGATGGGACTGATCATGATGGATCATCATGTTAGAGGAACCTTACTTTTCAAGAGCATCAAGAACTGGTTTTTATATGCATTAACATGGGAAGAAGTCCATCCAGGCACGTGCTTGAGACACCTTAATTTGCTCCCTGCCTATAGATTTTAGAACAAATAATGGCTATCACTACATAATTTTGGAAGAACCAAATAGGAGGACACATAATTTCATGAAGTGTGTGCACCCATTAGACTAGATTAATTTCTCTTGGTGACTTGCATCTAGTTACTTTTTCAGCACAAGTATCAAAAACATAGTCCACCACATAGTATTTGTTTCACTTTCAGCTGATCTCCAAATTCATTGAATTTGGAAAGAATCGCAATTGGTCATAACTAGTTCCATTTGCGAACAAACTTTTGGGGTCAGTGGGATTTATGTTCGGTTGTTACCTCCAAGGTTCTGAAATTGGTCGAGGTGCACGCAAGCTAATTCAAATATCCTGTTATAAGGCCCATGGAAAGTCTTATTTGCCTCTAGCTACTTTTTTCTTTGATTCTACAGTCAGGGTATTCAGACTAGTTTATTTGCCTCTAGCTTCATGTTAGGATTTGAGTTACGAGAATCAATCCTGTCCCACCAAAAAAGCAGGGACTAAGGATGACGATCTCTGTCTACTACAGCTTGTGTGAAGACTTAAACGACCATAATTCCCATCAATCTATATAGAAATGAATACAAGCATTTTCTTACAAATTTAAGTACCACCCAAGAGTCCCAAGTACCAATGTCCAAATCCATAAGTGGCAGGCCTTGAAAACTGCACGGGATAGCACATGGTTACCTCAAGATATATATTTTTTGAAGTACATAAGAAAAAGTTTTCTTTTGTTTAACCCCAGCAAGGCAGCAACATTCTACTGTGTCCGAGACTATAACAGGCCCTTCGGATGGTGAGAAAGGTTGAGATGAGAAAATGGACGCCTTTTTCACCAATCTTTGTGAGATTGGGTGAAAAATGGAAAGTGGTGTATAAGTTGATCTCGGTGAGAAGCTCTCAAACCGCGACAATGCAATTTGCTCCTGAGAAGGTCCCAATCCACCATGGCTAACAAGCATGGTTAAACATTCACAAAAATGAACGTAAAAGATTATAGCCGAAAACACATTGCTATAGAATTTTCAAAATCACATCCAAAAGTAACCCACCTTCGTATCTTCAGGTCAACAAGTCTTTTTCTCCTTAGAGCAAATTCATAACTATTCGGGAGGATTCAGCTAAGAGATATATAACGAAAAGAAGCAAACATAACATGCTTCCTATTTCAAAAAATGTCTATCAAAGTTTTAAGAATCCTTCCGGTGATATTTACCGGTAGCTTTTAGAGAAACAAAACTATGCAGGGCAAAAATAAACATGACAATTCACTTTGTCCAAAATCAAACTATCGTAGTTAGGAATAGATTTACCTCTATATCGCGAGCAAGGAGTACTTCTTTGAGTTCTTTCTCAGTGTGTGTACCTGAAAACCACACATATGGCCGTGGAACAAGAAGGACAGAACAATCAGCATAACTAGAAAGAACAACAGTTTATGACTTATCAAAAGAGAAAAATGGGTTATGCACCTTATACGTCCATCATTTCTGGCATGAATTTCTGTCCACCAAATCCAGGTTCATTTCAAGAACTATATATATATATATTTACATGGGATTTTAACCATCGAGCTGTGACATGAACGAAATAGGAAATCTCTCTTAAATGCATGCACGCACGGCCTGCATAACCAGGCAATCTTAGATACCTTTCCAAACAGAAATATTCTCAAGACCTCTGAAGTAGAGGTTCATATTAATTTGGAATCAATGTGGCAGCACATTACTTTGTGTGCTGTATAAGAATTTGAATGACAGGAACCCTTATAGCAAGATTTGGGACAAAATGTCTTGAAAAAAAAAAAACCGGACATTGGTTCAAACAACTCATTCGTCAAACGTTAAGAGACAGCAGTGACAGTGCCAAGAATTAATATAGTACAATGGTTTTAACCCAGAAGTTCAACTTACCCATCTTGGAAAACAAACTAGCACAGAGCAAAAACCCTTACATAAGAGTGAGAATTAAATCTCTTCAGGCCTTACTCGAGAGTCAAAAACTCAGAACCATCTGGTCCATCTCCATTCTTCTACTCAACCTCGTATGAAAAATGAGTTTTACTTATTTGAAAATGAAGTTCAAGGAGAATTAGCCCTCGCGAGGAAACAGTTTCGATAAGCAGTCGCTTCTTCAACTGATATTGAATCGAAATGATCTTGATCAGTCTTTTCTTTATCCTTCTAAATTTTTTTTTCTATCTAGACAAGCCTTGTGTTGCTCGTTTAACTTATCATCTAAAATACCATCTAAGAGATGATCTAGATAAGCCGTAAAAGCATCCTCTTGTTTTCTCCCGAGACGATCTTCTTTTAGAAACTCATTTCTTATACAAAATTTTCCAAAGCTACTTTTTGGACAACAGATTTACCACGTTGTCATTGATAAAGCTTTTACGTTAAGTACCTAAATTTATAATTATGAATAACTTTAAAGTTTTTCCAGAGTGCTTCATATCAAATGATTTCAATTAATTATTCACTAAGCAAAAGTTCGAGTAACTATTATAATCAATCAATCAAATTTATACAATTTGAAATGTCTTTTTGAAGGGCAAATTGTATGTGTGAGTCACGTAATTTCTTAGTCACGTAATTAAGTAGGACGTACGCTTCTGCTCTCAATCTTCTCTCAAGCGAATTATAACAATTTGAAGTGTCTTTTTGAAGGACTCTTTCACGATCGCGCTTAGGCACGCGTTAAGTGACTCGGGGGGTTTTTGAAAGAGAGAGAGGAGGGCTACCATGATGTCCATGTCGAGCCAATCAGCGTCCGCAGTGAAGCATGCGATTTCGGCATCGGAGCCCAAGTTGGCGAAGTCCGATGATAGCATCGACGGATCGATGTTCGCCGCCGGCATCTTTTCCGTTGCACTTTATGGTTTCCCGCCCATGAATAAGATTATACGCCCATACGGTGTCTTTGACTTCGAGTTTGGGAGAGAGACGACGGATTAGTTATCCGGTGGGTTTGCCGACGATTTCGTTTCGGCGAGTATTGCCAAAATCGTTTTAAAATCAGATGGGGTACCAACTGCGTGGGTTTGGATTTCACACAAATAATCCAAGCCACTCATTTATCTTAAAATAATTTTTCAAGTGGCATCGCATGAAATTAGCTCAGTCCGACTCGCGTAAGTGGTTGATCCAAAACGCCCGTTTCTTTCATAATCTTTTTGAATGAACAAGGGATTTTCTAATCAACCACTTACGCGGTTGGATCAAGCTGATTTCTCGCTTAACCACTCAAAAAATTATTTTAAAGTAAAATGAACAGCTCGAATTATTTGTGTGAGACCCAAAAGTGAGTCACACACGCCATCGGTACCCTTTTTATGCGTAAGTCGTCGACACCTGTATAGAACGGTTGTTTGTATATTATTTTGGCAAAATCTCAAAATCAAGATAAATAGATTAAGCACATCCCAATTTTCTATTTTCTATGCAAATGAAATGGCTCAAATGATATGACACGTTTGGTAATTGCCATAGTTGACGGCACAAATTTGGCAAAATGACATCCATTGAATTTGGCATGGGGGAAGAGGTTTTTGCCATTCTTGATGTCGAATTTCGATTTGGCACATGGGTTGACTTTACTAACATCCCTAACCAAGGATGCTAAATTTGACCTCGTACACTAAGTGGATGAATTAACATTTGAACCAACTTCAATCAAGATGTCAATTGTCTAGGTGTCATTTGACATCTCATCTCAAATTTGACGTGATGCCAACTCTTTCCTTTTGCTTTTGCGAAGATCCAAACGGGTTCATTTGTGTAATTGGACTATATAGCGGTTCATATTTCACAATTTCACTACTTCTGATTCATATCTAATCCGTTTATATATTACTTATACTTCAAAAATCCATCCAGAAACTATCCAATCCGTCCATTTGCCACATCCAATATTCGACTCGACCGATAATAGTATATACTTAGTTAAGT
The DNA here is from genome assembly GCA_963854785.1 of Vaccinium vitis-idaea. Lineage (NCBI taxonomy): Eukaryota > Viridiplantae > Streptophyta > Magnoliopsida > Ericales > Ericaceae > Vaccinium > Vaccinium vitis-idaea. The sequence goes on along the minus strand of OY978219.1, from coordinate 5,634,313 downwards.
ACGGTTTATTTTCGCTGCATGTACTTGTATGATCAGAATAATCACATTAGCAGATCAGGGGGAAAAAAAAGAAAAGAAAAGAAAAGAAGAAAGATAATGATCACATGATTACCAAAAAAAAGGGATAATGATCACATTACAACACTATTCAACGTGCCTCTTGTGGCAACCCACAATTAGCTACCGACACAGCTCAATTATTTGGACTCGGGGAGGTGCTGTGCACCCCTCGGCCGTTGGATCGAGTTTTGGATGGCTCAGATGCGTTCGGCAAATTTTTTTTAATTTTGATTTTTTTTACCGGTAAAAAATCAAAACACATCCGAACCGTCAAAAACTCGATCCAACGGCCGAGGGGTGCACAACACCATGCACAACATGGCTGTGCACAGCACCTCCCCCGCTTCCCAATTATTTGTTCTTTCCATACAAAACTGTTTCTTACTCGGATCTGGGAATCCTGTAATGCGGTGCCGCATTATCAGGTGGTAGTGCACACACAAACCGTTGATCTCGATAATTAATTGTTCGGATTTCATCTCGGAAATAAACGACTCGGATCGTGTAGGTGCCGAGTTGATATCTGAGCCGTTGATTGCGCGATCAAAGATTTGAATGTCGCACTACAACCCTATAGTGCGACACCGCAGTATAGGATCTCTGGTTCCTTTGACTCCGCTAAGTGATGATAATCCAAGTTAAACGTTGATGAAAATCTAAAAGCACAAAGATGAAATTATTAGGAGTATCATTATGTGCCCCAGATCAAACTTTAGATCTACAAAAAGTTGTGGATTGATGATTTATCGACAGGCTAGCTTTTTTTGTTTTTTTGGCAACATGTATTTTTGGTGTGTTTCCCATCTTCCAAACTTACAATTGTGTTTAGTTTTCCAAAAGATTTTAGCAAATGAGTTCAGAAGGTACTAAAATCATGGTATTTCAAATCACAAAATTAAGTGTTTTCGTGTATTATTTTTTGAAATATTTTACACCGAATTAAAGTATTTCAAAATATGAAGTGGTTCCGTGTATCGTTTTTCGATTTTTTTCGCACCAAATTAAAGTACTCCTCGTGTACTTTAATTCGGTGTGAAAAATTCAAAAAATAATAAACGAAAATACTTAATTTTTTTATTTGAAATACCATGATTTTAACACCTTCTGAACTCATTTGCTAAAATCATATGGGTTGCTAAAATCTTTTGAAAAATTATGCCTATTCTAATGGTCTGTGGTGGACCCCCCTGCTCGTTGTCATTGCGATGGCCTACACAATATTCCATTACTATTTTTCAATGCTAAGATAAGATCAAAGTTTAACACATAGCTCACATGTCCTGATCAATATATGTGCACTTCCATCGATTTTATCGGGATTTAATTCCATCATACACTTACGAGAAGTTTCAAAGGAGTTGATAACACCTAAGAAATTGTAAATCTAAAATCTTACGAAAGAGTTTGACCTCCAAATAACAGGTCTTGACCACCTAACCAATTTCATAGGTCTGTTTATAATCATCCACCTTCTACCCTTTTTTGATACTTTTATCTCAATAATTACCCCAAACTTTGTGATCCACTTTTTATTGTTTGAGTTGAACATCAGAACTGCCCAAAAGGGCAGAATCACTTTTAGTTTGAGGACACTTAATTGCAAGGATTCAAGTTAGATTTGAAGACAAGAAGTTTCAAGTGTTTTGATCACTTAAATTCATCATGGGGCCCTAGAATATTTCTACTCGTTAACCATTTTTGTTGCCAAAGCATTTTTTTTTTCTTTCTCTCTTTGAATTTGGCTTTCATATCTCCAAAAAAAATTTGGCTCAAGATTCGAGAAAATTATTTTTCCTAAATCTTCTAGAATGGTTCTTGTGTATATTATGTCAACTGTAATGAAGTGCTGCCTAAAATAGTACAGTAATTGTGCAACAAAAGAAAAACCTACGTGACAAAGCATTTCCATAGGGACCTCTCAACAAGAGTATCCTATGGGCACGTACTACTATGACATGAGGCAAGAAAAACTAGTATTAGCCAAGCGCGCTTGCCGTGCGGAAATTCAATGCGTCATAAATTTGCACGCTTGATAGACACCCTTAGAGCAACCATTTTTTTAAAGGAGAGTTAATTCTATCGGCAGAATATTATATCCACGTAAAAAAAATTAGCTTGATTGGATATCGAAAGAGATATCAAAAATTGACTTTCAATTCATAAAATGAACGGTCTGATTCTGTCAATAACTTTAAAATTAAAAGTGTCTATGACCGTTTATTTTACAAATTTATTTTTTAATATAAGTTATCGATATCCGATCAAACTAAGTTTTTTTTTACATATGTAAATATACTACTATGCGGGCTCTACAAGATAAATGCTTTAAATTATTGAAATTGGCGAATTGTGGGGCCCACAATGGGATGGCGGAAACCCCATGGTTTCTACCTACGGTGGAAAGAATTACTCTCATTTTAAAGATGTCACACGGTCAAAATAACTCTGCGGTTGACCAAAATTTAATTTAAGCTTTAATAATTTAGTATAAACACTCGAGATACTCTTGTAATTAGTAGTAAAAGAGAATAATGGTCCAAATCTCAAATTTTAAGCTATTCAGGCTTTTTCGCTGTGTTCTCGAAGTTTTTGAGCGTACGTAGTCAAGTAACTTTTTGAACCAATAATACGAAACGTTTGGATAAAGCATTCAGTATCTTAAAAATACCGTGTTGGTGTTCGAATTGACACAGCTGTGGACTGGGGGTGACAGCACGCCCCGGTTTCCCACAGCTGTATAGTATTTGACTAGTATTTGTTAAAGTATGAGCGATGAAATCAAAGTGTGAATAGTAAGCCCAGTGCATTGTTGCTTCCTTGTTAACTGTAGCAAGTCAATGACCAAAGAAAAATTTGTGTGATGGCATTGTTGCATTGTTGATGCCTGTTGGCGCTTCGTCCAAACATATTTTGGACGGCTTAGTTCGTTGGGGTAAATTTGCGCCTAAAATTTACAAAAATACTGTATCACTTTTCAATCTGAACTGTCCAAAACACGTTTAGAAGGTTCGGATGTACCGATGGACACTACGTGGCGGTAGTGGTTGGACATGCAAGTTTTTCTCCTCTCGCAAAAAAGATAGTACTACTTAATAAAGTAACCAACAGGAAAAAGCAGAAAAGAGAGTACTAGTAATAAAGAAAGACACGGGAAAAAAATTGTGAAAAATAATTATTCCTAACCCCATCCTAGAGGAACTGAATATTATTGAACCGAATATTTTTTTTGGATCCGGGCCAATTTTCATGTACATCGATCGGACTAGTTCTTATAGCTCCTCTTACAGCCGTTTCAAACGCTTATGCGCGAGTATGAAGTACTCCCAAGAGTTGCGGGGCATTGTGAAACAAACATAAGATTTTAGGTGGGAGCAAAACTCTAAGTCCAAGATAAGGCCAGCCTAAAGTGTTTGAGTGTCTTAGGCCAAATCGTTAAGTGGTGCCCTATATATTTTTACAACTAAACAACAGTAGTGGAATAATTTGCTCTATATAATTCCTTTAGTCCATATTGAACAATAAATATGCCAAAAATCCGAGGCCCCGATGCTCGAGTCTCTTGAGCCTTGACCGGGGCTGGTCCCAGGCCAAGACCACTTGGCCAAACCGTTTGGGATTCTACCTTAATTGTCATTCTGTGAAATATGACAATGGAAATTATTTCAACATTACGCAAAACTTTAAATAAAAATTTCATACTCCATTATGTAGCATATATACTTATATGTATCGAATTTTAAACTTAGGAAATTTAATGTTCGTTCTTTCTAACATTGAACTAACGTCTCTGATCACATGGGTGGACACCTCGTTTGGAAGCAGCGTAAACTTCAGCTATTTTTGAAAGGCAATTTAAGCTCTTTTTTTTTTTTTTTTTTTGTCTTTAGTTACCCACTTTTTCTACATTATGAAAGTTTCTAGTCTTCCTTACTTTTATGGGCTTTAGTCTCATAGGTATCCCAAAATCTCCCCGATTTACACCTTAGAAAGTAGAAACATCATTGAGAAAGAATGCAACGTAAAAGAGGGAGGGACTATAGTCATTTAATCCATTTGTTTGACCGGATATGAACATCAGATTGAACTATATACTTAAAGGATCACTAAATTTTTGGTGTTCAATTAAACTTTTTATGACAAGATTGAATGTTTACCGGATATATAATCCCACAAATTTTGATATAGATAATGGGGGCGGTTCCGTTAACACGACGAATAACACAACATTTGACACAAATTTTTTTTTGTGAACCTCACGCGAATGATCGGAGCCGTTTAATTTATTTAAAATATGTTTTTAAGATTACCTGTAAAAAATCAACTCATTTGAATATCGGTAAGGGCTGGATCAGTTCATTTTGTTGATTCCTGTCAGATTTTACAGGATAAATTTGAATGAACCGATCAAGCCCTTACCAATATCCAAATGAGTTGATTTTCTACAAGTGATCTTAAAAACATGTTTTAAACAACTTGAACGGCTCCGATTGTAAGCGTGGGGCTTCGATTATCGTTGTGTCAAATGTTGTGTTATTCGTTGTGTCCATGGAACCGCCCCGTATATATACACACACATATATAGTTCCATATTCTCATCATTATTAATTCTGTTGAACAAACAGTCAATATCTCATTATTTGTAATGCCAAGGGTTGGCTGGTGGTCAAGATCTTGAGGCCTAAGGTCTCAAGTTCAAAATCTCTTATGTGCTATCAATTTCTGTAGGGCCAATTCATACGGAGCACTTAAGCTAACTCCTGAATTATAAAAAATTATCTCAATATTTGTGGCCATACAAAACTTTCCAAAAAATATCTAAATAATTACACACGTGGATGAGTAATGAGACATAGGTTTTTTTGCGATGATTACAAGGAGTAATTAATTACTTTGGGACCACAAGAGTGAGAAAATTTTCATGTCAACATATATATATTGCAAGTAGTTAGGGTTGTTAATTAACAACTATCATCTTCATGGCCTAACTTAGAAAGTTGGCTTGGCAATAGTGGTTTCCGTCCCTTTCCAACATGACCAAAACCTAACCCAACCTGTCCTCTAATTAGGAAAAAATATTCAATGTTCCAGAAACATTGCAGAGGTCTTCTCCGCCACACATTAATGTAAGTTTCAATACAAAACGCATAGATTACAAATAAGGTACACAAAATATATAAAAGAGAAAAGGCACACATTAGCCCCAAGGGTTATTTCGGTTGGTTGGTAGATTTGTTTCTCACAGAATTGATCAGATTTGATTTTGGGGGGGTTAGATCTAGAAAAATAATTTCTTGCAAATCCTTTACTCTTGACATAAATGGCCAAGGTCTTTGACCAGACCGGGAAAAAGATTCGTGTCTATGACATTAATTCAGAAACACTGAATAATCTCTCCTTCTGTTAAACCACTCTCCTCTTCTTGTTTGTCTTTTGTAATGCAAATGAGATTTGGGTTGGGTGGAGACATATTTAAAGATTTTGTTTACTTTTTGTATTAATAGCTTTATCCAACGCAAATCTCATGCATGTCGGCCACTTTGATTATCTATGGATAAAATTTTGTTTTTACAATGCTTTTATAAAACTTAACAAAAAACAAGAAAAATTACTCAACAAATTCCTTGGATATGAATTCTCTCTGGTCCTTAATTTAGAGTGGAAAAGACAGTCTAAATATGGACCGTTGTCAATTTGTCCAAAAACTTTTACCGGTAAGAGATTATGAGCAAATTCAAATCAACTCTTATTGGTACGTAACACTTTAGTAGCAAATTTAAACCATTGATTATACCACTGTATGGTAACTATCCCTTTAGTCCAAAACTTGAACCGGATAGGATCCGAAACCAAATTACTAATCGTCAATATACGCTACGTAAAGATCGCCTCAAATATTGTGAATTGGCATCAGATGCAATGACAAGCGCAATCTCGTTAATTACTATGATAAGGTTTAATTGTTAGTTTATGAGAATCAAAATTATCAAAATAATAACCTAAGCAATTCTGCTGGCCTAAAACACCTATTACCTTGATGACGTTTTTCGAGAATTAGAATGCAAAAATTTCAACAAACTGTTGACATTTTGTGCCACAGTTAAAAGCTGAAAGATTCATGATTTGACGGGCCAACTAATTTTTTAAGACATGGTGTTGCGTTAGCTTGCATGTGCATCGACTACTCCTGGTGAATCAATGCTACCGTCCACTTACGGAACCCTATTTAAAGCCAGAACAAAACTCCGTACGAATTTACCGCAAATGAGTTGATAGGAGGTTTCGAAGTTGAAACCACATATGTTGTGTGCTTTGGGTAAAAAACCAAAAGTGGTTTTTTAAAAAACCACTTTTGTCCTTATTCAATTTTTTTTTGCATTCGTTAGTTTTGCATCAAGATTTTGTGGTTTTTGGATTCCTCTCGACGAGACGAATCTAACAAGTATAAAATTATTCACAAAAATTAAATTTTTTTGAATAAAGCCAAAATAGGTGGATTATTGGCCAATAATCCACCTATTTTGGCTTTATTAAAAAAAATTTGAGTTTTGACCATAATTTTATACTTGTTAGATTCGTCTCGTCGAGAGGAATCCAAAAACCACAAAATCTTGATGCAAAACTAACGAATGCAAAAAAAAATTGAATAAGGACAAAAGTGGTTTTTTGGTTTTTTGGTTTTTGGTTTTTTACCCAAAGCACCCTGTAAGAGCAAATCCATTAGTCCCAAGCCTTTACCTTTGAAGTAGTTGAGAATTCTTTTGGAGGGTAGCTCCCAAAACATTCTAGGAGTAATATGAATTACTCTAGGAGTAATATGAATTACTCCCTCCGTCCCATAAAGTTTGTCAGGCACGGAGTCCAAAGAATAAAAAAAATAGTTCTTTGTTAAAAAAATGTTAATTTTTGTCCACACAATAATAGAACAAACATTGATCTATTAATTTGTGCAAACAATATTATTTTTTTCTTGACAAAAGTATAATTTTTTTTAGTCATTGGATTTGTGCCGGACAAACTTTATGGGACGGAGGAAGTACTTTATTTGAAGGCTGATTCAGTTGTCATTAGGCTATAAGTGCGCATACAAAGCCTGATGAGGGATCATTATTAAAAGCCCATATTAGTAAAAGACAATCGCATGCAACAATTTATTATTTATTCAAGAAGGTGGATATCATATTTCATGAGAAAAAAAGGGAGTAGGTGAATCATATTGACATGGGCTTATTTGAATAGGTGAATATATTGAAGGAGTCAATCGCAGAGGAATTCACCAAGTATATGTTTTCATTAAAGCACACTAGTTTTGAACTTGTCAAAAAAAAAAAAAAAAAAAAAAGGAACATTGTTAGAATGCTTTATTTGAGAGTTCACCAATAAAATCGATGGGAATTGGTCAAGTGGGGATAAGACAACAATTAAATGGGTTATCTTCTAAGAGATTGCAAGGTCAAATACCACGTACAAATGTCAAATAGTCAAAACCTTAGTGGCTTGAGACCATTGAAGGTTTAATTGATCGTTAACTTTCGGGAGTCTCGGTATATGTTGAAGTGCATGCAAGTTAGGACGAACACTCTGTTTAGAAAAAATGAAAAAAAGAAGAAGCTTATCGTAGTAACATAAAAAAAAACGCACATTGACGAATAAAGTTTTATTACGGGAAACACTCCATACCGTAATCTTAGAATAATATTGCCTCGGAATAACGCCAACTCACACTCTTTTATCACCCACGAGTGGTGCATGGAATAACAATATTAAACTAACACAATCTTATTGTTTGATCACACATGATTAACATACTTTAATCACCTACTCATATAAGAATATCAGGTGAGGCTCCTTACTCTAAAACCTCCTTTCTAGTTGTGATGGTTAATTCATTGTTAGAATTACTACTTCTTCTCCATCCTTTTTCTTTGTTCTTCTAACTCACGGGTGTGACTTGACCACTTATAAAAACATCTTTCACTTTTGTCAATCAAACTTAACAATCGGTTAAAAACTTGATCGATTTTGCTTTGTTAAAAGTTAACAAAGGTTTTGTGGGTCATTTCACATTCTACATATTATGTTTGTTAATGTCTGTTTTAAAATATAGTATGTGTTTCCCGGAGGGAAATAGAAAATTCCAACCAATAATCCTGATAGGGGATGGAGTGTATCTTTTGAAACTTGTGACACGCCACTGCTATTTTCAGAAACTTCAGGCTATGTCAAGTGTAATTTAGCTTTGTAAAGTAAAATCTTGATTTGCCTTTGCTAGATGGGGGTGTTAGATACTACTGTAGAGGTGTCAAACGGGCCGGGCCGGCACGGGCACGGCACGTCGGGAGGAGGCACGGCACGCCAGAGGCACGGTAAAATCCTGGCACGGCACGGAACGGCACGGTATAAGTTGGCACGCGGCACGACACGGGCACGTAAATGAGCGAGCACGGCACGGGCTAAGGTGGCACGTGGCACGGCACGACACGGTCTTCTACGGGCACGGCGCGGGCACGATAAAAAGTCAACGTGGCACGAGGCACGGCACGGCACGACTTTATTCTAGCACGACACGGCACGGCACGGGCACGAGCACGAGCACGGGCACGAGCACGGAAGTTGGCACGGCACGACACGACACGGAAGTAGGACGGACATGGCACGGCACGAGCACGGAAGTTGGCCTGGCACGGCACGGCACGAGCACGGAAGTTGGCCTGGCACGGCACGGCACGAGCACGGAAGTTGGCCTGGCACGGCACGACACGAGCACGGAAGTTGGCCTGGCACGGCACGACACGGCGGCTCGGCACGGGCACGGCACAAGGCAAAAAAAAAATGTTCAATAATTTATTTGTATGTATTTTTTGATAATCACAAAAATAAAAAAGAATTATTTTTTGGTTGTGTAACTTGTGTTAGTCAATTATATATTTATATCAAGTTTAAAAAAAATTAACTCATGAACAAAAAAATAAACAAGAGGGAGTTGTAAGTTGTAAGTAAGTCGCTAAGACACTAAGACACTAAGTCATGAACAAAAAATAAAAAATTTAAAAATAATAATAATTTTTTTTTAGAGAGAGAGAGAGAGTTTGGCATTTGTTAAAAAAATAAAATAAGCTTGTAAAATATTTTTTTACATGCAAAATAAAATACATTGGCTTTTATCTAATAAAGATTTTGAAAAAAAAAATAAAACTTTTTTTTTGTAAAAAAAAATTAAAAAAATAGTGATTTGCAACTTGGAAGTAAGTCAGTAATAGTCTAACACTAAGTAAGTCATGAACAAGAGAGAAAAAGAAGTTTCAAAAATTTTATTGATTTATTTTATTTTATTTTATATTTTAAATTATATTATATAAATTATTAGATGTTAAATTATAGAAATTATATAAATTATAGAATTATTTGTATTCAATTTGGTTATAGAAAATTATAAATTATACAAATTAAATTTGATTTCTTTCATAGTTTCACTGTCTCACTCTCACATGAACACAATAATGGGCCTCCACTTTCCGGACCAAATTTCGACGATCGGAACCGTTAGATGTGTTTAAAACGTGTTTTCAACGTCCTCCGCGAGGATTTTGCAAAAAAAAATACCCGGAAGTAGTTGATCGGAGTAGGTTTTCGTAAAACTACTATACGAAAACCTGGCCCGATCAAACTCTTTTGGGTTTTTTTTTTTCCAAATCTTTGCATAGGACCTTAAAAACATGTTTTAAACACATCTAACGGTTTAGATTTTTTTAAAATTGATTAGGTGGCCTTGAAGTGGTGCATTATACTACTGAAATTCCAATAGAAGCACTGAATGTGTTTCGATCGTGTTGTTACCAATATCGAATGATCATCGATTTTTGGGAGAATGATAGAATTGACGAGATATTAAATTGCAACGGTTCAGATCGAACATTCGGAAAAACGAGTCTACACCTACCTTGCAGTTCTATACATCGAACTTACTTGGTTATGAACCAAGCTACTGTGTTATGGTATAATGTATGATAGCCACACAATCACAACACAATTATGACGATCCACACCGTTCACTTTGTTTGTATTGATGTTTTAATGACTATCTCCAATTTTTTCGACGATTGGATTTTGAAAGGCCCTCCATCGCAACACAATTACGATGATCCTCATTGTTCATGTCGTACAATGGCTTTAGAGGCCCATTTTTTGGTCCCGCACGAGTAATCCAAACCGTTAAATAATTTTAAAATAATGTTTTTAATGGTTTTGCAAAAAATCAGGTCAATTGGATATGCGTAACTCATCAATCCAAGCTACGCACATCCGATTGATTTCAAAACTTGGAGTTTTTGATCTACCAGTTACACATGTCCAATTGACCTAATTTTTTGCAAGGTCGTTCAAAACGTTATTTTGAAATGATTTAACGGTTCGGATTATTCACGTGTGACCAAAAAATGGGTCCCAAAAGCAATTTATCTGCACTAGATCTTCTGTACCGGTAGCCCTAGGTTTTTAGTATAAATATGCCATTATAAACCAACCACAGTCCACAGCAGCCCTTTCTTCTAACCCTAATATGATAATCTGTCTCTCTCTCTCTCTCTCTATCATCGATCTCAAACGGCCGTCTCTCTCTCTTCGATCTCAGTTACCGGCGACTCACCGGACCGACACCAATCACCGACACCACGGTCCACCGTCCACGATCTGTTGTTATTCACCATCATCCACCGCGATCACGTACACCACGATCTCTCTCTCACGTACACCACGATCTGTTGCTCACCGATCTGTGTTGATCCTAGGGTTTCATCCCACTCTCTCACGACCACTCACCGGACCACCGGACCACTGGACCACTCTCTCTCTCTCTCACGTAGTCACGACTCACGTACCCTAAACCCCTAAATCTCACTCCCTCTGTTGTGATTCACCAATCACCGACACCACGGTCCACGATCTGTTGTTATTCACCATCATCCACCGCGATCACGTACACCACGATCTCTCTCTCACGTACACCACGATCTGTTGCTCACCGATCTGTGTTGATCCTAGGGTTTCATCCTAGGGTTTGATTTCTGTATTTTGGGTTTCATACTTTCATTTCATCACTGGTTACTGTCTTACTGATTTACTGGTAAGATTTTAAACACGGGTTTCATCCTAGGGTTTCATTCTGTATTTTGGGTTTCTGTATTTTGGGTTTACTCATTTAGCACTGATTTATACTGTTTGTTTGTGTAGATGGATGCTTTTGATTTTTCTGATGATGAACATGGTGGAGACCCTGTTGTTGCACCAGAGGGACAGGGTTTGGAGTCCGTAAGTGTAGGCGAAGCTACTTCAAACATTGTTCACACTGGAACAGGGGCTTCTGGTTCTACTCCAGCAGATTCAACTCCTACTAATTCAACCCGTAGTGGTTCAAAAAGGCTACGCACGTCATGGGTATGGAAACATATGTCTATTGTTGAGCACTTTAAAGATGCAAATGGTATTGACATTGGAGCTAGGGCTGCATGTAATTATTGTGGCACACATTATACTTGTGTTAGTGATACTGGAACAGGGCCTCATGGTAGACATCTTAGAACTAAACATCCAGATAAAATAGCGAGTGGTGAATCTGCGACTAGTTTGAAAGATTTTGTTTATACGAAAGAAAAAATGAGAGAAGGACTGGCCCGTTACGTAGCTGCAGCTGAACAACCATTTACTTTTGGTGATGATATTAGATTTGAATATTTTATGCAAAATCATGTGAATCCTGAATTTGGTAAAGTTTCTAGAAATACAACCCGTAGTGATACAATGAAAGCATATAATGAAGTTAAAAAAGATTTGATTTGTGAACTTGCTAAACTTGGTACGATAGCTTTTACTTCTGATATGTGGTCTGGTTGCAATAATCGTGGTTATATGTGTGTTACTGCTCATTATATAGACTCTATTTGGACTTTGCGAAAAAAAATTATTGCTTTCCGTTTAGTGGAGTATCCTCATGATGCTGAAACGATTTTTGAAAGTATTATGTGCGTGTTTAGGGATTATGAACTTGTTGATAAAATTTTTAGCATTACTTTTGACAATGCAAGTGCTAATACTGCTTCATTACCATTGTTTATTATAAATTTGTCTCCTGCTTATTTTGGTGAATTATTGCATGTTCGATGTGTGTGCCATGTGATTAACTTGGTTGCGCAAGATGGTTTGAAACATATAGCACCACAGATTTCAAAAATTAGATCTGCTGTTCTTTTTATTGGTACTTCCTCATCTAGGCAACAAGAATTTGATAAATTGTGTGTTTCATGTTACAATGTGAAACCAAAACAAATGAACTCTGATATTGTGACTCGTTGGAATTCGACCTACCTTATGTTAAAGTCTTGTAGGAAATATAGTGATGTGATATCTGCTTTTTGTAACCAGAGGTATCGTGGTGATTCATTATCTCCATTTGATTGGAAAATTAGTTTTGAGTTCATGAAATTTTTGAAAGTGTTTTATGTTGCTACATTAGCTTGTTCTGCTGTTCGTTCTCCTTCTTCTTGTGTTGTGCTTAATCATCTCTACAATATTAGTCTCACTTTTAAAAATTATAGGGCACGCCCAAATTTTGTAAATGCTTGTGTGGATATGGAAGAAAAATTTAAAAAATATTTCGAGGAAACGCCACCACTATTTATGTTAGCTGCGGTAATGGACCCTAGGATTAAGGTAGCGGGTGTTTCACTGCTCTTAAGAGAGATTGGTAAGAATTTATGTATTACTACTTTACCTTCTTCTGATGTTGTGCTTGATTTATTGAATGCCAAGTATGCTAAATATTCATCTAAGTTTGGTGCAATTACTTCACTTACTACTACCTCTTTGGCCTCGTCTTCTACATGTAATGATGCATCTTGGTCTTTGCTTAGTTCAAGTTTAGGAATAGGAAGTAGCACTGTAACTTCACGCAATGAACTTCTTAAATATTTGGACCTAGAATCAGTTAGTGCGAATGACTTGATTAATTTTGATATCTTAGCATGGTGGAAAAAAAACGAAACGACTTATCCCATTCTTTCAATCATGGCACGTGATCTACTAACAGCTCCTGTGTCTTCAGTGGCATCGGAATCTGCTTTTAGTGCAGGTAAAAGAGTGTTGGATGAGAAGAGGAGCAGACTAGCTCCAGACATTTTGGATTGTCTCATGTGCTTGAAAGATTGGGAGGATGCACGCCTTGGAATTGAAAAACGCTCAGCTAAAGAAGAATTCAGAGGTTATTATGCAGACTCCGATATAGATAGTGATTGATGGCATTTGTTTTGTACCTATTATTCATTTATTATGCTGGGTATGTGTCTGTGGCTTATTCATTTCAGTAGTTGGACTGAAGTGGGTTGGCAACTTACGGCGACGTGATGTTGCCCCCACTTCAGTTCTATGTGGGTGTGTGCAACTTATGACAACATAATGTTGCCCCCACTTCACTTGTTGTTCTTGTGGTGTGTGTGTGTGTGTGTCTTGTTTTAGTCTGAAATGAATAAGCCACAGACACAACCCATTATCACGATTTTAAAACGTACAAAATTAGCTGAATTGTGATTTGCAACTTACGAGGGTCTTATATGGCAACTTAATGTTGCATCCATTTCAGTTTTTGGCTATGATGAAACATACTTGAGCCAATTATCAATTATGAGCCTTTTGGCAATGATGCTTGCTGAGCCATTTTGATAATATACCTATTTAGCCTATGATGGACTACTGAGGCCTTGGTAACACATGATGTTACCACTGAATTAGCCATTTAGGTACTACATGCTCTATGTGTGTCCTTGGGTGTGGATTCCTCTTCCGTGCGGTGTAGGTCTCGGCTTCAATGGTGAACTTGGGAGTTCTTTTAACTGAGGTACGAGACTCTTTATTTGTAATTTGTCTCCTTGGAAGGAGGCATTCCTTGGTACTCTTATGTCTTGTTACATGGACTGCCATGCTTGGGCAGAGCTGTTGTATTTCAATGATTGAGCTGCCCTGTGGTAGTTGCTGCAGTACTGTGGCTATTGGAGCCTCTTTTATTGAATCTGTGCTACTGGTACATGGCCGTTTTCCTTGTTAATTCCTGTTTTGAGCCCATTCTTAATTTCTTATTGCATCTGGTGGTACCTGCTGCAGTAATTTGGTGAATCTGTGGGATAATTTGGCAATGATGTTAAACTGAGCCTTGTTTTTGCAACTCTGAACCTGAATTTTGCTATAGGTTTGCATGAAGTGTTGAACTTGTGATTGCTGTGATAATTTGGCAATGATGTTAACTGAGCTTCTATCTTTGTAGAAATAAAGACATTTGTGGGATAATTTGGCAATGATGTTTTTTCTGAGCCTTGTTTTTGCAACTCTGACTGTTGTTCTTGTTACTGTGTATGTGTGTGTTATAAACTTGTGTGACTTGGGTGTGGATTCCTCTTCCGTGCGGTGTAGGTCTCGGCTTCAATGGTGAACTTGGGAGTTCTTTTAACTGAGGTACGAGACTCTTTATTTGTTATTTGTCTCCTTGGAAGGAGGCATTCCTTGGTACTCTTATGTCTTGTTACATGGACTGCCATGCTTGGGCAGAGCTGCTGTATTTCAATGATTGAGCTGCCCTGTGGTAGTTGCTGCAGTACTGTGGCTATTGGAGCCTCTTTTATTGAATCTGTGCTACTGGTACATGGCCGTTTTCCTTGTTAATTCCTATTTTGAGCCCATTCTTAATTTCTTATTGCATCTGGTGGTACCTGCTGCAGTAATTTGGTGAATCTGTGGGATAATTTGGCAATGATGTTAATCTGAGCCTTGTTTTTGCAACTCTGAACCTGAATTTTGCTATAGGTTTGCATGAAGTGTTGAACTTGTGACTGCTGTGATAATTTGGCAATGATGTTAACTGAGCTTCTATCTTTGTAGAAATAAAGACATTTGTGGGATAATTTGGCAATGATGTTTTTTCTGAGCCTTGTTTTCGCAACTCTGACTGTTGTTCTTGTTACTGTGTATGTGTGTGTTATAAACTTGTGTGACTTGGGTGTGGATTCCTCTTCCGTGCGGTGTAGGTCTCGGCTTCAATGGTGAACTTGGGAGTTCTTTTAACTGAGGTACGAGACTCTTTATTTGTTATTTGTCTCCTTGGAAGGAGGCATTCCTTGGTATTATTTTGGAACCAGGTTTTGTTATTTGTCTCCTTGGAAGGAGGCATTCCTTGGTACTCTTATGTCTTGTTACATGGACTGCCATGCTTGGGCAGAGCTGCTGTATTTCAATGATTGAGTTGCCCTGTGGTAGTTGCTGCAGTACTGTGGCTATTGGAGCCTCTTTTATTGAATCTGTGCTACTGGTACATGGCCGTTTTCCTTGTTAATTCCTGTTTTGAGCCCATTCTTAATTTCTTATTGCATCTGGTGGTACCTGCTGCAGTAATTTGGTGAATCTGTGGGATAATTTGGCAATGATGTTAAACTGAGCCTTGTTTTTGCAACTCTGAACCTGAATTTTGCTATAGGTTTGCATGAAGTGTTGAACTTGTGACTGCTGTGATAATTTGGCAATGATGTTAACTGAGCTTCTATCTTTGTAGAAATAAAGACATTTGTGGGATAATTTGGCAATGATGTTTTTTCTGAGCCTTGTTTTCGCAACTCTGACTGTTGTTCTTGTTACTGTGTATGTGTGTGTTATAAACTTGTGTGACTTGGGTGTGGATTCCTCTTCCGTGCGGTGTAGGTCTCGGCTTCAATGGTGAACTTGGGAGTTCTTTTAACTGAGGTACGAGACTCTTTATTTGTTATTTGTCTCCTTGGAAGGAGGCATTCCTTGGTATTATTTTGGAACCAGGTTTTGTTATTTGTCTCCTTGGAAGGAGGCATTCCTTGGTACTCTTATGTCTTGTTACATGGACTGCCATGCTTGGGCAGAGCTGCTGTATTTCAATGATTGAGTTGCCCTGTGGTAGTTGCTGCAGTACTGTGGCTATTGGAGCCTCTTTTATTGAATCTGTGCTACTGGTACATGGCCGTTTTCCTTGTTAATTCCTGTTTTGAGCCCATTCTTAATTTCTTATTGCATCTGGTGGTACCTGCTGCAGTAATTTGGTGAATCCGTGGGATAATTTGGCAATGATGTTAATGACACGACGAGACACGGGGACACGGCGGGACACGGGGACACGGCGGGACATGCCACGTGGCGTGTCCCCAATTTTTTCGAATTTTTTATAGGGGACACGGCTGGGGGACACAGCAAGGGTCCAACTGTAATTTTATTAATCTTTAAAGTTCTAATTTTTTTAACACATTTAAATATATATGGCCGTGTCCCCCGCCGTGGCCGTGTCCCTTTTTTCAGAATTGCTGTGGCCGTGTCCCTTTTTTCAGAATTGCTGTGGCCGTGTCCGTGTCCATGCTACATAGGAAACCACACAAAGTAATAGAACAAAACACGTGCATCCAAACACTCTAAGAACAAGGGCTACGTCCAACTGTCCAAGGAACCACTAAAGATTTTCTAGTGATGGCAGGTTCTGTGCCACGTTCATGTCCGGTATGTTGCTGCCGTGTTGAGCAATGTACTGCTGCTGTGTGTTCCTCCTCCATGGAACTCCTTATGTATGCTAATTAGTTGATTACTGTGGTACCTTTTAATTCCCGTAGATCTGATTGTCATTTGCTGCTCGTAGATTTCCTCAGTAGTTTCATGGTTACTTCTCCTGAGCTTCTGATTGTTATTTACCCGTTGCTGTGTTCACTGTTCACTTGGGGGTGCAATATCCAACGAGATGCTGCCCGTTTTTTAGTGCCTGCACTTCGACAAGTATCTCATTTCACCCATGCAACGGGTTCCTAGCTAGATGGGGTTGTCATCTAGCCCATGGTTTGCCTATTTTGGAGGGGGATGTCCTCCAATTTTGTTACCAATGTTCCAATTTTGTTACCAATGTTCCGGTATTGATCTAGTAGAGGGGATTGTCCTCTATTTTACTAGTTCACATCACCAAGTGCGTCATAAACTATCCCACCCATACCCGCTCTCTATATATTCAGCAAAATCTTTTTTTTTCCCTTGTCTCTCTCTCCTTTGATTGCATTTGTCTTCATCTCTGATTTCGAAAAGTGGTCACAATGTCGGGACTGATAGATACGTGGACAAATTTGTTGTTACCTTGAAAGAGGAAAGAAAAATTAACAAAGTGCAAATTAAATGGGCTTCTAATTTTTTTTTTTTAGGTAAAATTAACAAAGTGCAAACTCCCATCTTCTAAGTTGCTTATTTTGTTATACTATGTGAGAAAAACTCCCACCTTTCAGATAGGAAAATTTTCTTATTTTTCGTCTTCCGTATTGCTACACCTCCTTTACAAATTAAATGGGCCTCTCTTTTCATCTTCTAAGAAGGCACGGCGTCGGCACGTCAAGACTAAAAAAAAGCACGGCACGACTCAAAAAATGCATGGCACGGCACGACTCAAAAAACGCATGGCACGGCACGACTCAAAAAATGCATGGCACGGCACGATTAAGGCACGGCACGACACGACAAAAAAGGCACGGCACGACACAATAAAAAAAAGGAACGGCACGGCACAACACGAGTAAGTCAACGGCACGGCACGACACGGCACGATTAACTAATCGGGCACGGCACGGCACGACACGACTTCAAAATAGCACGGCACGGCATGGCACGATGAAGTAATTTGGCACGGCACGGCACGGCACGTGGCTCGGTTGGCACGGCACGCCATGACACGATGAAGTAAATAGGCACGACTTGGCACGGCACGAAGCACGGCACGGCACGGAAGTTAAATGGCACGGCACGGCACGGCACGCACGTTTGACACCCCTAGATACTAGGAGGCGGGGAGGAAGGGACTCGGGATGCTGATGTGCATAACTGACGGCTAAGATTTCAAACAAATTATTCGCGCGAATAGTTGAGGCGGGGAGGAAGGGACTCCGGAAGGCTGCTGTGCACAACGGACGGCCCAAATTTCAAACAAATTATTCGCGCGAATAGTTTGTTTTCAATCGAACCGTTAAAAACACTTGTGGACGGCTATGATTTTGCACAACGCTTGCTGTGCATAGACAGATTTAACACTAAAAAATGCTTAAAAAGCGAAAATCCTTATTCTTTTGTTTTTTGTCACATGTTTGGAGAAATTACAATACTCTATACTTAGGAGAATCAAGGAAGTGTTATATGCGCTAGTACTCATTGCCGACAATCCTTAATTGGTCTTACATGCTTTAGATAAACAGTACTCCAAAGATGATTGACACACTAGGGACCACCTCACTACAATTTAAAGATTTTAATTAGCTCTTTTAATTATTAGTACAAGAAAATTCCAGAAAATATGAGGGAAAGTGCTTTGTTTTACTATATTTGAAGAACTACAAAAGAATGTCACATTAACATATTGTGCATGATATTTGTGTGGACTATTGTGTTTTAAGACTTTTTCTTCAGGGAGTGAATTATTTTCTGTTCGGACGATTTTTGTTTGGATATTTTTGTAGATTCTTCCCAAATTCACCTCGAGATTGATACGCTCAAAATTTTGTGAGTTCATTGAGGAGATCGATCATATCAAATAAATTATGTTGATCAATAAACAATTAATCGCACCACATTTATATTCACAAAAAACAAATCGCATCCCAGATTCGAGATTGATTTACTAAAGAGATCAACGAATTATAATTATACATTTATAAGTATCTTACCAATATAAATCTTAATATTCAAAAGTAGATAACCCATCTTAGGGGTATTCCACTAACAAAAAATAGTTTTTTTCAAAAACCAAAACATGTCATTTTCTCATAATACATCATATAAAAAATCTTGAAAAATCAATTTATTCTAAACCCTTCCTTTAAAAATGTTCATTATTGCTCTTAAGGAGGGAGAGGACTCAAAGTTGAATTTCAACTTTCAAACCCTTCCTTTAAAAATGTAACTTTCTCATCTACCAAACAGACCCCAAGAAATTGAACACCTGACCATGTCTTGCCAATGCAGACACCAATGACAAACGAATAATGATTTTACAAAGTCAGTTTTTTTTTACTATTATCCGCCTCCTACCGTCTTCTTAGTTTACTCTATAAGATGTTTTAAATTGTTTTCTTTGAAAAGTTAAAGAAAAAAGTAATAAAACTTCACCAAACAAATTCTTCATAAATGATTAAAAATCACTTTAAAAGAAAAGAACGAGCAGAAATTTAGAGATCTCCTCAAATTGTAGGGAGACGTATTAATACTTATCCCTTTAAAAAAGTAAATTTCTTATGCAAAGAAAATAATATGGGGCGGAGGAGTAACAAAAAAACTTACCTATGGCCTAAATTTTTGCATCTTTTTAACTGAGTTTTTTTAATCGCTCTTTAATTTTTTCAAAATTAGGATTAAATTTTTTTGATTTATCATACGTCTAGAATGTAAGAATCATATAAATAAAGACCAAAATTGAAATAAAAAAATCAAAAAGAAAAAACAGTTTTAGTGTCTTTAACGTTGGAGTATAAATTTTATTCAACATTTGTTTATATTTTCGTGCTTTTTTAATAAACACCCCTTGGGTGGTGAATAAGAGAGAAAAAAAGACAAAAAAAAGATACATTTTTCATGCATCTCTAACATTTTTCAGGCACTTTAATATATTAAAAATAGTTTTTTTTTTTGGGTCCCTTTCTTCCCTTATTCACCATCAAATGTGTTGTGAATACCATTTTTATTTTTCTGTATTTTCCATATTTTTAAGTTACAAATTGTCAAATCAAACAGTCATACCAACTCCTAACATAATTTAAGTGATTTGTCGTCAAATCAGTTTTTAATAGGACTTTTTGATTTGAAAAATTCAAATCAGTTGATTTATGTTTGAAAAATGACTTTTTTTATTTCACAACTTATAATTCAACTTACCCATAATTTAAAATCACTACAAGTGTAGTAGGAAACTATCAATGCTTTTTTCCGGAGAATGATACACGTACAGAAAAAATGGGACCGAAATTGTACCGATCGCATTCGGGGACCCACTTTTGGGTCCCACACGAGTGATTCGAACTGTTCATTATTTTGATTCAAACGGTGAGACTTTGGTTCAAGCACTTCCAACCGTTCGATTGAGCTGAAATTTTGTGGGGCCCCTCGGAAAAATGTTTTAAGAATAATGAACGGTTCGGATCACTCATGTGGGACCCAAAAGTGGGTCCCCGAACGCGATTGGTACAATTTCGGTCCCATTTTTTCTGTACGTGTATCATTAACCCTTTTTTCCCATAAGACCCTTTTTCCCTATTGAGGAATTTTTCAGTGCTGAGCAAGTATGGCTCACGTCGTATTTGCTCACGCATATTTGGCCGTCCAAAAATGCAATGGAGGGCCGGGATTAAAACACAATTTTATTTTTATTTTTTCATTTGTTAAAATTCATCAGACACTTTCAATTCAGGCAGTTCGTTGCATTTTTGGACGATCAATGTGTGAGAGCGAGCACCAGGTGTCCCTGCTCAGCATTGAATTTTTTTTTTCGTATTATAATCACACACAATAACTTCACCTTCAATTTCAAGGCCCATTTTCTCTCCCTCTTCACTCTTCCACCGGTCTTTTTCTTTGTAAGAATTTTCCACTCCTGGAAACGCCTCTCTCTCACTAGAAAGAGAGATTTTCAAGCTCTGGGAATGGAAAGAATAGAGAATTGAGGACACATGGGTGCTTGTGTTTCAGTCCATAAAGACCCAGATTCCACCATGAAGTTCAGACTGTCGTTTGGGTCTAAAACTGACAACCTTGTGATTCCCTCGCCGGTCAAGAATAAACCACTTGTCAACGTCAACTATCCGATCGCCGAAGGAGGTCTTAAATCTCAGCGGTCAACATCTCAAGTTCAACAGCCCACCGCTGCTCGTGATTTTGGTATGATCCAAAATTTCCTCTCTATTTACAAGAATTTCTACTAATTTAAATTCGAATCTGCTTGTATCCTCTATAAGTGATCTTTTTTTTTTCTTTCTTCATTGCTTTGTTTCTCAGGAACAAAATTATTGTTCATATCTTTGTTTCCTGTTTTTTGGGTAATTGAAATGGGAATTTCTGTAGTGGGTGTTCTGTTTTTTTCAATAATTTTGATATCTACTATGGTTTCCAGATGGTATTCACCTATATATTTTTTGTTTGTTTCTGTTAGAATATTACTCAAAGAAATTTTTGTGGGTAAAAAAAAAAAAAAAAAAGTTCTCTTATTTGTTAGTTGAATGGAAAAGAATTAGAGATTTAAGTTTCACTTGGCTTCTAAGAATATGAAACAAAAGTGATAATTACTCCTCACTTGTTGGAAGTGACTTTTTGAGATTCTCAAGAATTTGCTACTTCCCCCTCATTTTCGTTATCCATGAAGCTAAGTAATTCAAAGCTCCTTAGTTTTTATGGTTATTTTGTCACCTCTGATTGATGGTATTCGATTGTTCCACAAAACTGACTTAAACGATAGTTCGCTTTACAAGGCACATCACTCTTTCACCACACGTCAACTCAAAATACTAACTTAAGCCAGCTTCACTGACTTATTGAGTTTAAGTCAGTTTGTGGAACGGAGAATTCTTTCATTATTCCTGAAATACCTCTGATTTTAACAATATTCTTTGCGTAATAATTTATTTGGCATCAATATAGACAAGTTGTCTAAAGTGATTTCAAGCACCTTTTTTTTTCCTTTCCTGAAACAGTTTTTCTTTGAAGCCTTTGCTTTTCTTCAGTTGTAAGATAGGACAACTTCCCAGCTTTTTTTGTTCCTCTTTAGCTCAAATAAGGTGGTTAAAAGGAACAGGGTTAACAAGTGACCAATGATCCTGACTAAGCCTTTGCTTAGGTGTCGCATACTGCTAAGTGTTAAAGCTGGCAACTGCTTACCTATTTACCTTCATCTCGTATTGAAGAATCAATGACTAAGTTATGATACCATTGAAGCACGTTCCTCTTTGGGACCAGCTATTTTCTCGGCATTGATTACAGACCGTCATGAATTGATGGTGGCAACCATAGTTGATCATATTAATTTGCAAGCCTGAGAGATGAAGGGACCACAAATGTGAACATTGCTGAATGAACTCTCTTAACGCAGCCAAAATTCAACTGGAAGGAAAAAAAGAGAGAAGATAGTTCTCTCGTGGTTGCTTAAAAAAATCTTAAGTTACCAAAAACAGAAGATAGTTTTGTTTCTTTTTAGCAACAGAAATCCAGAAGATTGCTCTGTTGATATGTCAAATTTGATGGATAAATTTCAGAAACCTGGGAAGAAAGAAAAATACCGACAAAGATGAAGACAAAATCATGTTGTACTAACATCTAAGTTATGGAATGTCCCACTTTTTATTTGTTTGCAAATAAAACAATTTTGAAATGGTATCCATGTGTGCCCCATTCCCTACTTGGGAGTATGTTACAGAACACATTTTGCGATAGGTTAGTTGATTTGCTGAGCCGTGATTGGTCAACTTATCTCTTTTTAGCAAAGTTTATCTCATAGGTCTCTTATAAAATTATACCAGTGTTTATCTTTATCATTAACACTTGTGTTTTATTTTTTGGGCTCCAGTTTTTCACCCTCATCCTTAATAGCCTTCCTAAATCTACTCTCACACTTACTTGGTTGAATCCTGAAAATTAATTTGCATGAGACAACATACTTTTGATGCGAAACGTAATGGGCTATATTCTTTTGTTTGATGGTAAGTAGGATCTAAAGAAATATCTGGTTAGCTTATTTTTATATTTCTTTTCTAAAAGGATTGTGTTACCTTTATTCGTAGGATTCTAGTTTCCTTATAGATTCTGGTTTTTAGCTTATAAATAGGATCTTTGATTGGATTTATAGAATTTTGAGTTTTTAAGGCTATGACCTCTGTGTGTAAGGTCGTGGCCATTGTGTGCTTCTTCTCTCTCCTTTCTCCGTCTCCGTTATACATTAATTTTGACATCAGGGCCTACGCTATAGTCACCATTCTCTTCTTAGACATCAAGTTTAAACTGAGATTGATTTTCTAAACTAATGGCTTGTTGGTCTACAAATTTGGCTGGAATTGTGATGAAGGACATAATTAGAAACGATGTACATTGGAAATGTGCTAAAGTGAATATTGCTAGTAAGTGAACTATGGGATGAAGGTTATATTAGGATCCGCAGTTGATTGAATTTCTAGGTGGAGCTTGGTTAATCAACTGGCAATTCTTAGTCTCTGAATTCTGGAGGACCTGGGAATTTGATGGATAACTAGTTTGAAATGTTTTTGAAGATGTAGAATTTTCTAACCTTAGTTAGCTTAAGTGTTTGCTAACCTCTGCCCAAGGATTACGTAGATGGACATTGGAATCGTCACGTGTCTGCTAATGCCTGGTGTTGTTTGCAGTTTTTGTGACTCTGCATAGTGAAAGCGAGTTTAAATGGGCTTACTTTAATAGTTAAATGCCTTTCTTAGCAATACGGGAAATCTTCTTACTCTCAACCTACTATGAAGTACTGATCCTTTACTGTCTTTTATTTTGTTTTAGTTATTGGCTTCCGGCCTTCAAAAGATTTCATCGGATGCTCTTTTTTTAGTTGCTTCTGGAAACTAATCAAGAGTACTGTTCTATTTCATGTTGCGGGATAGTCTTCCTTACGGCTTACACCTTGTACGTCTATATTATTATTTTTAGTCTTTGAGCCCTGATGTTGTAGGTTACAATTGGGGGATTATCCGAGTCAATAGATCGCGTAAGGATGTGCTAACTGCAATCCTTGCTGTTTGGTTTTTCCATTATAGATGGAAACTCGATCTTGCAATACCAAAGAGCTGTATTTGAATCTAGTCTTGCTTTGATGAATATTCTCAGGCTACTTTTCATAACCATCTGATGCTTAATTTGATGTCTTCTTTATCTGCAGGCAGTAAAGAGGATGCCTTTTTCGATTCTCAACCCTGGTTGGACTCAGATTGTGACGATGACTTCTTCAGCGTTAATGGTGGTATGAATCTATTAAAATTTCGGGTTTCACGCAAAGAAAAAGAGAAAAGGAATCCATTTGCTTTGAGTACAATTACACCCAATTTGCTCATGCTCAAATTGGGTCCTGTGTGATGACAATTTGCAACACAAATGCACGTTTTACTCAGCTCCAAACTATGTTGGAGTTTTGATCTTGATAATGTAACTGAAACCTAAAGCTGCCAATTATGGTAAAATATGTGGAGAATCATGGAAACAGTTTTACTCAAAAGAGCTTTGCTTGTCACCGTAAAATAGTTTGGCGAGATGCGGAACCGGTGTGCCATGCAGATATCTGTGTTTTTCCTGTTTTATTTTCTTACTTTCAACTATCTTTTGGCACCTCTAATATTTTTCAATTTTCACTAAATTCACGTTGATGCAGATTTCACCCCATCTCGTGGGAGCACTCCGGTCCACCACAACTTCTCTGCAGGACTCCCACGAATTGATAAAGCTCATTTTGATGACAAAACACCCGGTTCTGTACCCCAACCATCCCTGAAGAAAAGTCTATCTGAACTTTTTCAAGAGAACTCAAGGAACAAAGAAGTTGGTGAACAGGATATAATAGGAAATCAAAATGGAGTGAATGGAAAGACTGAAGCCAAAAATGGGCTCCCTCCGAGATCTGCAAACAGTACACCTTTTGCCTCTGGATCTAACT
The DNA here is from genome assembly GCA_963854785.1 of Vaccinium vitis-idaea. Lineage (NCBI taxonomy): Eukaryota > Viridiplantae > Streptophyta > Magnoliopsida > Ericales > Ericaceae > Vaccinium > Vaccinium vitis-idaea. Next base: position 5,609,541 of record OY978219.1, on the reverse strand, counting down.
CTGTGTGCAGTACTGAAAGAACACCCAATATTCGAGACTACATGATGGAGAAGGAAGAGCCAATGGAGTCCATGCGGTGTTGTCTTCCGAGAGTGCTTTCAAGCCGAAACTTTAGTGGGAGGAAGACGATGAGCCCTGCTCGTAGCATGGGGTGAGTATCTAATTGCGACCATGTTTAAAGTACAATATACATCAAACTACTATAAATATGAAAACTCAGAGATCCTTCATGGTCAACTTTAAGTTGGAATGTTCGAGTTTATGAGAGTATATATAAAGAAAACAGTGTTCAACACTGCAGAGATTTTTGTATTGAATAACATGTATAAAATAGCAGAGAAGGTAATTATCCCTAAAGGAAATTCGAAGTGAGTTTTGTCTTCAAGTTTTCATTCTCCTCTCTCTGCATTTGTAGCTACTGATTTTCTCTTTGTTGGCTATTATAGCACTTACTGACAGATAGAGGTGTAAATGAGCCGAGCCGAGCTCGAGCTCTTCAGTAAACGAGCCAAATTTCAAGCTCAATACGTAAACGAGCCAAGCCAAGGTAATTTACTTAACGAACCTTCTTAAACGAGCCGAACCTATATAAACCAGCCGAGATTCTCGTTTACTAAACGAGCCTAAAACTCAAGCTCAAGCTTGGCTCGATTACTAAACGAGCCAAACCATGAGCAGCTTGGTTCGTTTGCAGCCCCCATAGACAGGTAAAACATGGCTATTATAGCACTCAGTGCTTTTTTCCCTTTGTGGATTCTAGTTGTAGTGGATCAGCAGAATTTGATGACAATGCATTTGAACAGTCTCCATCAGTTCGACCTGGGGGTCTTACTCAAGTAGCAGAGAGTGCTGATGACTTGATTCATATACCGTGAAGTGGTTCAATGGGTAAGTAATTGGAGTTTTCGCTCAGTGTTTGGGTTCAAGTCTCTGTTGTCGCTTGGTGGCGCTAAAAATACTCTTTTGTGCCCGTAGCACGCAGTGTTCCGGCTCCAATACAGGGCGCTGGAACCATGATGCCTGGAGCAGATACATCTAGCGGCATATCTGTGTATCGATTTTTTCCCTTTCATGCCCGGGTCAACTTTCGCGCACCTCAACTTAAGAGTTCGACTTTTAGTAAATATATTTTGACATTTCTTAAAAAAAAAAGGAAGGGTATCCATCAGTCAAATTCATCTCAGGTTAATGGATTAGCACACTGGATAGCATATTCTAGATCAGGAAATCTCTTCTGCAAACTTGAGTCTCTCACATCCCTTGAGATTTGCTTGTGATCTTAACCCTTGGTGTTTTCCTAATATGTAAAGGCGTAGTGATTCACATAATCCCTGTGCATTATGCATCAATAATTGAAAGAACAAAATATAGACGAATTTGTAAGTGCTTGTCCGAAATACATTCGGACTATATATTTGTGTGAGTCCCATTTATTTACCGATTCTCTCAAATGAGAGATTATCCATTGTTGGCAAGTCCAGATGTTGGGGGAGCCAGGAACACCACCGGATAGATAAGCGGGGGCCTGCTGTGCACCTAATGTGCTTGGCTATGCAGCGTAGCATCCCAGTTGCCCCAAAGTGTTTTTAATGGTCTGGATTCGCAGATGCTTGTTTACCAGTCAAAATTAATTCTTATCGGTAAGCAAGCTTCACCGAATCTGGACTATTGATTTTCGAGATGAACGGTTGCATATGGGTTGCACGGTGCAGCGAACTAATGTGCTACAGGGTCTCCGGATTTGACGGATAGTACCCTAACGGCCCGTTTGGATGAAGTATTAGTTTGAGAGGGATTAAATAGTAAGGGGTGATAAAATAGTCGGGGTGATTAAATAAGAAGGGTGGACGCACAATGAAGAAGGGAGGATTAAATAGTCCATGGTTTGGATGAGGGATGAAAAAAGAGGGATAAGGAGGGTGGATGATGTAAACGACTATTTTACCCTTGTCAATGCCCATGCATTTAAATAATTATATAAATACAAAAAATGCTTTTTTTTTTTTGCCATAATTTAACCAAACTGCTACTGTGGTAAATATTTTAACTACTTCAATTTTTGTTTGCCATAATTGGCCAAACTCCTAATCACGATTTTATTAGCTAAGCAAATTTTTTTTTATAGATAAAGCGGGTTTTTTTTTTATAGCTAAAACGCCCCCCAACATTTTTATAAAGTGTTTAACCAAACTGCTACTGTGCATTTTTTTTTTATGTACATATCATCGAAACATGTTCGTTAATTTTTATTACAATTCTTTCTTTTTTTTCATTGTTCCTAGTCAAACAATAGCACCAAAACTGATCTTATTTTATAAAAATGTTAGGACTCTATTGATAACCAAATTAACGAACTGGAGAGCAATACTCCAGTTTTGGAGTTCCTTTGATGCTTGTCTTCCGTGTGAATCTGATTACTATAAAAAATAAAAAAAAACTTGATAACCAATAGTTGATAACAACTTTGAATTCAAATTTTTTTTCTCTCTCACGGCTGAGGCAGGATTTTGGTCCGAAATTGGAATTAAAGGGGGAGGATAAAAGGCCGGCTTGCCCCTGATTATTTAGCCAGCGGCTATTTAGTCGGGGGCCGTTTTTGGTTGCCAAAGCATGGGCTAAACTCCTCATCCCCCCGGCTATTTAGTCGGGGTCCCTTGTACATCATCAAACGACCCCTAAGGGATTGAATATTTTTTCCTCAAACGAACGCTTATAGATTTGTGCTAGGGAATGTGTCCGGATCATGACCCAGACAACGTATCGTGAAAAGTAGTGCTGCATACCAGAAAATTCCACTCAGAAATTACCCAGAAAAACTAGAATGAGCGGCTCAGAATTCTACCCAGAAATTATCTAGAAAACTGGAATGATTCTACGGTTCTACCCAGAAACTACTTTACTCTTTTTCTTTCCTTCCATAAATTTCTCAGAAAGTCCGTAGTATGAGCACATCCTCAGAGAAAGAAAGTCTTTTGCTTTGGAACAGAACCATCAAAAAATATTTTAAGAAAAATGAGCAGTTCGGATCATCTTTGCAAGATCCAAGGTGGGCCCGAAAAAAATCTGTGCAAGATCTATATCCCAAATTTGTGCGAACAGACTTGGTGGAATGGACATGGGTGATCAATGTGAAAGGCAGAATTTTTGTCTAAAGAAAACTTTCATTATGGCAACAATAATAACCTGGGTAACTTAGGCACGTGAGATGTTTCCAATTTCAGATGCATTCCCAAAAAAAATTCTATGTTCATACTTACATAGAACAACTTCATTATTTGTGGTGTTGGCAAGTTGGACTTTGGAGATGGGTGGGACAATTGCTAGAATAATTTTTGAAAAAATCTGGTGGGACTGTGGTTTCAATTGACGATAAGAGCTGGTCATTCCGCAGATCACGGTATGTTATAAAAAATTTATACAAAAAATCAGCATGATCGGACAATACAAAAGAATTATCGAATCAAATTTATTTTGTGAGATTAATGGGACGGTCAATAATGACAGAGTTAGAATTTAGATTCAGGAGGACCCATATTAAAAAGAAGAAAATTTCAACGTCAAATCAGTAGAAAGCCTTAATAGCAAATATTCAAAAAATACCGTCCCCAATTCTTAATGTTATACAAAGTCACAACATGCAATTCCCATATAAATAAACTTATTCGTAGTTTAAAAGGCAAAAAACAAAATAGTTAGGCGGGAAGTCCGAGCCCACCGTGCGCCAATGACAATCAAAATCTCCCTGTAAATTGCTCTTGAGATAAATATGTTTCGTTCAAATAAAACTGATATTCGATGAACTTGACTTTTCTACTTATCGAAACTCACAAAAGGAATTTTTTTGCACATCGGAATACGCTCGACCGAGACGGATGCTATTTGAAGACGCTTACTTTTCGGTTGTTGTTCATTTGATTGTGCCAATTAGAGTGTCGTTCTCTTCCTTTTATTATGTCACCAGAATAAATTGTTAGTTTGATTTTTGGCTTTATATATGAATTCATAATATACAATAATACACGTGTACGTATTGTCTTGCAAATATCATGAAATTTGGTTATTTAGGAGAATTATGAATAAAGTGGGAAAAAGGCACAATAGAAATACGTGTATGCAGTTTTGCCGTTTGAAACTTGAAACTCACCCCATCTTCTTTTTATGTTTCTTGTAGGGAAAATATTTTCTTTTTTTGCTTGCAATAATGTAAGTCTTCTGGTAGAAAGAAAAATAATCCAAAAGCAGAATTTTTCTACTAGAAATCATTCAAAATAATGTGGTATTAATGTTTCTGAAAGTATGAGTTGGTGGATATTTGAATTAATATGAATGTAGACACAAGATGTGGAAACATTCATTTTGTAGAGCTCATCGGTTGTCCCTAGTGATTCCGGTCTTGTTACGATGATCGGAAACATTCATTTTGTAGAGCTCGTCGAGTAGAACAAGTGTACCACAAATCAACTCGATTGGATATGATTAAGTGTCTGATCGGGACACATATAACTAATTTTTCAAGATCTAGTGTTTCGGATACATTCTTTTCAAGATAAAGATATTCTGATCAGGTACTTAATAATATCCGATTGAGCTAATTTTAGATACACTTGTTCTATTCGACGAGCACTTTGAAGTGAACGTTTCCGATCATCGGAAAGATACAGGAATCGCCAGGGACAACAGGTGTGTTGTCTCTATCTTCGTCATTTTGCACCGTGAGAGAATATAAATAAATCCCATTTTGAGTTATGAAAGTAAATGAATACTTTGTTATTCTTCAAAATATATCCACTCATAATTCATTTGGATCTTGTAAGTAATTCAGATAGACATACTGTTATAACCTAAAAAAAGATTTGGATAGGTTCCTATTTTGGTGTATTTTCTTTTCTTCCAATTTTAGTTAGTGGATATAGTTTCATTTTTCTATTACGCAACAACCGAAAGAAAATGTGGTGGAATGAGACGTCTCAAAAGGGATTACGCCAGATGGAAAGAGGGCCAAAAAACAATCGGGCCCCACAATCCTCTTCAATTTTTTATTTTATTTTTTATTTGGAAAGGGTGAGATGTGGCAACCACTAACAACCCACTTGGTCGTGATTATAGAGGTTTTCGGCCCGTTGTGGAATGTCATGTTTGAGCCATAGTTACTGCCCAAAAAGGCAAGTTCGTCACCGCAACACTACCTAAGTACTAGATGGATAAATGGTCCTCCACGCAAGTCCCGCAATTGACGGGACTCGAACATGAACGGATCGTGTAAGGGAAGGAAGGAGCACTCAAGTTCACTCACACTTACCATCTAGGCTATCACCTTTGGTGGTCAATCTTCTTCAATGCAAAACCATATCTTCCACTCTTTTGTTCAAAATAAAAAATAAAAAAATCTCCCACAATCCAGTGTGTACGCATACCATCCTCCAAATTCAAATGAGAACGAGAAGAAATTCAGAGAGTCGGAGAGAATTTCTTAGATAAGTCAGCTGTCTGCATCTGCATCAGCTCATGCGCATCTCGATTAATTTTGGAGGATCAATTCCATCGTTCCCTCCAATTAAAGCCGGAGAAAATGTCTTATATGAATTGACCCTATAAAAATTAATAGTACGTGAGATGTTTCGAACACAAAACCTTCGAAAAGAGCAAATTTGTAAGTCTCGAACCTCGACCACGAAACAGTGCCTTTGTTAGCAATGGTTGAGTCGGAGAGAATTATTGAAAATATATGCAAAATATCTAGGCATTATGGTTTTTTTATTTTTTTTATTTTATAGATAAGAGAATAAAAATAAAAAGTGGGACCCAGAGCCCATTCTCCTGACTAGAAAGAACGTGAAAACCCCCTCTAATTTAGCCCAAAATCAGTTAAACCCTTGGAAAGTACCAAACCGTCTTCCCATTCTCATCACAGTCTCCTCACATTTTCCCCCATCTCCCTATAAATAGATTCCTCTTGTCCAAACACCACCTCAGTTCAGTATATCTCAGACCTTTCTCAAAGGCTTGCAAAATGGCTCTCCACAGCTCATTCCCCTCAGCTGTGTTGAGCTTATTTGCCTTCCTTTTGGTGACTGAGCCATATCTAGCATTGGGTTCGAGCCGCCGGGGTCCTTTGGCCTTGACCGGTAATGTCGTCATCGCGCCGCCGGTTGGTATGTGTGCTGCTGCGGTTGCTATACACGGGTACAAATGCCAGGAATTTGACGTAAGATCCTAAAACTCAATATCTCTGTAACCAAATTGATTTTTTTTTTTTTTCAGTAATTGCTGACGAGTCCGAAACACGAAGCATAAAAGTTCAGTAGCAGTGACAAATTTTGTTGCAATGAATGAATGTTAAAAGCACAATATTTTTTTTTCCAAGTCTGTTCATAATTTTTTCTACATTAGGGGAAAAAACATGAGGTTAATTATTAATGAGTATCACATTTGGTTAATTATTATTTCAGGTGAGAACAGATGATGGTTACATATTAAGCGTGCAGAGGATCCCAGAAGGTCGGGGAGGAGGTGGTGGTGGTGGGAAGACCAAGCAGCCTGTCTTGTTACAACATGGAGTTCTAGTGGTATGTGCCCCATATCTTATTTTTGACACCACAATCACTTTTGTTTTGTTTTTTCTCTCCAGACCGGAGTCCTGTAGGGCACCCTGTAGTACACATCCGGATCGCCCACTCCGCAATCAATAATTTGCATTTAAAAATCTGAACCGTTCAAAACCATATTAGACGGTTCAGATGAGCACTACAGGATTTCCGTTTCCATTTTTTTCCCGTCCATAAAATGTTAGGGGTAGTAATTACTGATAGAACGATAGGCAAACGCCTCTTCCCCGATATATAACTCGGCCTCGGAAACTCTTTTTTACAAAAAAGAGAGTAACGAATCAACGACACTAGCTGTGGTGTTCCGACACTGCAGTAGTGCGAAGTGTGAATCCAAAGTTTGAAGTTTGACAATATGAGAAAAAGTTCAGTCCGCGTCTGTGCTTTTCATTATGGTAAGTTGGTAGCAAACGTTTACTTTAATAATTATCCCACTTGATACTTCAGTCAAAGAGGGGAGTATTGGGATGGGGGATTCTGCCGTGCAATAGGTGCATGGCACTATGCTATGCACTCATTTACTCGTCCGTTTAAAAAATACAAGGCTTGGATAAAATCCAACTTCATATGAAAGCAATTGCTTAGATTTGATCTGAGCCGTGCATTTTTGCAACGGATAGTCAGATGGGGTGCATGACACGGTGCCATAATAAATTAAAAATAAGTGAAATAGATAATAAATAAGTTCAATTAATTTAAATAAGTGAAATAGATAATAAATTAATAAATGAGTGAAATAAATAATAAATAAGTTAAATAGATAATAAATAAGTTCAATTAAATTAAATAAGTAAAATAGATAATAATTTAATAAATAAGGTGTATGACACGGTGCCATGCACCTAGTGCACAGCGGAGACCCCATGTCCTGGAGTACTGAGTAATTGTTTAATACTAGTGCTTTGAAAAAGGTCAGACATGTCATTTTTGGTCCACATTATTCTGAGTTCTTTTAGGATAATGCCTGATACAGTCACTGCAGAGTCAATGGGAACCTTTAAAATTGGATCTCGCTCCTCTCCGGTAATGGCAGGGGAGCTTTCCATTCAGTTCCTCCTTTTCGGGATCATACCGGACTCATATCGATGATCTAAATTGTACATTACATAAATCTCGCCAAGTACTTAAACCACGCAAATTGAGGTGATTTTTTACTCACCCATTTGGAAAAATATTTTAAAATTATTGAATTACTCATATCATTTGTATAAAACCCCTTAATAAGCCCCCCCAGGCCGTTATATAAAATCTGTACGCTATGGATCGGTGCCCATAGCAGGACTCGAAAATGGGGAGACCATAACAAGAAAAAGTACAGTATCCAATTTCCATGATCTGTTTCTCACCAAAGCCAAAAGACGTGAGTTCTGATCTCTGTTGGTTGATAGTCCATCCCAATTTTGAATTGGGATGTCCGTTCACTGGGTTGTCGATAAAAGAAAAAATAAAACATAAAAAGAAATACGCACTTTGGGTTGTCGATAAAAGGAAAAAAAAAACATAAAAAGAAATACGCACTCTAATATGCTTTTCAATATATTTTCACTCAATTTTACGTATTTTTCACATATTTCGATGCACTTTTTGAATCTTAACCAGCATTTTCCTTTCTAAAGCTCGAGAGATCCATCCCGGATCCACTCGGTTTTCGGGCCGTTTTTTCAATAGCTTTCCATCCGAAATTCCTATCCTCAATCTAGAAGGATACAAATCGTGGATCTGTATTCTAGTGGAGGATGGGGGTGTACTATTAGATTATCAGGAATCATGTACGTACGTACGTTCTGTGTACTTGGCATTGATGCCAAAAATTGCAATTTTCTGTCGATAAAAGCATGGGAAAAATGTGAATGCATGCAGGATGGAATGACGTGGTTGCTAAATTCTCCTGATCAGTCTCTCGCATTTATCTTGGCTGATAACGGCTTCGATGTATGGATCTCGAACATAAGAGGAACCCGGTTCAGCCGCCGACACGCCACCCTCAACGCTAACGACCCGGTACATGCTTTACTCTTCTTGCTTATCGTATCTCCTGCCACACACGACTTTTTTGCCCGCATACTCGAATTTGTGCGTGGTTGAAGTGTTTTGGATCACGCGTTCATTGGACAGTGCCTAGTACGATACAAACACGGCCAAAAAAAGATAAAAATACAACATTCAATTGATATGTGACATATTTCGATTCAATTTCATTTATTCTTGTCGCTTTCATGTTTTTCGATTGCCACCGTCCAAAAATTTCTAACATGTGACAAAATAAACATAAAGTAGATGGAACGCCGTTGCCATCACTAATGGAGGTTCTATGGGCGATTTTGATAGGAATTCTGGAACTGGACATGGGATGATTTGGTGATGCATGACCTTCCCTCTGTTATTGATTTTGTGTTCAAACAAACAGGGCAGAAGATGAATTATGTTGGTCACTCCTTGGTAAGATCACGTTATCCGTGGAAAAATTAATACCAGCTTATTTCGTTCTTTATATAGTACTTCGAATTATCAAATAAACGAGCGAACCGACAAGGTGTGACAAAATTCAAGTAGTACTAAAATGTGCATGATTTTTGCTTGGATTGATAGGGAACTTTGATAGCATTGGCCTCATTCTCGGAGGGGAAACAAGTAGACAAGGTGAAATCAGCAGTTTTGCTAAGCCCAATTGCTTACTTGAGCCACATGACCACTGCACTTGGTGTTGTTGCTGCCCGAGCCTTTGTTGGGGAGGTACATATGACATACTTGCAAATAGGACCAAAAAAAGTACTAGGAAATTTTTAACCTTAAAATGAAGCAATTTAATTTTGAAAATCAAGTTTTTACAAAACACCCACTTCATTTTCTGAGGTTCAAAAAAAAAAAACTCATTTGTCTCGCTGTCTTAAAATAAAGAACAAGCGAATAACCTAATAGTAATAGCCAAACAACTTTATCTTATTTTGTGTTTTGCTTAAGACAGCGAGCCAAACGAGCCTCTAAACGACGAAAGAGGGGGTGCTGGAGAGCACTCCTTGGAGAGCGGCCTTGGTGTGAGGCATTAGGGCCGTCGGATGTGTTTTCAACGGCTCGGATTTCATTTCGCCACTTTGTTGATCAGAGCCGTTCATTGTCAAGGTGAAATCCGAGCCGTTGAAAACACATCCAACGGCCCTGATGCCGCACATCAGGGCCGCCTCTCCGGGGGTACTCTTCAAACCAAATGAGTTAAGCGTATTTTCCTCTCTATTTATCTGTTTTACATTTTGAAGTCTTTGTTTTTGCTAACATAACAGATCACGAAGTTGTTTGGGCTTGCAGAATTCAATCCTAAAGGGTAACCAACAAAAACCCAATCTGTAAACTCCTGTTTTTCTACCAAAAACTGGATTTTTTGTCTTCAAATAATTATTAAAAATTATTGTTCCGTTTTAAAAGAGCGCCCGTCGCCAACTTCCTCAAGGCTTTATGTGCTCAGCCAGGAGTCGACTGCTATGACCTAATGTCCGCAGTTACAGGTACGCGTACTAATAATTGATATCTAAATAAAATACTTTTTTTTTTCTGAATTTTTTGGCTCCAATTAAAGATGACAATTCCAGTTCAAAAAAAAATTAAAGATGACAATTCGTTTTTAAAATTGGTACCCAAAAAAATTACATACGAAAATTAATTTATTTTGCACGAAATTGCTCTGACTTTGATTTTAAAATTATGTGCTCAAGGGAAAAACTGTTGTCTCAATGCCTCAACGGTGGACCTTTTCCTGAAGAATGAGCCTCAATCTACAGCAACTAAGAACATGATCCATCTGGCTCAAAGTAAGTCCACATTAAGATTCTTGTGATTCATATATTTAGTTCCAACGTACACGTGGATCTCACATGTATCGAACAGCTTTGAGAGTCCGTACCAATATTGCTCTTTTTAAAAATCTTGTTGCAGCTGTCCGAGATGGAATTTTGTCGAAATACGACTACGGAAACGTGAACTACAACTTGGAGCATTACGGCGAATCAAGGCCGCCGGTGTACAACCTCACCAACATTCCTCACAACCTACCCCTGTTCCTCAGCTACGGAGGCCGAGACGCGCTTTCCGATGTGAGAGACGTGCAGACTTTACTCGACAGCCTAAAATTACACGAGCCCGACAAGATAAGCGTTCAGTACGTCAAGGACTTTGCTCATGCGGATTTCATTATGGGAGTGACCGCTAAGGATGTTGTGTTTAATCAAGTTATTGAGTTTTTTAGACGCCAACTGTAATAATCAGTGATTGGCCTCCAATCAATTCGACTAATGTATGGCCATATATTCACCTTTTGACTAATAATAAACCATGTGACAAAATTATTCAATCGCCTCATATTTCCATATGCTTTATTTATTATGACGCTCGGGACCGAGTTGTGGCAAATATTTGAGTCTTTGAAATAGTTTTTACACAAAAAAAAGACGAGATCTCCTTGGTTCTTAAAAGATACTACTAGACTGTCGTTTTGAAGCATTTTGTAAGCCTGGGCTTCCCATAAGGATCGGGGAGACAACATGCATAGTGGACTAATATAGCCATCCGCGGTCTACCATGGACGGCTCATATCAGTACCTGGGATTTTAATGTAGGACGCTACTTGCTCTCATAGAAACTGCAAAAGTGTATGGGATTATCTTTAGGGAAAAAGCTACAATACACACCCTTTATTTGGGTGTGTATCATAAAAGTCACGAATTTTTTGCAAAAGTTACGAATTTTTTGTAAAAGTTACGATTTTTTTTTTATAAAAGTTACGAGACACACCAAAATGTTACGAATTATATTGCTGAAAAGTTACGAAAAACTAAAAAATGTTACGATTACCAATGAGATGGCACAATCTGGACCATACAATAGTTGCATATGGTACACCCAAATAAGAGGTGTGTATGGTAGCCACTTCCCTTTAGATGTGGCGTTAGTTGCTCTCACAAGAATTATATTTGGACGAATTTTTTCCCCAAAAAAATTAATTCCACAAAAAAAAAAAACCCGCTGTTTAGTGCTTATCCCAGCTTTGGGAGTTTTATAATTTCCTTCATATTTTAGCTTTTCAAAATATGTATATAAAATCCGAGAATATGTTACCTAGAGTTTTTAAAATTATTGGCTTAACTTTTTTAGGCCAATAATCTATAAATCTGTAATTTTAAAAAGCTAACATATAAGTGAGAGCAAACGGGAACATGTTCACAATAATTGTGAAATTAGGATTAAGCTGCAGTAAAAGTTGGTACTGTTTATAAAATTTAAAACCTAAAATCTTATTCGAAAAAGCTTCTGGAGCTACCCAAACTTATAGTTTTTCAAAAGATTTTAGCAACTCAGTTGCTAAAATCAATCATGATTTTAGCAAATGAGTTCAGCAGGTGTTAAAATCATTGTTTTGAAATAAAAAAATGAAGTGGTTCCGTGTATCGGTTTTTGATTTTTTTCGCACCAAATTAAAGTACTCCTCGTGTACTTTAATTCGGTGTGAAAAATTCAAAAAATAATACACGGAAACACTTAATTTTTTGATTTGAAATACCATGATTTTAACACCTACTGAACTCATTTGCTAAAATCATGGTTTCAAACGGAAAACTTTTACTTAGCTTTATAATTTCTATAATTCCTTCTTTTTTTTAGTTTTTCAAAATCTGTAGAATCTAGAATTTTCGGTAAACAACTGTTCTTGAAAAGTTCAACCTCAAAATTAGCAAAAATATCTATTCATTAACACCCATTAAAGCAGGTCCAATTGAGGTTGGATATGGGGTGGTCTCTATCGCCCTGTTTGTTAGAAGGATATGCATATAAGAGAAGAAGAGGGATATAATAAGAGGGGGATATAGAGATGAATATGGTTGGAGGAGTATTATTTTAGAAGGGGAGATTAAAATTTACTGTGTTTGTTTTGTTATTATAGAAGGGGGATATAAGGGGTGGGATAATACAAAATTTTCATTTTGTCCCAAGTAAAAAAGTAACAATAAAGGCAAGTGGGGGTATGGTTACACGCGGCAGCAGTAGACGTTTTCTGCCTTTCCATCCAACACCAGAACTCTCTCTCTCTCTTCTGCATTGGTGGGCCACAGGAAGGGAACTTGGAAAGTGGAGGCCGGATATAACAAAACCTGGGGGAGGGTGCCTATATTATATTCCTCCTCAAAGGGATATGCAAATCCCATGATATCATATCCGGGTAACAAAAAACAAAACAAACAGTGGATATGAAACACCCGGATTTCTATATCCGGCCTTTGTCTATATCCCCCTTCTATCTCCCTCAAACAAACAGGCCGTATAGGAAATGGGGGAGGGTGTTGTTCTTTCGGGGGCAACATGGGTGTTCGGCCGTCCGGATTTGACAGCAGATAGTTCGGATTTGTTTGAACAAGATGTGATCTAAGCCGTCGATGGGCGACAACGGACTACGGTAATCGGCCAGCACCCATGCTGTCCCCAGAGAGGGACAAGACCCACCCCGGGTCCCTCCAAGCTCCAATGGGAATGGAAAAGGGCAAAGTTGGATATGGGGTTGGATATTTGGCACCCCAAATGGCTATAGCCATATTTGCCAGTTCATCAAAACCAACGGCTATATACTAGAATACAAACCGGGGGTTCACCTGAAATCTCGCCGACAAATGACCGGATTTCACCAGTGGTCAGAATCTGCAATATAATCATCGGAATATGCAATTTTGCGTCCGAAACTGCTAATCATTGACGGTTTGGGATTTTTCAGAGGGGTTGATAGAGAGAAGATGGGGTTTGATCAGGCGGCTGATTTGGGAGTTATTCGTGTTTATATCAAGAGAGAGATTATGTGTAGATTGAGAGAGAGACCGCGATCGAGAATGGGTTTTTTAGTCACAAATTGAGCAGTCTGGTTTAGAAGATAAGTTTTTGGGTAAAATTATTGAGTAATGATACGTACCCGGAAAAGATACACCGAAAATACCCAACCCACACACAAAGTGTGTGGGCTCCACACACACTGGATGTGCAGTATGTGTGGATGTGTGGGTTGGGTATTTTCGGGGTATTTTTTTCCGGGTACTTAGCTTTTCCGAAAATTATTAGGTGTGGTAAGATCATGGTCCACTCAAATCCAACGGCTATACATATTTTTCAAGAATAACGTCCAATAAATTGTTGGATGCAAGTTGAAAATAAAAAAAATTATTTTTATTTTTTTAAGTCGTTATATTACGGACTGAAAATATGTTTTGGGACGGGAGAAGTTTCTAAATCAGGACCGAGAAATTAGGAAAAATAAGGTGGAGGAAAAGTTAATTAACATTTGGAACCTTTTGCTTCTATTTTAGAACCCGCCAGGGTGTGCCAAAATTTGGCATATAGAGTTATTAGTTACCCATTTTTTAATCTTTTTGGGGCTATAAAAATGGACAAAATGGCTATATTTTACAAACCATTGGACATGCTCTTAAAAAAGCATAGTAATAAATTGGAGAGAATAGGGAGATACGGAGTCTTGATTTGGGTAAATTGAAAAAATTAGTTTTTTGGTTTTGTCCTTATTCAATTTTTTTTTTGTATTTGTTAGTTTTCGGTCGATTTTTTGTGGTTTCTTGGCTTGCCTCGACTAGAGGAATCTAAAAAGTACTCCCTCCATCCGGATTTGTTAGTCCACAAACATACTTTTTCAAGTCCGAAAATGTTTGTTCATTTTCAAAAGTTAAAGGATAAAATATGAAGATTTTACCTTTTTGCCCCTTTTCTAAAATTTAAAATAACAACTCAAACTAATTTTTTATAAATAATGTGTTTACATTTTTAAATTTTTTTGCACCGTATTAAAGTTCTCAATGAGATCTATCAAACAAGATCCATATTGATAAAAAAATAATTTTTGCAACTACATTATTTTTTAGTTTGAAAATTGCACGTAGTTTCATAGTGGACTATCAAATTGGAATGGAGGGAGTATTAAATGGAAGGATTGAGGATAAAATATGAAATTAACAAACTCAAAATGTAATGGAAAAAAAGTTGGAATCCCCAAAACGGACCAACAAATCCGGACGGAGGGAGTATAAAATTATTAGTCAAACTTAAAATTTTATGAATAAAGACGAAGGTGACATCTAAAAAATCGGTTTTTTGGATTATTTTTCGTCTTTATTCACAAAACTTTAAGTTTGGCTAATAATTTTATACTTTTTAGATTCCTTTCGTCGAGGCAAGCCAACAAACCACAAAAAATCGACCGAAAACTAACAGATACAATTTTTTTTGAATAAAGACAAAACCAAAAAAACCAAAAAATCAGTTTTTTCAAATTACCCAAATCAGGAGTATAGCGTTGAATACGGGACAAAAATCCCAGTGTCCAAAAAGGCCAAAACTGCTGTGGCTGCTGTTTTTCCACTGCTTCAGAGAGGAGGAGATCGAGAGAGTCTCCGTAGAGGATTGACACTGCAGAGAGAAACTAGAGAGAGAGAGAGAGAGAGAGAGAGAGAGAGAATGCCGGAGGAGATCAGGCCGATAGATGTAGCGATGGAGGCGGCGTCGGGGGCCCACTTTTCAGGCCTCCGACTCGACGGCCTCCTCTCCACCTCTCCTTCCTCTCGTCGCTTGTTGACGGTCCCCGCTTTCTCGTCTCCTTCTTCCTCAACCCTAGCCGATTCCAACTCTCCCAAACGCCCCTTCGTCATCGGTAACCCCCTCAATTTTGGCTTCTGATCTAAGTGTTCCCACCCTTTGATTACACAGTTAATTGGTTGATACTAATTGTTGATTAATGCAGTTGAAAGTTTCAAGCTTTTTTTCTTCTTTGCTTCGTACTTGGCCTTTACTCGGTTCAACAAACTATGCATTTGCTAAAACAATGGTTTTTTCGCCGATTAAAATTATTAACTTGCCAAAAAATTGGTTATTTTATTTAACTCAGTCGTTCACGTCAGTTGGGGCCAGCTTATGCACACCTCGACTTCGAGTAATCCTAGGAGAGACAATCCCACCCTTCACTAGGCCCAATTAAAGCCGAGGCAAAGCCCGCATCACTGGCTAATTCCCTACTCTTGGGTTAAAAAGGTAGTTCATAGGGACAAAGTTTTCAAAATCATTCGAAAAAGAACGTAATTTAAATCACATTTTGTTTAAATGTCTGGAATAGTGAAAAAAGACCATTATAATTGGACGGCGGGAATATCAACTTTGTCACGAGGATTCTTGGTGTATCTTTTTCTTTGTACTTTCGTTTTAGGCCCCCACTACTGTTGCAACCGAAATTCAGTTTGATGATGTTCGTCATTTTCTCTTTTTGTAACTATTGATAGGAATGAGAAATTCAGTTTGATGAGGTTTGTCATTTTTTCTTTTTTGTCACAATTGATGACAGGGTTTATCATTTTTTTTTTCTTTGTGACAATTGATAGGAGTTTCGGGAGGTACGGCTTCTGGTAAGACTACGGTGTGTGACATGATCATTCAACAGCTTCATGATCATCGGGTTGTTCTTGTCAATCAGGTTTGTGGGAATATGTTATACTCTATGAATTGGTTAAATATTCTTTGTTGCATATCTTTGTGTTTTACATTCTGAACACATGCTTTTGTTAACTAACATTGTTTGCTGAATACGCTACAGTCTGCACTTGAAATTCACGTTCTTTCTATGGTGCTAGGCTTTTAAGGTCTTTTCTTGTTTTGTACGGTTTGCTCTACCATGATCTTGTTCGGCCCTAGTAACCAAATTTACACTGTGTTGAGCCTCAATTCACATTCTTTTCCAAAAATTTGTAGCCAATACATGCTGGACCGGAGATTGTGGAGTGAGTCAACTTGACCTAGCAAGCTCAGAGAGCTCATTTGTGTGTTTGGGTAGGGAACAGACAGTGGCCTGGGACATTTTACTGGTTTACTGGGAAAAAAGCAGGTTCGGTTTAGGGTAGAGGCAGAGTACGAATATCCTAGGAATACCAACGAAGAAAGGAAGGAAGGAAATTTCATTGACACATGAGTGTGGTTTTCCTCGAGGGCCAATCCTTTTCCCTTTTTACTACTTCAACTGAGTATATGTGATGCTTCTGTCAGAATGGAAGGCAATAGACTTAATTGAAGGGCTAAAGTTGCGTATGCGATTGCTCTTTTCTTGATAAATATTATCACAATAGAAGAGATGTAGAATAAAGCTCAGTACTCCACTCAACCCAAGCCAAACCTCTCCATGACAAGGAAACACATTTTTCTAAAAGCAAATGTACAAAAGAGCCTTAACATACCAAAAGGCACCAGAAACAACTATAAAAAAGTTTTGTTTTCCCTAGCAGATACTCGTAGTAATCCATCTTTCAGTGGAGTTGATCCAACAATGCAGTCCAGTACTTTTTTTAGTCTACCAATTTTGTTATGTACTATCACGATACTTTCTTACAGGATTGTTAATGATGTTCATTCTGTGACCTTAAAAAAAAATTGAAAACGTCTACTTTAGCCTCCTCCGGTATCGATGCTTTTGAAGTCCCTATTGAAGTTGGAGGCTTCATATCATCATGCAAATATGAAAAACTTCGACTTCTGTTGGAGGCTTAAAGCTAGGCCATGAAAGGAGGCTTTAGAGGAAAAAGACAACAATTGTCGGATTATAACAGAAGCGAAATTGAGATATTGAAATGCCTCGTTGTAGAAATGATACTGTTGATAACTAGTCTCTTGTTTCCACATTATTGTATTGGGTGTTCATCAATGTTGTAGCTTATTTTTTATTCATAGGTGAAGTATAAATGCGTGGGAAAGTTAAAGCTTGGATGTAAGCTAAATGATGCATTTCTTTGTAATCCCGTGAAGAGAAGATAGCTAATCATGATTTGCAGTCAACATTTTTCTTTGATGTAATTTGGGATATGTGAACGGAAACTTGTAGTAGTAGGTAGTACTGAAAATGGTCTGTATATGACACGCACATGCACAGCAGCACATGTGCATCATGCACGCAGCATTTATTATTTGTTATGCGGACCTCGTGTGCAAGTGAGACACTCTGCTTCCTCAATTTCTGATTTTTTCCCCCCACCTTGCCTTGTAATGAATGCGATACATGCTCATCTTTAACCCATTATTTGATATATTTATTCTCTAAGTAAATGATTTCTTTTTCTTTTCATATTTCCTGAATTTTATTTTGTTGTGGCTCTCTAGGATTCATTTTATTGTGGCTTGACAGCTGAAGAAGCAGAACGTGTACACGAATATAATTTTGATCATCCTGGTAATCAAATTTACATAAAATATTATTGATTTACTGTAGGCCTTCACTTGGTTTCAGTTGTACAGTGAAATTTCCTGGTATTTTGTCGTTAACTTTGCTGACTTTATGCTGCAACTAGATATGAGTACCATCTTTAGGGAAGCCTTAGTATAAGCTTTTTAATTTAAAGTTTATTTGTGTTAGATGCTTTTGACACTGAGCAGCTTCTAGAGTGCGCGGAGAAACTCAGATGTGGCCAATCTGTCCAGGTTCCGATATATGATTTTAAAAACCATCGCAGATGTTCAGAGAGTTTCCGGCAGGTACATCTGTGTGGTTATTCTTGATTCTTTCTAGATTGAACCATATAGCTCCTCTTTACCTATTTAGTAGTTGCTGATCTTATTAACCTCCTTTATCAAATCTTGTCAAGATTTTTTGTTGCCTGCAACTTGGTAAGGATGAATTCCTCCATTTTTTGTTTGTCCTTCGTTTTATTGCTTATTATCTTACTAAAGGGTGAAGAAGACGAAAAGAAAGAAATTGGTCGATCTTGTATATTTGAATGGAGCAATGTTGCACTTAGAAGCTATTCACGTTGTTTTCTCATGGAGGGAATGATTTCATCAAATGTGGAAATAGGATCAACTCTTTCTATGTCAAAATGTTGCACTTAGAAGCTATTCACGTTGTTTTCTCAGGGAGGGAATGATTTCATCAAATGTGGAAATAGGATCAACTCTTTCTATGTCAAAATTTAGCTAATGCTTTCTCCATATCACACTACTTAAAGAAAAACAAGATAAGTGATTTTTTACAACCCAAGCATTGGGTCACATCCAGAGGCCTCAGGAGCTGTTTGTGGTGTGAAAATTTTTGTTTGTAGTTGTGTGCGAGGGAGGTGATTAGTACAGTGTTTCAGAGACTTTATGTTTGATGAGTTAATTTTGCTGCCATAACTGTTCTTGTGGTGGTGATGAAAACTCGTGCTCAATTTTTGAACTTCCGCCAACTTCGTGGTTTAAGCTTACGATACTGGCCAGGTAAATGCATCTGATGTGATTATCTTGGAGGGAATTCTTGTTTTCCATGACGCACGAGTTCGCAACTTGATGAATATGAAGATTTTTGTTGATACAGGTCTCACTCGTTCACTCTGATGGTTTCTCATTTTTTATCCTGTAAAATTGGCAAATGAGTTGCAATATCTTATTACTCTCTCTATTCCACTTTGATAGTCCCATATTCCATCTTGGGACGTCCTAAAATATATGTCCACTTTTAAAAATCAACCATACAAGCTTGGTAAAATTCCATTATTACCCTTATGTTTAAATTGAAGTACTACTACCTAAATCAATCAAATTTGAAATGTTGAGTGCATTGAATTTCATAAAATGAAGAGCATAATTGGAAAGTTAAATTGTTTTGATGTAATCATTATGCTCCCTTAAAAAGTTGGAATCCCCAAATGAGACTATCAAAATGGGACTGAGGGAGTACATCTTTGTTCTGTATGGGATTTGTTTCAACTTGTTCAAAATTCTTAAGAGGCTTGAAGTTGATGACTGTAGAACTTAGAAATGTAGTTAATTCCATGCCTAGAAGGTCATGGTGAATATGTTGTGCTGCTTGTGCCAGCCTCAGGTGTGTGGTCATGCTCCGCTCCTTGAGAATGAGAGTGCCTAGGTTGTATAGATGTGTATGTCTACTCAGGATTACCTGGAATGCTGCATAATCTGCATGTTCACGTAGCTTCTTGTTTTGCTTTTATTATCTTGAATCATTTAGCAAAGTGTGATATTCACTACATATGCTTGTTATGATAAAGTGTTACGGCCTTACGGGTCACTAGGATTTCCACACCTTGTTAAATACACTGGTTTTAGTCACTTGTCTTATTGATGATATGCAACTTTTTAGGCATTTCTGTATTATTTCTATCACAATCTTTATCTCACTATAGTATCTGTTGGCTGATACTGGAATATTATAGATGCTGATGTGAGGCTTGCTCGTAGAATAAGGCGTGATACAGTTGAGAGGGGTAGGGACATAGACTCTGTGCTTGAACAGGCAAGCCTTGTTTGCTTTTGTTAATTCCTTTGTTTTTGGCAAATGATAGTGAAAGTAAAACACTGTACAATCTTTTGTGCAGGAGACTTAATGAGTTCTCTTGTGATACAATAATAGTATATAAACCCTAGATTTTACTATTTTGCAGTATGCGAAGTTTGTGAAACCTGCTTTTGATGATTTTGTCCATCCCTCAAAGAAGTATGCTGATATTATAATACCTCGGGGAGGTGATAATCATGTTGCCATTGATTTAATTGTCCAACACATCCGCACGAAACTTGGTCAGCATGACCTCTGCAAAATATATCCTAATGTTTATGTTATTCAATCGACATTCCAGGTAATCTTTCTTTTCTTCTAAATTTAAGGTTTTTGTCATTTTTCTTGTATTCTTAGCTTCCTGAAATGAGCTACATTGGACATTGAGTCTCTGTGTGCGTTTAGTGGTGTGGAGGGAGGGGTAAGTTGTCTCTGTCTTATTTGAGCAGCCAAAGTCTTCATGGTAGTTTACCCAAGACACTGAACTGGACCAAAACAAGGAACAGTCAACATTAGGATACATAAAGAGAATGGCCTCAAGTAAGGTTGTTCTAATTAACTGTGAGAAATTGTGGTTACCTTTCGTGGCGATGATAGACATTTTTTGGGATCATGACCTTAGGATTACATAGGGCCTAGGGGACAATCAGCAATAACGGCGACAAAGCCACTGTATTAGCACTAGAGTATTGGTGAGGTGGGTCACTCACATGAACATAGAGGGAAAGAAATCTTCATATAAGTGGCTGATAAACTGTAGCATGAATATTTTGTCCTTGAAATTCAACCTTAACTTTAATTTGTCAATTATTACTCGAGATTTTTGCAGATAAGAGGTATGCATACGCTGATTCGGGATCGTGATATATCAAAGCATGATTTTGTATTTTATTCAGACCGGCTTATTCGTCTGGTACTTTCACTTACTTATTACTAGTTCCATATTCATTTGTTTACTGAGACTATAGGAGAGACGTATTACATCTTACGAAGCATCATTGATCGTGTTGATTTTGTGTTTCAGGTTGTGGAGCATGGCCTTGGCCATTTACCATTTACTGAGAAGCAAGTAGTTACTCCAACAGGTATGTTATAGAGAAAGAAGCAAGGCATGAACTTAGATTAAACTTTTTCTCTTTTGTCTCATCTTTTCTAGAAGCTTGTGTTTCCTTTTGCTTTAAGAAAGTGATGGGCAAATGAATAGTGTCTTCTTTACTCATTTTGCTTCCTGTTTACTCAGGAATTATGAACTACTCCGTTCCTTCTTTTCTACGGTCAAGTATTCTCTTTTGGGATGTCCTGTAATTAGTGTCCATTTTGAAAAGTTAGTGGGTAAAAGTGTAATGAAGATGTCTCCATAAAAGGCAATTATGGAAGTTAAAATTTTTTAAGTTTAATGATGATGTCTCCATAAATAGTTGGATTTACTTAGTTGGACACTTAAAAAGGGATGGAGGGAGTAGTTTATAAATATGAGCGCATTAGTGATTGTCAAAAGAAATAGATAAAAGAAAAGGCGAAACAAATAGGATGCTTATTTTTTTCTTCTTGTTTGAAGTCCGCAAAAGAACGTATTTCATGTGCTACTGTTGCCCTTTTTTCTCCCCAAACAAAGAAAGTTTGTTGATTTGCTGACTTTATTAATGCAGGGTCAGTGTATACTGGGGTTGACTTTTGCAAGAAATTATGCGGAGTTTCAATTATTCGAAGGTGATAATTAAATATGATGTTAATAGAAAGTCTGGTTGTGGAGAGACTTAAATTACCCACTAAATGAAAAGGAAAGATCTTGATGGGAACTAACTTTCTTGCCAACAGTTCTACTAGCTCCCTTAACCTCACAGTGGTTGTCATAGTCTTGCAAAAGCCTGTTTTTCCTTTCGTTCCTCGTCCTCTTCCATTTCCACATTTTTTAAAAATTGGCTCTCTCTTAATGTTGACTTGGCAAATGGAATTCCCTTTTTTGCTTTGGATATGAAGCCAACTACCAAAGAGATTTCACTAGTTTTTTTTTTTTTTTTTATCGATAAGAGATTTCACTTGTTGACCTACTGAATCTACTGTACAGAACCAAGAACACACACCTGAAACTTGGTTTTGTGTCTGATTCGTCTAGTTTGATTATGTGGTATAGAGTATAGACCAATACATGTTATTTAAGTGTTAAAGTGTTTATATGAACCTTGCATGAAACTTATCTTTGAATAAAAGCTTATGTTAAATGTGACCACTATTTGACCCTTAACAAAAGGATGGACTCATTAGCCATGTGCTTTCTTCATCGATTGCAAGTTTGGTCTCGACTTAGTTAGGATGAGAATTTAAGGGTGATGATGTAGGTGCAAAAGCAGCAATACACGTGCAAAAAAGGTAAATGAGAGCATTGGAAGAAAAATGTTTTGAGTCTATGTATTTGCTATTTTGCTGATAATAGAGCTTTTGCACTTTCGATGTGCTCGAAAGTATTTTTACCTTATTTTGTTAATTATTTGACAAAATTTTAATTTTCCATGTAGCACACTAAATGTTAAAAACCTTAACATGAACTGTGGTTCTATTTTCCGTTCAAGACTTTTGAATCTGCAGTGGAAAATGATATTTGTTACCATCTTTGGATTTTCACTCTTCATATTAAATACTAAATAGGATGCTCATACTGTCTTATATGGTGCTGGATTTTTTATAATTACCAGTTGGTGACTCTTGCGTAAATGTTTCTACAGTGGTGAAAGTATGGAGAATGCATTGCGTGCTTGTTGCAAAGGAATAAAAATTGGAAAAATTCTTATCCACCGTGATGGTGACAATGGGAAACAGGTAACTGAATAGGAGTTGGAAAAAATATATTTCTCAGTCTGTCCATCATCTCTCATTTTTCGTAAGGATTGTATGGTTTCATAACACAAATTTGTCATCTCTTAAGCAGCTTATATATGAAAAACTTCCGAACGATATCTCAGAACGCCATGTCTTGCTTCTGGATCCAGTTCTTGCAACAGGTACCCTTGTCTTTGTTGAATGTTTTCCACCTTTTTGTTTTTTTCTTGTCAATATCATACCCATTGTTGTGTCGTGCAATTTTTGCTCAAGAAAACGAGGATGGTTTACATTTTGATGACTTTTTCTTTTATCTGCTTTTTTTTTTTTGAAAATATAATCTACATCATTTACTGTTGAAAACATAACATACCACAACGTCTTCCTTGAAGGTAACTCTGCGAACCAAGCAATTGAGCTACTTATTCAAAAAGGAGTTCCGGAAGCCCACATAATATTTCTGAATCTCATTTCTGTAAGTTATTTCCCACTGCTGGTTTCAACATGAATTTGTTCCTCATATAAATTACTCAAAATACTGTTTCATATATTGTGTTTAGGCCCCGGAGGGAATTCATTGTGTTTACAAACGGTTCCCATCTCTGAAAATCGTCACTTCAGAGATCGATGATGCCCTGAACGACGAGTTCCGTGTTGTACCGGGTTTGGGAGAATTCGGTGATCGGTATTTTGGCACTGATGATTGACGTTTTTGCATCGATGTAAATTTACAATCAATTCCCGGATGGATCAAGATCTTGATTCGATTAGATCCATTTGCAGATAGATGGAAGAGTATAGATCAATCTGCATTGTAGCGGGAATCCGACTGTATAATTTCTCATTTTAACTACTTATGGTGCAATCACTTTTCTTTCTCCTAATGAGAGTACATAATTGAAGAGCATCATAGTTAGATTCATAATGCATGGATGATGTTTATTGCCTTAAGAGGCTATATTTGAAAAAGTTTTGGGCAAACTATTTTTTGTTGCTATTGAGAGAATCCATTTTGGTTCTTTGTTCTAGCTTAAGAGAGTTCCTAGGGACAACCACTTGGTCATTGAGTCACTTGTCAAAAGCAATCAAGTACAGAGATTTTGATAGAATAGAACAATGAAAATGTTAGGATCTAGGAAAACTTTTTCCGAAAATGTCCAGGAAAGAAAAATGAATTGTTCAGATTCACATGATTTTCAACTTGAACCGTTTATTTCTCTTTCCTGGACATTTTCGAGGAAATTTTTCATGGACCCTATTACTCATCGATAGAATAAACTATGAGATTTGATTATGCAGAATTTCAGCGCGCTGGCTTTGCCTGATCATGTGAAACGTACCCGTGGAAGGAGTGAAAATACAAGGGAAATTGTCAGGCTGCTCCAGAAAACACTTTCTAATTCCCTCCAACTCCATGGCAATTCCAAAATTAATACTCAGACATTAAAAAAAAAAAAAAATGTATGTGAGGGATTGTGTTTAGAGTTGTATCTGGATGGTTCTGTTCTTAGCATTTTGGTTGTTATAATGTTTGCCCAACTGACACTCACATCCTGCGTCCGTCCTGTTTACCGCAAGAAAGCTAATGTCGATGGTGTAATTTTGTAGACGAAGAGGATGGGAACTTGTGGTGTCCGGCACCCCATCCGAGCAGTCCAAATGCGGTATTTCACAATAAAAAATGAAGAAAAGCATAATCATTCAAAATGGCTGAATGAAAATTTACGGTGCCCTATAAAAAAGGACCAATTTTTAAATACCCTAATATATAATGTGTGCATCGGTATCTTATGCAAAATATCAATTTCTATAATGTAAAAAGAAGCTATCCATTAAGTTCAAGATCATCCAATAAGGAAAATCATTCTCATTTCTATTATTAAGCTATTACAAGAAAATGGTTTCTTATGGAATAACTCTAACTTAAAACTATATTTCCATAACATAAGAATACCCAACATACCCTTAGAAAAATTTATCAGTTCTTGAGCATCCAATCTAAATACCATCTTAAATGTTTCCCGACATATATGTCTCGTACTTCTTGCAGGGTGATCTGTCGAACGACTGCTTGCACTGTAATTTTTATGACATACACGACACAACAATGGATAAGTTTCACAATGAATAAATTAACAACAAAATGTAGATAAAAAAATTACTCCACCAAAACTTTCTCGTCACCGTGAGTAATTAAAAATAAGGCTACTCGTTTGGACCCTATAAAATAGAAACCAAAAATCACCGATTTTAGCATGTTTTAGTTTGCGGTTTTTTCTCTCTCCCCTCGTTTTGATACATGGATTGGAATATCGGAAATGAGAAACACAAAACAAACACGAAGGAAAAACGAATGGATAAACACAAAATACGAAATAAGAATACACTTACCCCTCGGTAGGACATTATTATAAGGTCAGGCGAAACGCTTATTGTGCGATTTGAGACGTTGGAAGTATTGGTAGTTGTTGAACCTACAATGTTACAACGTCAATACTTTGGTTTAATTTTCTAGAAATCCAGAAAGAAAGTGAAAATCTGAATGAGAAACGAGATTAGGATCGATATAGTTACCCATTTGCTGACATTCCTTCATGATCTTAACGTAATCTCCACATTTAGCACTATCTTCGTAACTAGATTGGTAAACAGCCCGAAGACACTGAATGAAAACGTCAAAAATAGGAGTATCAATCACATCAAATTTACATGCATTTTAACAACACTATTCTGATGAACTTGCGCGCACTTCAACTACAAAACAATGCAAGTTGTGGCTAGCTTATACGGTAGAGCCCTTAGATGCCCCACATTGCATTCCGGGATCGAGTCTCTTAAAAGCTACTACAGGGATATCTAATAAATCATAGTATAATGATCGTTTAGCCTTTTCCTGCTAGAAACTTGAATGACTTTGGATTAACAATCTAGGGGCTAAATTAAGCATATAATAAAACGTTTGATGGAAAAAGACCCAAAGAGTCGACCGAGAATGCATGTCATAAAGCTCTTGAAAAGGTTTTTTTTGGTAAGGAGCTCTTGAAAAGTTAGATCAAACTCAAGCATGATATGAACACAATTGGCAATACAATCAGAGATGACTCAACTTAGTAAGGTTGGTTTTCAAAATCCTTTTGGTGTATATGTTCTTTTAAGAACTTCCGTTGTACCGAAAAAAAATTATATGTTCTTTTAAACATGTGAAATTAGGAATTCAGGGGCACTGTCTACCTTCCATCCGAATCGTTCATCTCCGCAATCAACGATTTAGATTGACAGATGGACTCTTACCAGTAAGAATTATTATTATTTTTTGATCGGGAATTATTAAAGAATCTCGATAACGGGTACATCGAGAAGGAGAAAACCCGACCAAAAGTTGGAATACCCAATCGGCAGAGCCCAAACACCCTTGGGCCGATAATGCCCTGATAAAATAATGAAAATACTCCAAGGCCAACAAAGTCAGATAAAACAATAAAGCACATAAAAGCCTAACCCAAACAATAAAGCACATAAAATAAAAGCCCTGGTACAATACATGAAAGGAAAACATGAAAATGTATAGAACGGGTAAGATTCTTCTGGTACACTTTTCAAACAGTGTACCAAATGGATTTCATTTGTTGGATGCGTTTTCACGTTCATTTTCATGTTCCCTACACTTTCTCTTTTTTTTTTTCAAAGGGAGCTCTTGAAAAGTTACGTTAGATCAAACTCAAGCATGGTATGAACACAATTGACAATACAGTCAGAGATGACTCAGCTTAGTAAGGTTGATTTTCAAAATTCTTTTGGTGTATATATTCTTTTAAACATGTGAAAATAGGAATTCAGGGGCACTATTAACCCTGCGTCCAAACCATTCATATTCGCAATCAACGGTTTAGATTGACAGATGGACTCTTACCAGTAATTTTATTAAAGAATCTCAATAATGGGTACAAAGAGAAGGAGAAAATCCAACTAAAAGTTGGAACACCCAATCGGCAGAGCCCAAACACCCTTAGGCCTTTAATGCCCAAATAAAACAATGAAAATACTCCGAAGCCTACAAAGCCAGATAAACTATAAACCACATACTAAAATCCTAGCCAAACAAGTGGGCTAAGCCCAACCCCAAGAAAACCCAAAACCTAACCCTAAAGCAATATGCAAATCATCCACCACCTCCACCAGCAAAGCCTCAGACAGCAGCGACTACCAACCCCGACCCCACCACAACCCGAAACCACTGATCCACCTCAGGATAGCCCAAGAGAAGTAGCGCTGGTGAAACTAAGATTTAATTTTTACTGGTAAAAATGCATTCTCCATCTAAATCGTTGATTATCGAGATAAACGGCTCAGATGGGTTGGCAGGGCCTGCTATCCCTATGGACAACTGGCCTCCAGGTCCATGAAATTAGGAGCCTCCAAATCCATAAGGTGCTATGATAGATGTACAAAAGTACGTAAAAGGCTTCACTTATGAGGTTCATTTTTAATATGAGAGGTACATAAAGGGCTCAAGCTATGAGGTTTGCTTCGGGCCTCCCAACCGTCAGGATCGGCTCAGCTGGCAACTCCCTCAATAAAGAACCCTAATATTTGTGCCTCTAGATTTATCTGAAAATAATAGTTCACCGCGTAAATTTGCCAAGTAAAAAGTACATACATGGTTGTACAACTCAAAGACATGCTTGCATATGAAAGGAACTCTGGGCTTGGCTTCAGGGGCTTGAGAAGCAGCAGCAGTAACAACAATCTCTTTTGGTTTCTGATCAGTTTCATGTTGATTTGTGCCTTTAGATGTCAAAGCATCGATAGTTCTGAGTGCTATGGCTGAAGCCACACCATAAGATACGGCTACTCGTAGAAACAAAAACAAAACAAAACAAAAAAGTTGTTGGTAAATAAGACGCAAAATTTACCAATTCTATTCGAAGGAGATTGCACGTACGTACCCCAAAGTAAGTAACCTCGAACATCGGGCGAATTGAATCCACCATCGGCACCCGGAGAAGGTTTTGGAGAAGAAGCAGGAGGAGCTGCAAAATTTATTTTGAGTTCTAGGCCAATTATTTCTGTGACTAGCATTGAAAGAGAGGAAAAGGCAGAACCAAAAGTAACCAAAAAAGACCTAAATTATGGCAATGTAAAGCAGGAAAAATAGAAGAGGTAAAACAATATATACCACTAGGTCCACTATCCATGGCAGTCATGATTGATCGGAAACTTAGTGTTAGGTTTGAAGCTTTCTATAGAAGGGCGGATATATTTTTGGGAACAAGGGTAAACCGGTAAAGGTTTTGTTTCTTGGGGTGCAATGCACCGCAAGCAAATTTCTCTCTTCAACTCCGTTATCTACCACACATCAATCAATCAATACATACTCAACAGAAACGTGTTTTACCTAAAAAGTCTCAAATTCTGTTTCCCTTCTTACTCTTCCACGTGTCCCATGAGTCCATGACTCCCACCCCGTCTCTAACTTCCCTATTTTCTCCCATGACTCACACCCTATCTCTAATTTTCCTATTTTCTCTACCCACTTCCTTCTATATATATTTCTGTTGATGCTTAATTTTCCCCCCTACTTTCACAACTGTAGCTATTGATTTTGGAACTGTTACGAGATTATTACGAGATTTTGTTCTTTTTAAATTTTCCTTTACTAGCATTGTGCCCGTTGATACATGGAACCACATGAAACAAAAATTCACAATAATGTACTTTTAGTTCCCCGTGCATCGAACGGGTAGAAGGCTATATCTTATATAGTATTGCAAAATGATTTTTTTGTGAGCATAGCTCCTTGCGCTTGCCAAGTGTCCCCTAATTTCACTCCCATAAAAATAATAAAATATGAAAGATTAATTTCTTTTTATATCAGAATAAAAAGAGGTAATCAAAGATAAACATTTCCCTAATTAATAGGAGTCATATGATCTCATGTACTCCATCTGATACAAAATAATTAATTGTCCACTACGAAAAGACGTGTAATTTTTTTGATAAAAAATAAAATGCTTTCGAGCATATTTTTAAATTTTTTTTGACACCAAATTAAAGAGCTCAATTAGTTCTTTAATTTGGTGTCGAATTTTTTTATAAATTATGCTCGGAAGTATTTTAATTTTTAACCAGAAATTGCACATTTTTTTTTGTAGTGGACTATTATTTTAGAACAGGGTGAGTACTATTTATCATCTCTGCATCTCAGATTCAAATTTTCATAACCTTTACAATCTTGTATCATATATGTGACCTCGCTGAATTTGAAAATACACACTTACCATATTAGTTATACATTTACCAGAAAAATGAAAAATGGTGTCAAAAAATTTTAAAATTATGCTCGAAAGCATTTTATTTTTAATTTAACCCAAAAATTGCATGTCTTTTCGTAATGGACTATTATTTTAGAACAGAGTGAGTACTATTTAATCTTTGCCCTTTCGCTTCCCTTTTAATCTTTGTATTCTCAGAGATTAATAAAGTTTTTTGCTGTTCAAAAAAAAAAAGTGAGTACTATTTATCCTCTCTGCATCTCAGATTCAAATTTTCATAACCTTTACAATTTTGTATCATATATCTAAGGGCCATCTAGCCAAAAATTCAAAACATTTGGCATTTTTAAAGGGAAGGACAAGGAATTTTTCCAATCGAACATAAAAACAAAAAATATTTGCCATTTTTAAAAAGAAGGACAAGGAACTTTTGCAATCGAACATAAAGACAAAAAATATTAGTGAAGTGTCACTAATTTTTAAAAATTCAAATTTGGAACATATAATTCAAAAAAATCACCACTCCACCTCCTTCCGACCACCACCCCATCTCTGGCTCACCACTGCCGGCGACCAAAAAAATTAGTGAAGTGTTACTAATTTTTAAGAATTCAAATTTCGCACATAAAATTAAAAAAAAATCACCACCCCACCTCCGGCCGACCACCACCCCACCTCTGGCTAACCACTTCCGGCGACCAAAAAAATTAGTGAAGTGTCACTAATTTTTAAAAATTCAAATTTCGAACAAAAAATTCAAAAAAATCACCACCCCACCTTTGGCCGACCACCACCTCACCTCTGGCCGAGCACTTTTGGTGACCAAAAAAATTAGTGAACTGTCACTAATTTTCAAAAATTCAAATTTCCAACACAAAATTCAAAAAAAAAAAAATCAACACCCCACCTCCGGCCGACCACCACCCCACCTTTTGCTGACCACTTCCAGCGACCAAAAAAAAAAAAAACTTCAAATTCGAACATAAAATTCAAAAAAATTACCACCCCACCTCCGGCTTACCACCACCCCACCTTTGGCCGAACATTTTCTACGACCAAAAAAATTAGTGATGTGTCACTAATTTTTAAAAATTCAAATTTCGAACATAAACTTCAAAAAAATCACCACCCCACCTCCGGCCGACCACCACGCCACCTCTAGCCGAGCACTTCCGGCGACCAAAAAAATTAGTGAAGTGTCACTAATTTTTAAAAATTTAAATTTCGAACATAAAATTCAAAAAAAATCACCACTCCACCTCCGGCTGACCACCACCCCACCTTTGGCCGAGCACTTCCGGCGACCAAAAAAATTAGCGAAGTGTCACTAATTTTTAAAAATTCTAATTTCGAATATAAAATTCAAAAAAATCACCACCCCACCTTCGGCCAACCACTACCCTACCTTTGCCCGACCACTTCCAACAACCAAAAAATTTACTGAAATGTCACTAATTTTTAAAAGTGAAAAAAAAAAAAAAAAAAACTCCTACCTCCGCCAACCACCACACTACATCCGGTGACCAAAAAAATTTGTGAAATGTCACTAAATTATAATTTCTCTCCTGCCTTTTGGCCAACCACCTCCGTCGACAGAAAAAATTAGTGAAATGTCACTAATTTTTAGAACTTCTAATTCTGTACAGAAAATTCCAAAAATCAAGTTCTGCCTCGTGTCCGACCAGCACCCCACCTCTGGCCGACCACTTCTGGGGACCCAAAAAATTAGTGAAATGTCACTAATTTTAAAAGTTCAAATTTTGTACAGAAAATTTTAAAAAAATCAACTCCTACCTCCAACCCACCACCACCCCACTTTTGGCGACCCAGAAAATTAGTGACATTTCACTAATTTTTTAAAATACCAAAAGTTAAATAAAAATTATAAAAACAAGCAACTACCTATATCCAGTTAATTGGAAAACTATGGGAAAAAAAAAAACCAAAAACGTAATGGTTTAAGCATATTTGAAACAAATCCCCAGTTTACAGAGATGAAGGATAAGGGAGGCATTCGCAATAACATGGCCAATTAAAGTGAGTTTGTTTGTTGTTCTTTGTTTCCTATCTCAATCCGATGAAGAAGAAGGATCAGAAGAATCACTGCTTGTATATTAGGGTCTCCTCCTGCGAGGGAGGTGCTGTTTTAAAGAAAACATCCTTTTGGCATTATATAAAACAAGTAGTGTCTTTATAAAAGAAAGTAAAAATAGCGTGTCCTTTGCTTAAAAAGAATAAAATATGTTGCATTTATGACTAATTTTTCCTATATTATCTAACCCCGCCGAATTTGAAAATACACACTTTCCATATTAGTGATACATTTACCAGAAAAAGAAAAATGTTATTAATGCATTAATTCAATTTGTTCTATACCAAGAAAAAATTACTAGAAAAATGCGTAGCACGGGTTCATGTTAGTTGGGTTTGTATCGTAGAGAGAGAAGTGGAGAGAGAGAGAGCAAAAAGTTCAGTGTTTATTGCGCGTTTGATGGGGACATGCGGACAGCTAAAATTGGAGGATTTTGACGAGGTACTAAATAAGTGAAAATTCAAAATTGTGGGAAAGATGAAATATAGTTATTGTCACACCATAAATATTTTTGTTTCGAGGAACACGTGTAGGGATTTTTGCATAAATATTTTTGTCCCATGAGTACTGAGTAACTACTCCTTTGGAAAAATTGTATGATCCTATGAACCTTGGGACATGCTAAGGCATGATGTACCTAACTTTCCAATCCATGCTTCATCAGGATTGTTATGATTGTACATCTTGGCTTCCGAGGGATAAATCTTGGCTTCCGAGGGATAAATCTGGGGTTCGACTCTATTGAGAAATGTCAAATTCTAGATTTCCTGAGTCAAACGCAATTGAGCACCACACAGTCATCTGCATAGAATTTTATTACACTAGTATGTCAAGGCCAGAGCTGAAGTCTCACGCCACATAGTTATTTGCATTGGACTTTATTTCACCTATGTCAGACCAAATCTAAAGTCATGCCACATGCTACGAGTGTTAAGGAGTTTGTTTAGCTCTACCAAGTCACATGGTGGAGTTGTTCGCCCATGAGTTCGATTTTGTCTGATCACTTTCATTGTGAGCAAATTACCCAAAAAAAAAAAAAGAGGGTGAGCATTTCCTCATTTTGATTGGTGGAAATAGTGTAGGTTTAGAGAATGAATACACTTTTTTGGAGTAATTATAATGGGTTTGGCAGCCTTTTTAATTCAAAATTTGAACTAAGAGACATGAATCAATACGTAAGATAAAAACAAAAACATACCAAAATTAAGATGATTTTGTTGAAGATTATTCTGTGTAAACATCGTTACAGGTCTACAAAAATGAAAGTTTATTTAGTTCTAATGGCAGTTTGTGTTTTGAAAATTACCAACATATATGCATCCTAGCTAGGGTTGGAAACGAGCTGAATCGAGCTGAAATTTGGAATATTCAGATTCAAATGTTAAGTTTTTAAGCTCGGCTCGAGCTACAGTATAATTTGACAAGCCTAATTATAAAGGTGTTAGTTTGTAGTGTGACTCATACCTGACTTCTCCCCCAATTAGTGCGAGGGTGACATTTATCTTTTTTTTTCCTCTAATGAGAATGGACAAAATTATTCTTTTCGCCCACCCTTTTGAAGTGGTTAGCTTTATCTATCTGTCGTGAGACTTATATCGAATACCACAAGATCATAATTAGGGATTTTATACGAATTGGGAGAAGGCATAAATTCAGTTCAACCGAGTATCAGGAAATATTGTGCATGAAATTAGTGCAACTTTCTAGCAAAAAAACAATTTAAAACGGAATACACACAACTCCGATTAAAAATAAATAAACACAACAAAAACAACCAAAAAAAATTAAATGAAAATTAGGCATGTCCCATCCCCAAGCTACCCCCTTTTTTTTTTTTTTTCATCCAAAAACTTGAGAAGCATGTCCACCTACTGCATAAACGATTGCTCATATGGAGATGATGATCTCCTAGCCACCTCATCTGTTTTCACTTTTCTGAAAACATGTCCACGTACTGCATAAACAAATGGCTCATGCGGAGACGATGAAATATGAAAGGGCATAGAAACAACTATTCAAAACTACGTCGTTTTTATTGTATCTTTTATGCGCCTAAAATGACATCGTTTTACTCTTTACCCGCTCAGAACGACGTCATTTTAGACGCCCTATAGCCCATAGTGCCAGTTGCACTACAGGATCCTTGGTTCCCATCCTTACTCATTAGTCCCTTAAACTAAAGGGAACTAAAAATGACCTACCCTACTCTCAACTACTCTTGAAACATGCATTCAGAGCTCCATTTTCATTCATATGAATTGGACCAATTTGGACATGCATAACCAACTATAGGCTTAAATTCCGATGTGGTTTATCATCCAACAACTCGTTAAACTTAGAACTTGACAAGCCCGATGAATCACATGAATTTATTTTCCGTTTTAACAAATTGCATATCCACATAGAAATTGTGGATTAAATCTACTCTAGGTATGATCCATCACTCCAATTTTAGAACATTTAGACTTGATATGGTGAGGATTGTTTTGTGTAAACATCGTTACACGTCTATAAAAATGAAAGTTTGTTTAGTTCTAATAACAGTTTATGTTATAAAAATTACTAACATATATGTATCATAGGGATGGAAACGACCCGAATTAAGCTGAGATTTAGAATATTCAGATTCAAATGTTAAGTTTTTAAGTGAACTCGAGCCGAGCTCGAGCTACCATTATAATTTGACAAGCCTACTTATGCTTGCAGTTGCTCTTGTTGTGCCTCTTGGTTAGGTCAAAGTAACAGAGTCGATAGAAAGAATATCAAAAATGGTTGATACACAACCGGATTGTGTCATGGACAATCCACAATTCATCTCTTGCCGTCCAAAGGTGCTTTTGACGGTCCACAATCAAGTACAGAGATTTTCATAGAACAATGAAAATGTTAGGATCTAGGAAAACTTTTTCCGAAAATGTCCAGGAAAGAAAAATGAATTGTACAGACTCACATGATTTTCAACTTGAACTGTTCATTTCTCTTTTGCTGGACATTTTCGAGCTAATTTTTCATGGACCCTATTACTCATCGATAGAACAAACTATGAGATTTGATTATGCAGTATTTCAGGGCGCTGACTTTGCCTGATCATGTGAAACCCGTGGAAGGAGTGAAAATACAAGGGAAATTGTTAGGTTGCTCCAGAAAACACTTTCTAATTCCCTCCAACTCCATGGCAATTCCAAAATTAATAATCAGACATTAAAAAAGAAAAAAAAACATGTATGTGAGGGATTGTGTTTAGAGTTGTCTCCGGATAGTTCTGTTCTTAGCATTTTGGTTGTTATAATGTTCGCCCAACCGACGCTCACATCCTGCGTCCGTCCTGTTTACCCCAAGAAAGATAATGTCGATGGTGTAATTTTGCATACGAAAAGGATAGGGACTCGTGGTGTCCGGCACCAAATCCGAGCTGTCCAAATGCGCTATTTCACAATAAAAAATGAAAAAAGCACAATCATACAAAATGACTGGCCCTATAAAAAAGGACCAATTTTTAAATACCCTAATATATAATGTCTGCATCGGTATCTTTTGCAAAATATCAATTTCTATAATGTAAAAAGAAGCTATCCATTAAGTTCAAGATCATCCAATCAGGAAAATCATTCTCATTTCTATTATTATGCTATTACAAGAAAATGGGTTCTTATGGAATAACTCTAACTTAAAACTATATTTTCATAACATAGAATACCCAACATACCCTTAGAAAAATTTATCAGTTCTTGAGCATCCAATCTAAATACCATCTTAAATGTTTCCCGACATATATGTCTCGTACTTCTTGCAGGGTGATCTGTCGAACGACTGCTTGCACTGTAATTTTTATGACATACACGACACAACAATGGATAAGTTTCACAATGAATAAATTAACAACAAAATGTAGATAAAAAAATTACTCCACCAAAACTTTCTCGTCACCGTGAGTAATTAAAAATAAGGCTACTCGTTTGGACCCTATAAAATAGAAACCAAAAATCACCGATTTTAGCATGTTTTAGTTTGCGGTTTTTTCTCTCTCCCCTCGTTTTGATACATGGATTGGAATATCGGAAATGAGAAACACAAAACAAACACGAAGGAAAAACGAATGGATAAACACAAAATACGAAATAAGAATACACTTACCCCTCGGTAGGACATTATTATAAGGTCAGGCGAAACGCTTATTGTGCGATTTGAGACGTTGGAAGTATTGGTAGTTGTTGAACCTACAATGTTACAACGTCAATACTTTGGTTTTTCTAGAAATCCAGAAAGAAAGTGAAAATCTGAATGAGAAACGAGATTAGGATCGATATAGTTACCCATTTGCTGACATTCCTTCATGATCTTAACGTAATCTCCACATTTAGCACTATTGAAACGAGATTGGTTACCACCCGCATGACACTGCGTAATGAAAACGTCAAAAATAGGAGTGTCAATCACATCAAATTTACATGCATTTTAACAACACTGTTCTGACAAACTTGCACGCACCTCAACTACAAAACAATGCAAGTTGTGACTAGCTTATATGGTAGAGCTTTTGGATGCCTCACATTGCATCCCGGGATCGAGTCTCTTTCCCTTCTCCCCCATGTAATAGATTAGTAACGACGAATGACCAAAAAAAAAAAAAAGAAGAAAAAACTACAAAACAACACTATTATATTGGACATTCAAAATAAAATATTGTACTCTAATTTTTCCCGTCAGTTCAACAAAACTGGCTGGTAAATAATAGCACTACTAAAAGCTACTAATAAATCATATAATGTTCGTTTAGCTTTTTCCTGCTAGAAACTTGAATGACTTTGGATTAACAATCAAGGGGCTAAATTAAGCATATAATAAAACGTTTGATGGAAAAAGACCCAAAAAGTCGACCGAGAATGCAAGTCATAAAGATAGCTCTTGAAAAGTTTTTTTTTGGGTAAGGAGCTTTTGAAAAGTTAGATCAAACTCAAGCATGATATGAACTTAGTAAGGTTGGTTTTCAAAATCCTTTTGGTGTATATGTTCTTTTAAGAACTTCCGCGCGTTGTACTGAAAAAAAAGTATATGTTCTATTAAACATGTGAAATTAGGAATTCGGGGGCGCTGTCAACCTTCCGTCCGAATCGTCCATTTCCGCAATC
This sequence comes from Vaccinium vitis-idaea, assembly GCA_963854785.1. Classification (NCBI taxonomy): domain Eukaryota; kingdom Viridiplantae; phylum Streptophyta; class Magnoliopsida; order Ericales; family Ericaceae; genus Vaccinium; species Vaccinium vitis-idaea. Next base: position 5,573,290 of record OY978219.1, on the reverse strand, counting down.
AACGATTTAGATTGGCAGATGGACTCTTACCAGTAAGAATCAAATTTTTTTTTTTTTGATCGGTAAATAAAATTTTATTAAAGAATCTCGATAATGGGTACATCAAGAAGGAGAAAACCCGACCAAAAGTTTGAATACCCAATCGGCAGAGCCCAAACACCTTTGGGCCTATAATGCCCTAATAAAACAATGAAAATACTCCGAGGCCAACAAAGTCGGATAAACAATAAAGCACATAAAAGCCTAACCCAAACAAGAAAACACATAAAATAAAAGCCCTAGTACAATACATGAAAGGAAAACATGAAAATGTATAGAACGGATGAGATCCTTCTGGTACACTTTTCAAATAGTGTACCAGATGGATGTCATTTGTTGGATGTGTTTTCACGTTCATTTTCATGTTCCCTAAGCTTTCTTTTTTTTTTTGGTTAGGAGCTCTTGAAAAGTTAGATCAAACTCAAGCATGGTATGAACGTAATTGACAATACAATCAGAGACGACTCAGCTTAGGTTGATTTTCAAAATCCTTTTGGGGTATATATTCTTTTAAACATGTGAAATTAGGAATTCGGGGGCACTATTAACCCTGCGTCCGAATCATTCACATCTGCAATCAACGGTTTAGGTTGACAGATGGACTCTTACCAGTAATTTTATTAAAGAATCTCGATAACGAGTACGAAGAGAAGGAAAAAATCCAACCAAAAGTTGGAACACCCAATCGGCAGAGCCCAAACACCCTTGGGCCTTTAATGCCCAAATAAAACAATGAAAATACTCCGAAGCCAACAAAGCCAAATAAACTATAAACCACATAAAAGCCTAGCCCAAACAAGTGGGCTAAGCCCAATCCCAAGAAAACCCAAAACCTATCCCTAAAGCAATGTGCAAATCATCGACCACCTCCACCACCAAAGCCTCACACAGTAGTGACTACTAACCCCGACCCCACCACAACAAGAAACCACCGATCCACCTCTGGAGGATTTGGGGTTGCTGCTGTGCAGCCCCCGCACAACAGCTATTGTGCACCATCCGGACCGTTTGTTGCTCAGATGGACGGCCCAGATTTCATCTTGCACGCACGCAACAAATGGTTTGGATGCAAAGGTGCTGAGGTGAAATCTGAGCTGTCCATCCGAGCAACGGATGGCTCAGATGATGCACAACAGCTATTGTGCCCGTGTCCACCTCTGGATAGCCCAAAGGAAGGAGCGCTGGTGAAACTAGGAATTAATTTTTACTAGTAAAAATGCATTCTCCATCTAAATCGTTGATTGTCGAGATGAACGGCTCGGATGAGTTGGCAGTGCCTCTATCCCTATGGACACCTGGCCTCCAGGTCCGTGAAATTAGGAGCCTCCAAATCCATAGGGTGCTGTGATAGATGTACAAAAGTACGTAAAAGGCTTCACTTATGAGGTTCATTTATAATATGAGAGGTACATAAAGGGCTCAAGCTATGAGGTTTGCTTCGGGCCTTCAAACTATCAGGATCGGCTCAGCCGGCAACTCCCTCAATAAAGAACCCTAATATTTGTGCCTCTAGATTTCTCTGAAAATAATAACTGACCACGTAAATTTGCCAAGTAAAAAGTACATACATGGTTGTACAACTCAAAGACATGCTTGCATATGAAAGGAACTCTGGGCTTGGCTTCAGGGGCTTGAGAAGCAGCAGCAGTAACAACAATCTCTTTTGGTTTCTGATCAGTTTCATGTTGATTTGTTCGTTTAGATGTCAAAGCATCGATAGTTCTGAGTGCTACGGCTGAAGCCACACCATAAGATAAGGCTGCTCGCAGAAACAAAAAAAAACAAAAAAAATTGTTGGTAAATAAGACGCAAAATTTACCAATTCTATTCGAAGGAGATTGCACGTACGTACCCCAAAGTAAGTAACCACGAACATCGGACGAATTGAATCCACCATCGGCACCCGGAGAAGGTTTTGGAGAAGAAGCAGGAGGAGCTGCAAAATTTATTTTGAGTTCTAGGCCAATTATTTCTGTGACTAGCATTGAAAGAGAGGAAAAGGCAGAACCAAAAGACATAAATTATAGCAATGTAAAGCAGGAAAAATACAAGAGATAAAACAATATATACCACTATCCATGGCAGTCATGATTGATCGGAAACTTAGTGTTAGGTTGAAACTTTCTATGGAAGGGCCGATATATTTATGGGAACAAGGGTAAACTGGTAAAGGTTTTGTTTCTTGGGGTGCAATGCATCGCAAGCAAATTTCTCTCTTCAACCCCGTTATCTACCACACATCAATCAATCAATACATATTCAATAGAAACGTGTTTTACCTAAAGAGTCTCAAATTCTGTTTCCCTTCTTACTCTTCCAAGTGTCCCATGAGCCCATGACTCTAACTTCCCTATTTTTTCCCATAACTCACACCCTATCTCTAATTTTCCTTTTTTTCTCTACCCATGCACTTCCCTCTATATATATTTCTGTTTATGCTTAATTTTTTCCCCAACTTTCACAACCGTAGCTATTAATTTTGGAATTGTTACGAGTTTATTACGAGATTTTATTCTTTTTAATTTTTCCTTTATCAGCATTGTGCTCATTGATACATGGAACCACACTAATGTACTTTTAGTTCCCCGTGCATCAAACGGGTAGAAAGCTATATCTTATATAGTATTGCATAATGATTTTTCATGAGCAGAGCTCCTTGCGCTTGCCAAGTGTCCCCTACTTTCACTCCCATAAAAATAATAAAATATGAAAGATTAATTTCTTTTTACATCAGAATAAAAAGAGGGTAATCAAAGATAAACATTTCCCTAATTAATAGGAGTCATATGATCTCATGTACTCCATCCGATCCAAAATAATAGTCCACTACGAAAAGACGTGTAATTTTTTTGATAAAAAATAAATTGCTTCCGAGCATATTTTTTAACTTTACAATTTTGCATCATATATCTAACCACGCCGAATTTGAAAATACACACTTACCATATTAGTGATACATTTACCAGAAAAAAGAAAAATGTTATTAATGAATTAATCCAATTTGCTCTCTCGGGAGAAAAAATTACTAGAAAAATGCGTAGCACGGGTTCATGTTAGTTGGGTTTGTATTGTAGAGAGAGAAGTGAAGAGATAGCGCAAAAAGTTCAGTGTTTATTGCTCGATTGATGGGGACATGTGGACAACTAAAATTTGAGGATTTTGACGAGGTAATAAATAAGTAAAAATTCAAAATTGGACTTAATTTCACCTATGTCAGACCAAAGCTAAAGTCTTGCCACATGCTTCGAGTGTTAAAGAGTTTGTTTAGCTCTACTAAGTCACATTGTGGAGTTGTTCACCCATGAGTCCGATTTTGTTTGATCACTTTCATTAAAGAGGGTGAGCATTTCCTCATTTTGATTGGTGGAAATAGTGTAGATTTAGAGGATGAATACACATTTTTGGTGTAATTATAATGGATTTGGCAGCCTTTTTAATTCAAAATTTGAACTAAGAGACATGAATCAATACGTAAGATAAAAACAAAAACATACCAAAATTAAGATGATTTTGTTGAAGATTATTCTGTGTAAACATCGTTACAGGTCTACAAAAATGAAAGTTTAATTATTTGTTCTAATGGCAGTTTGTGTTTTGACAATTACCAACATATATGCATCCCAACTAGGGTTGGAAACGAGCCGAATCGAGCTGAAATTTGGAATATTCAGATTCAAATGTTAAGTTTTTAAGCTCGGCTCGAGCTACAGTATAATTTGACAAGCCTGATTATAAAGGTGTTAGTTTGTAGTGTGACTCATACCTGACTTCTCCACCAATTAGTGCGAGGGTGACATTAATCTTTTTTTTTTTTCTCTAATGAGAATGGACAAAATTATTCTTTTCGCCCACCCTTTTGAAGTGGTCAACTTTATCTATCTATCGTGAGACTTATATCGAATACCACAAGATCATAATTAGGGATTTTATACGAATTGGGAGAAGGCATAAATTCAGTTCAATCGAGTATCAGGAAATATTGTGCATGAAATTAGTGCAAATTTCTAGCATAAAAACAATTTAAAACGGAATACACACAACTCCGATTAAAAAAAAAATACACACAACAAAAACAACCAAAAAAAAATTAAATAAAAGTTAGGCATGTCCCATCCCCAAGCTAACCCCTTTTTTTTTCATCCAAAAACTTGAGAAGCATGTCCACCTACTGCATAAACGATTGCTCATATGGAGATGATGATCTCCTAGCCACCTCATTTGTTTTCACTTTTCTGAAAACATGATCATAAGCATGTCCACCTACTGCATAAACAAATTAATGGCTCATGCGGAGACGATGAAATATTAAAGGGCATAGGAACAACTATTCAAAACTACGTTGTTTTATTGTACCTTTTATGCGCCTAAAATGACGTCGTTTTACCCTTTACGCGCTCAGAACGACGTCATTTTAGACGCCCTACAGCCCATAGTGCGAGTTGCACTACAGGATCTAGGTTCCCATCCTTACTCATTAGTCCCTTAAAATAAAGGGAACTAAAAATGACCTACCCTACTCTCAACTACTCTTGAAGCATGCATTCAGAGCTCTAATTTCATTCGTACGAATTGGACATGAATTTATTTTCCGTTGTAACAAATTGCATATCCACATAGCAATTGTGGATTAAATCTACTCTAGGTATGATCCATATCACACCAATTTTAGATCATTCAGACTTAATTTGGTGAGGATTATTTTGTGTAAACATCGTTACAGGTCTATAAAAATGAAAGTTTGTTTAGTTCTAATGGCAGTTTGTGTTATAAAAATTACTAACATATATGTATCCTAGGGATGGAAACGAGCCGAATTGAACTGAGATTTAGAATATTCAGATTCAAATGTTAAGTTTTTAAGTGAACTTGAGCCGAGCTCGAGCTACAATTATAATTTGACAAGCCTAGCTACTTATGCTTGCATTTGCTCTTGTTGCGCATCTTGGTTCGGTCAAAGTAACAGAGTCGATAGAAAGATTATAAAAAATGGTTGATACACAACCGGATTGTGTCATGTACAATCCACAATTCATCTCTTGTCGTCCAAAAGTGCTTTTGACGGTCCAGATTTTAATTAAAACTATTCGCGTGAAGAGTTTAACCATTCACTCGAATAGTTTACTTAAAATCCGAACCTTGGATTACTGAGATGAACGGCGAGAGATGCGTTGTGGATTTGTCCACGACAAAATCAAGTTGTGTATCTATCACCCTTGGGAGAAGGAAGGAAAAACTAAAAAATAGAAATTAAAGGGAGCATTGGCGTCATTTGATCATTTTGTGTCAACTTGGATGGAGCACATTCGTCCACAAATCACAAAATGGTTATGCTGATAATCAAATGTGAGAGGGCAAAACTGCACATGGGCTAAACCACAGGGGGTCAAGTGAATTTTTTCCTCCCTGATGGATTTTTCTTTTCTTTTCGTAGGCTAAAATGGCATTTAGTTTGCGAGCATAGTTTTCATGTATTTCACAAATTAATCCTTATACTTTTGACTGGTTTTAGATTTAGACCAACTATCAACTGTCTTTACGAATTTTACCATAAAAAGAAGGCCAGCTATGTGAGTCCCAAGGGGATGCGAGCATGCTACATAGGAGTAATATTCTTGCGCATAACTCCCAAATGATACACAACAGTAATTTGTGGTTGTAAAAGTGATTTGGGGAGACTGGATATAAAAAAGATAAATAAATAATGTTGTAAACACACACAGATGCAATGTGTGTGGGCTCTCAAGTAATAAGGGACCCGGGAGTCCTCAAGGGCGGCCGGGGTCCTCGAGGGAATGCAGTCCTACAGGGGGTGTCCATCAGAATCCCCGTTTTCAGTAATAAGGATACTGACGGATCCAGCACAGTGAGAGGGGGCACGTGACCCCGTCAACTTTTCATAATAATAATTGTATCCAGCGTGAATAATAGGATCTTTCAAGAATTTATACTAGTGCCGCTAAATTGTTTCAAGCCAAAGATATTTAAGAATGTTTTAAGTCTAGGTGGAAATGGATAATAACACAAAACTTTTGAAATATGAAAAAGTATACATGCAGAAATTTAGGACCAATACTTAAATTTTGTGCTCATTTCTTATTTTTTTTTTGCAACAACTTACTTAAAACGCTTGTTTTCTTGGTGATGATCAATGAATAAGGGGGTCTTTGAATACCTACTTATTCCATTTTTCTTCTTATTTTCTACTTCTAGGTGTTTGGCTAGTAATGTTACAATCACAACCATTTACACATCCACTTACAAACCCACACTCACAAATATGTGGGTAGTGGGCCCCACACACACTTACACATGTGGGGCCCACTCACTTGTGAGTGTGGTTATGTGAATGAGTTTGTAAAGTGGGTGTGGTTGAACCATTTTTGGGTGTTTGGCTACCCTTACTCATAATGTATTCTCCTATAATGCATTTTCGATTTTTGTGTTTAAAGAACAATAGCCAAAAGTAGGGGGAGAAGATGTTTTTGACTTCTCATTGTAGTTAACAAAACGACATATACAATATATTTTGCATATATGTTCCAAACATTAATTACTTTTGTTGCAAAATACGGTTTGCACATATCTTCAAAACATACTGTAGATTCTTAATATAATCTAGTCATTATCCAAAACACCAAAAATGTAAAAAAGTAAAATGCAAATAGTAAAAAAGCAAGGCTGGACCCATACACCCCCTAATTGTGTGACTCTCTGTATTTTATAAAATTGGCGATATTGGACAACAAATCGGAAACTTGTTAGTAATTTTGTTTTAGGGTACACGCTCTGTGCAACAATCGTCACTTATAATTCTCTAGTTTTACTGATAGTTATCATTATATTCTGAGTGTTTTTTTATCCTTTCCCTTGGATTTTTACTTCTCATTGGTTTTTTCTTCACTTATTTTGAAAGACATTTATGTAACCATATAAATTTTTAACCCAAATCAGTTTGTCCCCCGCTGCCCCGCAGACCGCAGTGTCGAATTCTCACCACTAAAGCAATAGAAACAAATTTATTAAAAAAAAAAAAAAAAATTCAGAAAAAGAGTTTTCTGAAGTTTACTTGGTTTTTATTTTTTATTATCTAGTATTCCATTTTGGAATTGCCTTGGAGTTGGAGGGAATTAGAGAAAGAGTTTTCTGGAGCGGCCTGTCAATTTCCCTAAATTTTATTACTTCTCCCTTGAGTTGTTTTCGTTACGCTCTCAAACAAGAAACCAAACATATAGCGATATCGAGTGATTCGAATCTATTCTATGAATATACCCAAAGATAAACAAGGAAGAACCAACCCTGTGTTTATTGAACAAAATGTTTTGCTTCAGCAAAATACAAAGTAAATCATTTAGATACGAAAACAACCGAGACTGACTCAATACGAGCATTGGCAATTCCACGAAACATGTAAATCTCCCTATACTTGCTACCAACACAAGAAGCCTATTACCGATCGAAAAAGAAAAAATGCAAGCAGCCTAGAAAAGACCATTTGAATGTACTTTATAGAAAAGGCCATTTATGAAATGAGGAAACCCCAAAACGAAAACGAAAAAACTGGAAATACATCACAAGAAATAGCTCAGAGTCTTCTCCTTCCCCTTCCGTGAACCTCCTTCACCATACAGCTCATTCCACTGCAGTAACTCGTTCATGTTCATGGACGATGTAGAGAAACTAGCGCTGATCTGTTACCATCGGTAGAGTTAGAGATTAGAACATCACAAGGCAATTAAGAAAAAGAAAAGAAGACGATTTGTACCTGTTCTCTAGCATACTTGAAGTCCTCCATACTTATTGGCCGAATTTCAGAAGTCTTCTTCAGTGCTGGCATGGGCTCCATGTCTGGTACTGTGACAGCATTTTCCTGTCAAAAGCTCAAGATATTCAAGTAGTCTGTAATCTGGTTCCAAGAAGTATAATAAGGACGTGTTGTGCGAATTGAAGAACAGGCAATGGATGGAAGATACATTATGAACCTTTCCATTCTTTGCTCTTTTTTGAAGAAAAACAAACATTGAAAAAGGTTCGACAAAGATTACGAGTCTTAGAAACTATCAAGTGGAACCGGAAAGTTTGTAACCTAGCAAACATTGCATGCCTAATGAGTTAGCTAGGAAGTAGGAACCATCCCTGATCTACCGGCAAAACTTCGATGCTTGAATTGATGCAATGTTACTTTCTGCTGTAACAGCATTTGCTCATATCATCATGTAGAAGAAACCAAACCTGTTTTTCAGACTGTAACATCTCTCTGACCGGACAGTATGCAGCAGTGACACAAAGATTCTGCAATGTCATACAAAAAATGATTTAAAACATACATAAAATTAAAACCACAGGCATTTTTTTTTCCCTTGTAATTAGAACCACAATTTTTTTTTTCCCTTGTAAGTAACGCAAAGCCCTTTGACGGCAAGGACAAGAAATACCTTGAGATCACTTCCAGAATATCCTTCAGTCATTCCAGAAATTGCATCAAAATCAACATCAGGAGACAACTCTTCTTTCTCCAGTATTACTCGTAAAATTTTAGTTCTATTAGGAGTATCAGGCAAGTTCACCATAAATCTGCAGGGGAAAAAACAAAAAATCAAGGGCTTTTATTCTTGGAAACAAAGTTGTCCGGTGTCTAGGACATCAATATTTTTAGAATTTCAGAGCAAAACTATATAGTATGAAAGACCAAGGATCAAAAAAAAATTTCGGTGTATTGTTTTGGCCACTTTGGAAAACATCTCGAAAACATTTCAGAAGCATTCTGATACCACTTTGGAAACATAAGAGCCATGTCAAATGAATTTGGAAATTTATGAAATAATCATGTTTGGATCTTCTAATAGGAGTTGAAATAACTCAATCTATCAGTATGTTTTGTAGTATTATGCAGGAGGAAGCAGATTCAGATTTCCACTAATTTTCAATTTAAGTTTCCAGGAAAACAGAAAATTTTCAGCCGACAATTTTTTTTCCCTTGGTTGAGACCCGCAGAACAAAGATTTACCGGCGTGGCATCCTCCTAATAACAGCCTCATCAAGGTCAAAGGGTCTGTTGGTGGCAGCAAGAACCAAAACCTGTTCCCCATCTTTTGTACGCAAACCATCCCAATTCATCATAAGCTCATTCTTTATCCTACGCGTCACTTCATGCTCGTTGTTTCCTCTGCGTCCCAACAAGCTATCAACCTAAAAAAAAATACAAAGTATCTGCACTAAATTTTTTTGAAACTTAATTTGACAATCATACATGTCAAGCGGAGACTTGAAAGATCACCTCGTCGATGAAAATAATGCTAGGAGTTATTTTTATTGCTAGTGAAAAAACAGCCCTCACATACTTCTCAGCATCGCCATACCACTATAAAAAAGAAGGGGAGATTAGAAGCTATAGCTATCGAGATAGATGAGATAGTTTTACAATATTTCTGAAGCTCTAACCTTTGAAGCAATAGTGGATGCTGAGATATTGATAAAATTTGCTCCAGCTTCAGTGGCTATAGCCTTTGCAAGCATGGTCTTCCCTGTTCCTGGGGGACCAAAGAGAAGTATCCCCTTGCAAGGCTAGAGAAATATAAATTTTCTTAACACGACGGATATATATAGAGGTAAAGTATGCATGGACCTACAAAAGCATAGTAATATCAAGCGAGAGCATCTCCAGTGGTGACATAAAATACTTGTCAAAGCCAAAATTTGACAAGTCCTCTTAAAAAACCCATCTCCAGAATGTTCCAGTCCTCTTGCAAATCATATGATTGCTTAACTATCTAACCCGCACGTGGAGAGGTAAACAAAAGATCCATAACATTAGAATCATAACGAAACAAGGTGCACTAAGGACACAAACAACGGGGCGATCAATCAAGAGAGTCTTACGGTCTTACCCAAAAGCCTCTAAAGCCTAGATCTGATACGATATTAAAGCATCCAACTCAAAACTAATTGGCTATGAGTGAAGAGGCCACCCGGGCTCATATACTAGTTTTGGAGGTTATAATTAAGGCATTTCATGCAATAGAGGGACAGACTGTGACGCAATCCTAGCAAACTTGTAGTCTCTGCAGAAACATTTTACTCGTTTGACAACGCTATCTCTTTTACTCCGAGAACAGTTCTCTACCGGCACAACATAATTGATTTTTGAAGTAGACAAAATGAACACACCTTCCTTAGCCGTCCCTTACAGAATAATTCAGGCCTTTGTAAAGGAAGCATAACCAACTCTTTCAACGTATCCTTCACATTTTCAAGGGCTCCAATATCATCAAACTTCACTCCGGTTTCACTGGGAGGAATAACTTCACGTAGGAGAATTTTCTCTAATCCATTCTCCGTTACCACATCCTGAGGTGGGTCAGAGAAGTCCAAAGTCATTTACAAGTTCTACGTCATTTCGAGACAAAGTAACAGAATAAAACGGCAATGTCAAAAACTTTACACGGAATTTCAAGAATTACCTTGAGCAACTTCTCTGAGGTCTTCGGTTTTGGCTGGGTCTCCCGCAAAACATTAACTCCATACTCAATGCTGCCAGTGTTGCAAAATGGAACAGAATTGACTACTGCTTTACTGTGATTAATATTTCAACTGACGACTTATAATTAGAACTTGGGAAAATATTTGATATACCTTTTTAAGGACAAAACAAGGTTTGGACTTGCATTACTTGGTGGGTACTCCATTAACTGGTAACCAAGAGCCCATCTGACTACCTTTTCTGCACCTGTGACCAGCATAACACTTCCAATAATTTACTGTATGTACCCCTTGGCCCTGTTTGTTTGGCTGAACTAATAGCTAAAGGATATAATCTCATTCGATATGTGTCAAATTTTTCAGCATAATCATATCTGATAAGTATTTAAATCTAGCCACAAATTTTCCAACTTCCAACAAATGTGGGATAAGTGGTCCCCTTGGATTAATACTCCGATTCAGTGCCTTAACCTAGATGAACAAACAGTGCCATGGAGTATACACAAAGGCAAGTAAACAAAAAGAGGCCACATACTTTCATATGTAAGCGTTTGATGCAGCATGCTTAATTCCTCAAGTTCCTCGCAATCCAGGCCACTTTGGATCAAAACCTGTTTATGACAAACAAAGGATTTTCCCGGTTCAGTAAACAGACAGTTTTAGTAATAGGGTGTAGACATATAAGTAATCTCCAACTGTCAGAACCCAATCAATTTCTCTTTCTCTAAATAACCAATTCCTGTCATACATCACCATTGGACCCCGAGAGTTTCTAAATTTTCTTGAGCAGTAATAAAACCCTTAGAAACGCAAGCCTGTATCATGAAGAGTGTACATTACATAAAGAGTTGGAACCCCTTACATTGCGAAGGCAGATGATATTTTCTTCTGCTATTATCAGTTCAGAGTCCTTAGAGAATTGATCCTTTAGGAGAGCAATCTGCTTCTCATCCTGCATCATTTTGCTAGATCTATGGTTAAATATTGAATGAAATTAAATGGTGAAAGTGTCAAAAAAGAAGTAAACAACACTGGGCACCTCTGGCATCTCAATAGAGATTTTATTTGGAAAAAGGTTTGATAGTAGCTTTGTCGTCTCGGGAAGCTTCTTGTCTTTCTCAAATTTGCTAGAATAGCTTTCCTGAAAAAATTGAAAAAGAAAATTTTCAGCATAGAAAACTTGCAATAAAATGCGATCAAGATTTGTCAACTGGAGCACCGATTATTGTTCCTTTAAGTTGCACAAAGCAAGTCAATTGTATTACTCACAAGCACAATGTAAATATTGTTAAGTTACAAACTCTGGCAAAAGCTTATGCTGTTAGGAAATGGGTCCAACAATGTATATCAAGCTATTCAACATCCTCCCCAACGTACAACCCCATCTTGCACTTGGAGATGCATAATTTTATATAGAGCGAAACAAAATACAAAGGAGAGAAGCAGAATGCAAAAGGGGAACAAACGCAAACAGAGAGACTTGAACCCAAGGCCTTTCACAACCAGAGCTCTGATACCATGTTAAGTTACCATCTCTCCCAAAAGCTTAAGATGTTAGGAAATGGGCCCAACAATGTATATGAATCTATTCAACAAATATAACTTGCATAAAATAAATTGTATTAACCACTTCACCTAATCGTTAAGTCAAAAAGCTTCATAGAGAACTCAGAATAATATGTTGACTAAACCAGTACGCCCCCGGTCTTCGGAAAAAAAACAAAACCCAAAGAAACCAATATGTCTGTTTGCATGAAATTATGGTAAAGTTATGAAATATAGCTACATGCAAGAGAGCTTCCTGAAAAATTGATCTTCATTAGAAGAAAAAAGAAGATTTACCTTTTCTTTCTTGTTCTCTGTGTACGTCTGTGAACCAATCACAAAAACATTTTCAGGTAGTCTGCTGATAAGATATTTTATTACAAGGTAAGCTTCCGAATTTTCTTGAACAAACTTGTCAACATCCTTCATGAACAAAATTAAAGGTGAATCTCGGCTCGCACATGTTATGGCCTGTGAAATATCAAAATGAGAATCATAAGTAGCTAAACAAACCAACCCCTTCTTCAAAAAACTGCTTGGTTGGATAGATTAGCAAAACACCACACCTCCAAATAGTGATTGGTGATCGATTTGTTGAAATCCTTCAGTGCTGTGGGGTCCAGACAAAGTTCACTAGCTGAAGAAAGTGTCATAACTCAGTCCTCTTAGTAACGGAGGTTGAATAAAGCTGTGTTTGGATCATGGGTTTGGGTGAGGACATGGAAAATCTCTGACCCTGGTGAGTTTCCATTTTCTCTTCCTTACCCAAACCATTGATCCAAATAGAGCCTAAGGAAATCACGTTGTTCATAGTATACGACAGGCATAGAAGATTACCATTGCAATGGAAGCCGTAACCTGCTTCGCATTTACCTCCTAGGTCTAGGCCTCCATGGATAGGCTTGTCAAACCTTACACCAAGTTTTGAAACATAGCTGACTTGAGCAAGTAAAACAATTTCTCCCAGGCTTCCAAAAGTAGGGCCCCTAAACATTCAAAAGAATTGGTAACACATAGTTAACAACATAGTGAAGGTCAGACAGAACTCAACCCAACTGAATGAGTCTTTTACCCCAGAAGAAGGTATCCTGAATTCAGGAAGATAGGTAAGCATGTAGAAGATAGACGTTTGTAATACTATATATGTGCGTGGAGAGAGAGAGAGAGAGAGAGATTTTGACCATGTGAATGAAAATTTGTGACCAGCTACATAAATGGTAAACCCAGTGTTGGAGTCCTGTCACTTTACAAGCTGTAATTGAGCAACTTCTACATTCCATTAAATAGGAAGCCTCATCCCCTTTAAGTACTCATGTCAACACCGCTCATTACACACGTATTTCTTATTTTGCAGATTGGAAAAAGGTGAAAGGTGGTGAATAAGAGCCAACTTTTGGGATCATAGGGACTCAAAACACAATGCTTACTAAAAGGTCAGACTAATCAAAGCCACAAAAGCACAAATCTGATGAAGTCCTAAAATCTAGGCATGGAAGTTTTGTTTCCAAGAACAAAAGAAAGATTTCGCAAATGATAATGAAAATCAAAGTCATGTAAATTATACCTTGGTGAATCCGTCGAGCATACGCCACCAAAATTTGAACCTACGAATATCACTCGATCACCTGCAATTAAGCAGTTACACCTAGTGCTCAACGCTCCCAGTTCACTTAAAAAGTGGAGAGGAAAATACTTTTGCAAGCACAAGCATTGCCATACCTTCTTTGAATGAATGATGGTTCATGTCAGATTGAGAAGGATGTGATGAAGATTGAGTAGCTCTTTGGCGGAAGTGGGTCCACAACACATCATGTGATGGCCCTATACCCATCGTATACAAGTCCTACAATAATGTGTACCCAATCGTTATAGCTTTTCGAAATTCTCCATCTTGACTAGTCACCGGAATACCAATTACAGCCTTAGAGGTAGCATATTCTAGAAGGTCTAGGCCGGGCTTGTTGACTGAGCTAATACTTAAGGGATGTACAATCCTCTAATCTAAGAAACCACATTGAACTAATTGTGTGAACCACCAATCCGAAGATATTTTTTTCTCATGTTTTGTGGAATAAAAGATCTGATGGATAATCTAATCCAAGCTGCATATTCAAATCAAGTGTGTGATATGTGGTACTCTGGACAAACAAACAGGGCCTTATCATAAATAAATCAAACACGAGCAGAGTTTCTATTAGTCTATTCGAATTGGAAAGGTTTAACACTTACAGCTGGGAAAAAATTGTTTCCCAATACAATCAATTTAGCCCCAAAGTGATGAGCAAGTGCCATTGCCAACTTCTTTTGATAAATCCTAGAACCTGTAAAATGGATGCGAAGAGGTTCACAAGCTGTAGTGGTGAAAATTCGATTGGAAATGATCCTGGAAGTAATAGGCCAGATATTGTCTTGTGCACCTGTGGGACCCGAGAAAAGAATTCTTAATCTTCCAGCATCAAGAATTTGAGAGTTAGATCTCGTGTGCTCTTTGTGCTTCATGTGCAGAAAGAAGGAGGCAACCAGCGCATGTTTTGTTCTGTCACTACAAGAAATGGACAATTGATATACCTATTATGAGCATGATATGAAAGACTACAAACCAAAAGAAAATAAGGCAACCTCTCTAAGAGAAAGCAACATAGTGAAAAAAAGGTAGATGAGATTCAATTATAACTGCAAATTATCCATTTCCAATAATGACTAAACCAAATAACTGGTAAAAGAGAGAGCAGGTATACTCAGAGAGCTATTAAAGTTCAACACTAGTATTAATACGATGGGCTTGTGGTATTAATTATACCCTCACTGTTAGTCCAATAGGATTACTTATCATATGGTCCGCTTAATATTAGTTTCGGAAAAACAAACAGGGCCATATAGTAGGATAGAAGCAACACATGGTCATAAAGATACCTCAATTACTAGTAGTGAAGATGTAGATATAAATATAGCCATTTAAAATAGATCAGGACTGCACAAAACAACATCCACGGATGAAGTTATTTTTCTCAGCAATTACTTATCACTGTTTGCTTAATGTAACATCCCCGGCTAGCTGACTGTATTAGCGTTCCGTATAGAAGAACATCTCGTGTCATTCCTTACAGTACTACATTGTTTCGTATGATGATGCACTCGTTGGATTGCACTTGTATGCTGTGCACATGCAATTTAACTAGGTAAAGATTATGGCCGTCTTTGTAAAGATATAAAGGTAACATGAACATTTATCAACTCAAGTGTTAAGTGTAGACCATGAAACCTGCTACTGCATGAGTCAACATTGTTCTCATATTAGACATTTAATCGAAAACAACTGCAGAATAAGATGAAGATATTCATACTGATCTAACATCTTCAGTGAATGTTGGAGTATAAAGTACATATATTTATGTGTGTGTGTGTGTGTATGTGTGTAAATATATATCTGAAAATAAAGTAAGGCGCATTGCTGTGTGGAAGAGGTCTCTACCATAAATAATAAGGGAAATCCCCTAACATGATCAATATTCCTCTGCCATCAAGAATCCCTGATAGGATATCTTCTATGGGTGCTGCAGCTCTGGGGGAGATGGTAGATGTGGATGCCTTGCTGTTTGCACCTTCCACAACCTGCTGAAGGATAGTTTCTTCTACGGGTGCTGCAGCTCTGGGGGAGATGGTGGATGTGGATGCCTTGCTGTTTGCACCTTCCACAACCTGCTGAAGGATAGTTTAAACCAACGTCAAAACACAGGTAATTTTAACCAATTTAGGGTTTCGCTTTTAGTATACTGAACTGACAGCATTATATTGAGGAGTATACCCAATCTTGGTACAACCCTTTGTTTCCTTATAGCAGTTACATAATCAGGATGAACTAACAAGAAGTGCACAAACAGAAATACCTATATAACTGATAAACCAGGGTAACTAGCTTATGGCTTCGGGTTACAATGTCATATACTACACAAATTTGAAGGGGTAGCACAGTTTTCAGCCTTGTATAATAAATTTCATATGTCGTACTAGCATTTTTAGGATCCAATAAGAGGTCGGACTGCAACGAGCTTCCATCAGTAACTAACTATATTTTCCAATAAGAGGTCGGACTGCAACGAGCTTCCATCAGTAACTAACTATATTTCTTTGCCACCCCAGTTAAAATCCTGGCCCCATACCTACCGCACCCACTCCAAAGCAGCCAAGTCAGAAAACAAGAACATCCTCATGTGCACCTAACATGTAGTTAAAAAATATCTCTACTACACTTCCAGTGTTTTAGAAAAATGGAGAAAGGGGGAAAAAAAAAAATCCAAGTACACGATCATGCAATTAACTAGTCGTCTATACTTAGCAAGAAAACTCATTAATTATCTTCCAAGTGAGAAATACCGAAGGAAGCATGGAAAAAGGTGTCGCTATGCCAAACATTGATTCATCTCCTGTCATAGGTAAATCACTTTGAATAGAAGGTGACCAAATCATCTCCTTGGAAAGATCAATATATGATGTATCGAATGCACATGACATGCTTGAAAAAGCATGTCCCTGTCTTGCTTGAGAATACATAGGATCAACTGGTATGGGAGCAATATTGTCTTCGGTAACCAAAGCTTTTGATATCTCTTTCGTACTCCATTTCTGTATGAAATTTACCACCAGTAAGTTTTTTATAAAGTTTCTAAAAATTCAGGTAGGGAAAAATGAAGAGGCTAAGAGTAAATATCCTAAAAACTTCAAGAGCTTCAGAATAAATATAATAGTTTTGGAACAATATATTAACAATAAAGAAAATCCTGAACATATTGCATATACAAGCACCTCGCACTGGATCGATTCCACATAGGGGTGCACCTATTATGGGACCAAGGGTTTCCCTGAATCTATGTCCAAAAGGTATACAAGTAGAGTTTCTCAAAAAACAACTCTTTAGTGAAAGGAGGAAAAAATAAAATGCAATGCAAGTGGGAAGCAGCATCACTTGAAAGTGGGTCTTGGGCTTTTAAGGGTAGAATAGATATGTACGTGCATTCCTCAACTTTAAGTTGTTGGCTTTTTTTATATATATTTCTTTCCATGATACATTTAGCTGCATCTATGTTCTCCAGGAAGATGATACACAGGTCCAACAACAAAGAAAATAATTTTCGCAACATGCCAATTTGGCATTGCATGATGTGGCACTGCTTGATTGGCTACTATTTTCAAGTACCAGATATTGTTGCGTCAGTAGACTTTCCCCTTACTCTTTGAGGAAAGATAGAATGAACCAACAAAAAAAGGATACACATTCACATTTGCCATGTCAAAACCTTCGGTATTCCTCACTTTCAATGAATTTTAATGAAGAACAATCCATTACCGGAGCCATTGGCACCCCATTAGTCAACCTCTGTTGTTGAAGCAGTGATTGTCGTAGAAGTTGTTGCTCATGAGCATATTTTGCTGGAGACACGGGCTTCGCCTCTGAACCTATAGCAGCAAATTCAAAGGAAATTAAGATGAAAAAAAATGAAAAATCATGTTATAATTACACTGACTCTCGTAATGGTATAAAGTACCTGTGTCAGACACTCGATACTCGGATAAGGGTGTGGGATATATGTCCAATAAGTTTAGTAAGACACTTCTATAGAAAAACTAATTGTAAATCGAGTTTATCATGAAAGTATGCATAAACCTCTCTTATTCTCCATGAAATGCTCTATAAAATCTTAAAGCACCATTTTACGTAAGAAAATACATAAAAGTAGAAACAAATTTGAATATTTTGCCGTGTCCTTGAAATGAGAAATAGGTGAATTCGACACCTAGATACATACCCGCACATGACACCTGTAGCCGAGTCCAAATAACATAGACCATTTGTAGCTAGCCAGAATAATTCGCAACTAACATCATAAAAAGTCGTAACAAATGAGCCAAAAAGTACGTACCACATTAAACCCTAAAAGGAGCATCAAGCTCCCATCCAATCACTAATCCACCAGTCATGTCCAGTTTTAAGCATTCCTTGTTCCCCCCCCCCCCCCCCCCCCCCCCCTCTCAAGAATGATTCGGACCTTTCATCTCATAGACCTCGCAAGGACGAATGTCCATGTCAAAAATCAACTTGATCCGGCATCGATTACTATATGATCGAATGACACTTATGCAAGAAAAAAAATGGACAATTGTGATTAGTTCATAGAGCAATCGATGTCCGTTCAAGCTGATTATTTGGCATATGAATATATTAACTTGTAAAGTGCACGAGATGAACGGTTCAATTTATTGATGTTGGCCCGAAATGAGCCACACAATTACATGAAATTGGAGAGGACTGGACATAAGCTGGCTCCAATAAATGCGTATCACAATATTTTTGAGAAGTTCGAAATTAATCATAAATATGCATAACCATGAGCGGAGCTGTAGTGGGGTAGGAGGGGTCCCCGACCCCATCCACTTTATAAACAGAATGAATGTGAGTTAGGAATAAGTTTAATTTTTTGGTACGTTTGTATATTACTACTATCTTTTAATCTAGTGTTTAATCTAGGATAAGTACTTTAACGTTTTTACACCATCCTAAGGAATTTTGTAACATAGTTTCATACACGAAAAATATTTACGAGTCTCTTTTGGTTACCAATGAAAAGATAAATGCAGATTGATGTATTTGGCTAAAGTTATCAAAAACTACAATGTATGATATACTAACGGACAAAAAAAATAAAAAAAATTCGGGATGAACATTTATAAGTTCGTTTGCCCCCCTCGGATTGAACTCATACCATCTCTTTTCCACTCATTTATAGCAAATAAAAAATTGCGTACCGTAAATAAAAATTCTCACATTCATATGGAACCAGAGCTACTTTAGAATCTATAATAAGGCCCTGTTCTAGAAAGTAGATTCTTGGGATTTTTTACTGTCATAAAAGCCTAAAAGGCAAAATGAGATTTTTGACTTTTTACGACAAGTCTAAAAAAGCCTAAAAGACAAAACGCCAAGCTTAGTAGACCAGGGCCTCAATTAATTTATAGAAAAACAAACACATACCCGGTAGAACTTGCGACGGTGCATTGCTCCCGTTCGATGGATTACTAATGGGTATCGGAATTTGTCGGCCATTGTCAACGGTTTGATCAACTTTTTCAATCTTTTGGGGGAAAAAATTAATTAGGAACAGAATCAGACAGAAGAAAACAAATTCAACTGCATAAATTGATAACAAAACAAACTAAATTTGGGATTTTTAGGTGTTTTAGTCCTCAATGTTCAAAATTTGTACCAATCAAGTCCCCGTTAACATGTTCCGTCAAAACAGCTTACTCTTTGAGGAAAGATAGAATGGACCAACGAAAAAAAGGATACACATTCGCTTCGTCAAAAGACTCAAAACCTATGGTATTCGCTTTCAATGAATTTTAATAAAGAAAAATCCATTACCGGATCCATTGGCGCACCATTAGTCAACCTCAGTTGTTGTTGTTGTTGCTGCAGTAATCGTTGTAGTTGTTTCTGATGAACATAATTTACCGGAGACATGAGGCTCGCCCCTGAACCTATACTAGCAAATTCAAGGGATATTAAGATGGAACAAAAAAAGAAAAATCATGTGGATTCTAGGAGAAGCCTAGGTACACCTGAGGCTTGACAACCTATACTTATATAATAAGAAAATAATTCGTAAAATTTTTGTACATAACCAGTCGTAACTGGCTAGTGGCTAAAAGAATTCGCAACTAACATCATAAAAAGTCGTAACAAATGAGCCAAAAAGTATGAACAACATTGAACCCTAAAAGGGGCATCTAGCTCCCATCCAATCACTCAGCCACATGTCATATCCCGTTTTAAACATTCCTTGTCGCAGCCTAGGCCCTTAAGAATGATCCAGACCTTTCATATAATAGGCCTCGCAAGGACCAACACCCATGTCAAAAATCAACATGATCGGGCATCAATTACTTTACGATCAAATCACACTAATGCAAGAAAAAATTGGCAGTTGTAATTAGTTCATAGAGCAATCAATGTTCGTCCAAGATGATTTTCTGTCATATGGATCTATTAATCTTGTAAAATGTATTAGATGAATTGTCCGATTTATTGACATTGGCCCGAAATGAGCCACACAATTATTAAAAAAAAAACATTTATAAGTTCGTTTGCCCCCCTCGGATCGAACTCGTAGCATCTCTTTTCCACTCATTTATCGCAATTAAAAAATTGCGTACCGTAAATAAAAATTTAAAAGGTAATCGACATTGATATGGTAGCAGAGCTACTTTAGAATCTACTATATATTAAGGCCCTGTTCCATAAAGTAGATTCTTGAAATTTTTTACTGTCGTAAAAGCCTAAAAGACAAAACGAGATTTTTGGCTTTTTACGATAGGTCTAAAAAAGCTTAAAAGAAGAAACTTCAAGCTTAGTAGACCGGGGCCTCAATTAATTTACGGAAAAACAAATACATACCCGGCAGAACTTGCGACGGTGCATTGCTCCCCTTCGGTGGATTACTCATAGGTATCGGAATTTGTCGGCCATTGTCCACAGTTTGATCAACTTTCTCAACCTTTTGGGGGAATTTTTTTTTATCAGAAACAGAATCAGACAGAAGCAAACAAATTCAAGTGCATAAATTGATAAGAAAACAAACTAAAGTTGGAATTTTTAGGTGTTTGGAATTCAATGCCGGGAAAACCTTTCGCCTTTTGGGGGAGAAAGGGCCGGTGGGAAGGTTGCTCTTGCTTGGGTTGGTCTCGTCGGAAACCATCGCTGGTTTTTACAGAGAGAGAGAGAGAGCAGCGGATACAGAGAGACAGAGGAGAATTGGAGGCAAAAAATGATACGTACGCACCAATTTATAGTGGTGGGAGAGAGAGTGAGAGAAGGGACGTCCAAGTGGGGCCCTCACCTTTACGTTTCGTTACGTTTTTGGTTTATACAAATTTCTTTGTGTACTTGGAATTTTTTTTTTACATGTACATTAATATTTTAAAATTGTCAAACGTGTCGGTGTTGCGCCACCTGAGCGTGGGTTCACTGGGATACTTGACAAAATTTGTAGGGGCACCACAAATATTGACAGTTAAATTAGGAAATGGGTAAATTTCAGCCATTAGATGAAAATATCACAAGGAGAATGATCTTGCTATTTTCCCACGCAATTGTTCTTACAAGAAACACATGCTTTACTTACAATAAACACAAGCTTTACTTACCGCAATTTATGACCTATATGTGTGGTAAGTGGTCTGTTTTTGTGATAAGTGTGATCTATTTTTGTAGTTTGTAGACCCAGTGTTCATGGCAAGTAAATTGGGGCACTGGTGCCCTAATACTACTTTGGGGCACCACAGTCGGAGCCGAGAATTGAGGGACCTTATTGAGCGTTGTGCCATCTCGACCGTTCGAAAGTGTTTTGAACGGCCCAGATGTGCTCGACAGGTCTGTTGAACACAACGCTCAGTAGAGCCACCACGTCCTCGTAGGGAGATGAAAATTTTAGATGCAAAATATTCACCACTCAAACTCGATACGAAGTTAGCAGCTTATGGTTTAATTAGTTATGACCCGAAATACGTACATGACACGATCCAAGAATAAGTTTAGCTTAACCTTTGGTATTCGCTTTCAATGAATTTTCAAAAAGAAAAATCCATTACCAGAGCCATTGGCGCACCAATAGTCAACATCTGTTGTTGTTGTTGTTGCTGTTGCTGTAGTAATCGTTGTAGATGTTGTTTCTGATGAACATAATTTACTGGAGACATGGGCTTCGGCCCTAAACCTATAGCAACAAATTCAAGGGATATTAACATGGAACAAAAAAGAAAAATCATGTGGATTCTAGGAGAAGCCTAGGTACACCTGAGAAAATAATTCATAAAATTTTTGTGCATAACCAGTCATAACTAGCTAGTGGCCAAAATAACTCACAACTAACATCATAAAAAGTTGTAACAAATGAGCCAAAAAGTATGTACAACATTGAACCCTAAAATACGAAAAATATGTACGTGTGTATTTTGGTTACGAGTGAAAAGATAAATAAATTCACATACTTATTGATATTAATGTATTGGGCTAAAGTTATCAAAATATACAGTGTATGATATACCGAAGGATAAAATATATATATATATGTATCAATATTCATATGTTCGTTCGGCCCCCTTGAATCAAATTTGTGGCTCCGCCTCTATGCATAACATTACTTTCCACTCATTTATAGCAACCAAAAAATTGTGTACCATAAATAAAAATTTAACAAGTAATCGACATTGATATGGTATCAGAGCAACTTTAGAATCTATATTAAGGCCCCATTCCACAAAGTAGATTCTTTGACGTTTTTTACTATTTATTGCAAATCATTCTCCTCACATACATTAACTACCAGAGCTACTTTAGAATCTATACTAAAGCCCCGTTCCACAAAATAGATTATTTGACATTTTTTATTTTTCCCGGCTAGTCATTCTTTGGACATACATCAACTAAAAAAGTCTAAAAGACTAAAAAGGCCTGAAAGATGCCAAGCCTAGTGAACCGGGGCCTAAAATTAATTTATGGAAAAACAGACACATACCTGGCAGAACTTGCAACAGTGCATTGCTCATGTTCGGTGGATTACTAATGGTTATCAGAGTTTGTCGGCCATTGTCCACCGTTTGATCAACTTTCTCAACCTTCTGAGGGGAAAAATTTATTAGAAACAGAATCAGACAGAAGAAAACAAATTTAACTGCATAAATTGATGACAAAACAAACTAAAGTTGGGAATTATAGGTGTTTTGGCCTAGTTTCTCAAAAGATTTTATCAAAAAATGAAAAAATCAAGGGTTGATTTTATCAAATCTTTAATAGTCCCCAATGTATTAATTGGAGAAATTTAGTCCCCAGTGTTCAAAATTTGTGTCAATCAAGTCCCCAACCCTAACTCTGTTAACTTTTTCTGTCAAGACAAGGGGCAATAACGTAATTTTTCCAATCAAGTCCCCCGGCATCCTTTTTCGTTTTTTCTCTTTACTTTTGGGCAAGGTTACTAACACAAGAATGTTTCAAATAATTTTCGCAACATGGCAATATGGCACTACATGATTGGCTAACTATTTTGAAGTGTCAGATATATATAGCTGTGTCAGTAGACTTTCCCCTTACTCTTTGAGGAAAGATAGAATGAACGAACAAAAAAAGGGATACACATTCACATTTGCTATGTCAAAACCTTTGGTTTTCGCTTTCAATGAATTTAAAGAAAGAAAAATCCGTTACCGGAGCCATTGGGACACCATTCGTCAACCTCTGTTGTTGTTGTTGTTGCTGCTGCTGCAGTAATCGTTGTAGAAGTTGTTTCTGATGAACATAATTTACCGGAGACATGGGCTTCGTCCCTGATATAGCGGCAAATTCAAGGGGTATTAAGATGGAACTAAAAAGAAAAATCATGTGGATTCTAGGAGAAGCCTAGGTACACCTGAGACCTAACAACCTATACTTATATAACTAAGAAAATAATTCGTAAAAGTATGCACAACATTGAACCCTAAAAGGGGCATCCAACTCCATCTAATCACTTAGCCACCTGTCATGTCCAGTTTTTAGCATTCCTTGTCCCACGTTGGGCCCTCAAGAATGATCCGGACCTTTTATATCATAAACCTCGCAAGGCCAAATGTCCATGTCAAAAATCAACATGATCGGCATCGATTACTGTACGATCAAACCACACTTATGCAAGAAAAAAAAAAGAAAAAAGGACAACTATCATTAGTTTGTAGAGCAATCGATATCCGTCCAAGCTGATTATTTGACATATGGATATATTAACTTGTAAAGTGCATGAGATGAACTGTCCAATTTATTGATGTTGGCCCAAAATGAGCCACACAATTACATGAAATTGGAGAGGACTGGACATAAGCTGATTCCAATAAATACATATCACAATACTTTTGAGAAGTTCGAAATTAATCATATATATGCATAACCATGGGCGGAGCTGTAGTGGGTAGGAGGGGTCCCCAACCCCACCCATTTTATAAACTAATAAATGCGATTTAGGGATAAGTTTAATTTTTTGGTATGTTTGAATATTTCTATCGTTTAATCTATTGTTCAATCTAAGTTAAATGTTTTGAAATTTTTACATCATGCTCAGGAATTTTGTGACTTAGTTTCATACACGAATAATATGTACGTGCGTATTTTGGTTACCAATGAAAAGATAAATAAATTCACATACGAATTGATATTAATGTATTGGACTAAAGTTATCAAAATATACAATGTATGATATAGTGAAGGACAAAAATAAAATAAAATTATGGGTCAACATTCATATGTTCGTTCGGCCTCCCTTGGATCAAATTCGTGGCTCTGCCACTATGCATAACATCACTTTTCCATTCATTTGTAGCAACTAAAAAATTGCATACCATAAACAAAAAATTTAAAAGGTAATCAACATTGATATGGTACCAGAGCTACTTTAGAATCTATATTAAGACCTCCTGTTCAACGAAGTAGATTCTCGAGATTTTTGACTGTCGTAAAAGCCTAAAAGACAAAACAAGATTTTTGACTTTTTACGACAGGTCTAAAAAAGCCTAACGCTTTGTTTGGGTGCCCTGGAAAAGAAAAGAATAGAAAGAAAAATAAAAGGAAAGTTAAGAGGAATTTTTTTAGTTAAAATGGTTTAGTTTAGTTATTTTCCTCTCCTTTTCCTCTCGACACAAACAAAGGGGGAGGATAAAAAAAATTCTGCTCCTTTTCTTTCTTTTTCCAGGGTACAGAATAGAGCCTAAAAGATAACGCCAAGCTTAGTAGACCGAGGCCTCAATTAATTTATGGAAAAACAAACACATACCCAGCAGAACTTGCGACGGTGCGTTGCTTCCGTTCGGTGGATTACTAATGGGTATCGGAATTTGGCGGCCATTGTTCACGGTTTGATCAACTTTCTCAACCTGTTGGGGGAAAAAAATTTATTAGAAACAGAATCAGACAGAAGCAAACAAATATTCAACAACATAAATTCAAAACGAACTAAAGTTGGAATTTTTAGTGTTTGGAATTCAATGCGGGGAAAACCTTTTGCCTTTTGGAGGAGAAAGGGCCGCTGGGAAGGTTGCTCTTGCTTGGGTTGGTTTTGTCGGAATCCATCGAGAGAGAGAGAGAGAGAGAGAGAGAGAGAGAGAGAGAGAGAGAGCAGTAGCAGGCAGCAGATATAGAGAGACAGAGGAGAATCGGAGGCAAAAAAATGATACGAACACAACATGTGTTTATAGTGGTGGGAGTGAGAGAGAGAGAGTGAGAAAAGGCAAGTCTAAGTGGGGTCCTTTACATTTTCGTTGCGCTTCAACGGTTTTGGTTTACACGAATTCTTTTTCACTTTTTGTACTTGGAAATTTTCTTTTACGTGTACATTAAAATTTTAAAATTGTCAGACGTGTTGCACCACATGAGTGTGTGGGTTCACAGGGAGAATTGAAGGCCCTGCTGAGCGTTTTGCTCGATAGGACCTGTTGAGTACGTCTTGACCGTTTAAATGTGTTTTAGAGGGCTAGAATTTGAGGGCCATTCAAAACATATTTGAACGGTTAAGGCATGCTCGGCGGAGCTCTGCCGAGCACAACGCTTAGCAGAGCCACCGCGTCCTCACAGGGAGATGAAAATTTTGGATGCAAAATATATTCATGACTCGAACTTAATATACAGTTAGCAGGTTAGGGTTTAATTATTTATGACACGAAATACGTAAATAACACGACACAATCCGAGAATAAGTTTGATTATTTGACACGACACAAACCCGGCACGTTGCTGAGCCCTATATACAATACATACACGTAGTGTGTTTTACTAACACAAGAATGTGTAAAATAGTTTTCGCAACATGCCAATGTGGCACTGCATGATTGGCCAACTATTTTGAAATGCCAAATATAGCTGCGTTAGTAGACTCTCTCCTTACTCTTTGAGGAAAGATAGAACAAATCAACAAAAAAGGCGGATTAAAATAAACCAACAAAAAAAGGGATACACATTCACATTTGCTATGTCAAAACCTTTGGTATTCAGTACTTCCAATGAATTTTAATAAAGAAAAATTCATTACCAGAGCCTTTGGCGCACCATTAGTCAACATATGTTGTTGTTGTTGCTGCGATAATCGTCCTACAAGTTGTTTCTCATGAAAATAATTTACCGGAGACATGGGCTTCGCCCCTGAACCTATATCAACAAATTCAAGGGATATTAAAAAGAAAAATCATGTGATTCTAGGAAAAGCCTAGGTATATAACTAAGAAAATAATTCGTAATTTTTTTGTGCATAACCAGTCGTAACTGGCCAGTGGCCAGACTAAATTCACAACTAACATCAACAAAAGTTGTAACAAATGAGCTAAAAAATATGTACAACATTGAACCCTAAAAGGGGTATCTAGCTCCCATAATCCAATCACTTAGCCACCTGTCATGTCCAGTTTCAAGCATACCTTGTCCCACCCCAGGCCCTCAAGAATTATCCGGACCTTTCATATCATAGACCTCCCGAGGACGAATATCCATGTCAACATGATCGGGCATCAATTACTGTACAATCGAATCACACTAATGCAAGAAAAAAATTGATAGTTGTGATTAGTTCATAGAGTAATCGATGTCCGTTCAAGATGATTTTTTTTGTCATTTTGTTTTTTTTACTAAAGGTCATTCTCTTCACATACGTCAACTAAATTTTTTTAAAGATGCCAAGCTTAGTGGACATGCACAAATTAATTTATGGAATAACAAACACATACCTGGCAGAACGTGCCACGGTGCATTGCTCCGGTTTGGTGGATTACTAATGGGCATTGGAGTTTGTTGGCCATTGTCCACGGTTTGATCAACTTTCTCAACCTTATGGGAGAATTTTTTTTATTAGAAACAGAATCAGACAGAAGAAAACAAATTCAATTGCATAAATTGAATGAACCAACGAAAAAGGGATACACATTCACATTCTCTATGCAAAACCTTGTATTCGCTCTCAATGTATTTTAACAAAGAAAAATCCATTACCAGAGCCACTGGCGCACCATTAGTCAACATCTGTTGCTGCTGCAATCGTCGTTGAAGTTGTTTCTCATGAACATAATTTACCAGAGGCATGGAATTCGCCCCTGAACCTATAGCAGCAAATTCAAGGGATACTAAGATGGACCAAAAAAGAAAAATCATGGGGATTCTAATGCAAGAAAAAAATTTGACAGCTGACATTAGTTCGTTGAGCAATCGATGTGCGTCCAAGATGATTTTTTGTCATTTGGATCTATTAATCTCGTAAAGTGTATTATGAATTGTCCAATTTATTGACATTGGCCCGAAATGAGCCACACAATTATTGGGAACAGGGAATCCCCTAGTGCAGTGCCGCTTTACAGGGTTGTAGTGCGCATCTGAGCTGTTGATCGCACAATCAACGGCTCAGATTTCATCTTGACACTTGCATAATTTGAGTCATTCATTACCGAGATCAACGGCTTGTGTGCCGCACTACATAATCCTCTGATCCCAATTACTAAAAGTGGACAAGACTAGATGTAAGCTGGCTCTAATAAATGCGTAACACATTATTTTTGAAGAGTTCATTACTAATCACAAAAATACACAACCATGGGCGGAGCAATAGTGAAGTAAGAGGGGTCCCCAACCCCGCCCATTTGTTAAAATATTAAATGCAAGTCAGGAGTAAGTTTAAATTTTTGGTATATTTCTATCTTTTAATCTATTGTTTAATCCAATTTAAATATTTTGAAATTTTTACATAATCCTCAGGAATTTTGTGACTTAGCTTCATACACGAAAAATATGTACGTGTGTATTTTGGTTACAAATGAAAAGATAAATAAATTCACATACTTATTGATATTAATGTATTGGGCTAAAGTTATCAAAACATACAATGATCCAATGTATGATATACTGAAGGAGAAAAAAAAAAAAAATTCTAGATCAACATTCATATCTTCGTTCGGCCCCCTTGGATTGAATTCATTGCTTTGCCATTGTGCATAACATCACTTTTCCACTCATTTATAGCAACTAAAAAATTGCGTACCTTAAATAAAAATTTAAAAGTAATCAACATGTATATAGTACCAGAGCTACTTTAGCATCTATAACGGTTCCAAAAAAAATAGATTCTTGAGATTTTAGACTGTCGTAAAAGCCAAAAAGACTAAACGAGATTTTTGAGTTTTACAACAGGTCTAAAAAAGACAAAACGCCAAGTTTAGTACACCGGGGCCTCAATTAATTTGCGGAAAAACAAACACATACCGGGCAGAACTTGCGACGGTGCAATGCTCCTGTTCGATGGATTACTAATGGTTATCGGAGTTTGTCGGCCATTTTCCACGATTTGATCAACTTTCTCAACCTTTTGTGGGAAATTTTTTTGTTAGAAAAAGAATCAGACAGAAGAAAGCAAATTCAACTGCATAAATTGATAAGAAAACAAACAAAAGTTGGAATTCTTTGGTGTTTTGGAATTCAATGCGGGAAAAACCTTTTGCCTTTTGGGGAAGAAAGGGCCGCTGGGAAGGTTGCTCTTGCTTGGGTTGGTCTTGTCGGAATCCATCGCAGGTTTTTTTAGCGAGAGAGAGAGAGAGAGAGAAGAGCAGCAGCGGGCAGCAGATAGAGAAAGAGAGAGAGAGAGAAGCAGAGGCACATGTATTTATAGTTGTGGGAGAGGGAGTGAGAGAAGGTACGTATAAGTGGGGTCCTTTCCCTTTCGCTTATTTATCATATAAATAATGTGATGTAGGAGTAGAGGACTTCACTTATTAAAAAAAAAACAAGAAGAAGAAGAAAGAAGTAAATAAACCAATAAAGGTCTCACTTCTCTCTCTCTCTCTCTCTCTCCCTCCGTCCCCTCACTCTCTCTCTCTTTCTCTCTCTAACTTTATCTCCCTCTCTCTTCTTCACTTTCTCTCTCCTTCACTCACTCCCCCACTTTTCTCTCTCTATTTCTCTCTTTTTTAATTTTTTAAAGGATTTATAACTTTTATTTTTCATATCCAATATTGAAAAAATATATATATATCTAAAAATCAACTCGACGCATCTATTAAACAAGACCAATAGTGAATGTGTAATTATTTTTAAAATAATAATTTTTTTGTGTGCATAATCTCTTTTTTTCCCGTTAACTTTAAATTCATGAATTTAACTTGATTTGAACTCATAAATATTACTCCCTCCGTTCCTTTTTAAATGTGTTACTTCATAAATCCAACTTATTAAAGAAACATCATCATTATATCTTTCACATCAACTTTTTCCTCCACTTTTCACTTTTCACATCAACTTTTACCTCTACTTTCCAAAATTATCATATACTTTTACCCATTAATTTTTTACCCACTAACTTTTCAAAAGGGCAAAATGATAATTATACAAATTTTTATCCATTAACTTTTTAAACCACACACTTATTTAGGGATAGTCCAAAATGAAAAGTTAAACACTAAAAAAGGGACGGAGGGAGTATTGCATTGGAGCATGTGAATTTCACCAAGTTTGAGCTTGTGATTTTTAACTAGTTTTGAGCTCGTGAATTTCACTTAGTCAAGGGCGGAGCCACCTTTGGGCTGAGGTGGGCTGCAGCCCAGGTGGATTCTAAAAAAAAAAAAATTATATGTAAAATTTAGATCCAACAAGTTTCAGCCCACCCCAAAATTTTCAGCCTAAACCATTCTAATCTTGGTCCAAAATAACAGCCCAATCTAAGAATCCACAACCCAATCCAATTAGTAATTAATTAAAAATCAAACGAAAAAAACCAAAAAAAAAAAAAAATTGCGTTACCCGTCCGAGAAAACCCTTTGGGAACTCCTCAATTTAATGCGCAAAAAAAAAAAAAAAAAACAAGTTCACCCGCAATATTTTATGCCCTAGAAAAATTATACCGTCTGTTTTTTTCTCCTCTGAAGCTCCTTCAATGTTTTGATTGGCGTAGAATGAAGATGAAGAAGAACCCACTAATCTCATAAGCTATTTTTCTCCTCTGAAGCTTTGATTGTCTTGCTTCTCTTGCACCACTGGCACCGCCACCAACTTAGGTGGGTTTAAGTCATGGTTTTGACGAAATAGTCTTAGTTTTGACGAAACAATTGATTTTATACTTCTACGGCCTAGATCTATTGAATAATTTATAATATATATAACTATTGTATACAGTTAGTACTACTTTAGTAGTGTATATATATGCTATGTAAAATTAGAGTGAGTGATGTTCACTACTTACTTTTCAACTACCGCCTACCCATTTTAATTTTAATTTTTAAATCTCTAACTCTGTCTTTGATCCCATTTAACTCTAGTTGGTTAGATTATTTTGTTCTTGGACTGATTATTTTCTGTACAGTGCAGATTGTGGTTCACACACTACGGAGTCTCAGACTATATCTTTCATTCACTTGTGAGGCTTCAGATTTGTAAGTATTCTCTTATTATGCAGAGCACTGGCGGGTGTGCTTAATTATAATGCTCTTTTTGGCTTATCGATGGTAGTTTATTAAATTTTGGTTAGTCCAGGATATATTAATGTTCTGGCTCCGCCCTTGCACTTAGTTTGAGCTTGTGAATTTCATTGAGTTTGAGCTCGTAAATTTCATTGGGTTTGAGCCTACAAAAAAAAAATCACTTTTTTTTTTGTTACACAGAATTACATATTCATTATTAGTCTTATTTGATAGATGTCGTCGAGTAGATTTTAAATATATATATTTTTTCCAACATTAGATATAAAAAATAAAAGTTATTAATAGTTTAGTTTGTTAAAAATAAAAGGGGGAGAAAAGTGGGGAAAGAAAGAGAAGTGACGAAGAGAGAGAAAGAAAGTCAGAGAGAGAGAGAGAGAGTTAGATGGTACCCGGGGGGTGGACTGTGTGTGTGGGAGAGCGCCACATGGGCTGGGTGTGAATGGGTGTAATTCACAAGGGCGTGTAGCCGTGTACGTAGCACCACCCATGAGTAGCTGGTAACGGATCGGTAAAACATACAACAAGCAGTAGTGCGGTAGGAATAGCAAAAATGATAAGGTATAAGTGTGCGGGCTCCACACACCAATTAAGTGTATGAAACTATGTTTGAGACAATTATTGCACACCTATCAGTAGGAATATTGAAGGAAGCGCTAAAACCGCTTCTCACCTGACACTTGGTCCCACATCTTGCCTGCTTTTGTGCTTGCATTAAAGTGGCAAAGAAAGACTGCAGTACAAAAATTTTCTAGTTCGGTTCATTTAACCCGTAAGCGGTTTCACTGGGTTGACAGTCGAACCGCTTTCTATTAGCGGTTTTTGAAAACTAGGTCGGTTTTTGTTTAGTCACAATTTTCTAGATGAACCGAACTGGATTAGGCTCTGGTTGACAGCTCAACCGGTTGAATCTGTCGGTTTGGTCCGAGTTTTAGAACATTGCTATTAACTCCTTTGGGGTCAATCCATACGGAGTGCTTCAGCTTCAATTGGACTCTCGCTAGTAGACGATGGGTGAGTTTATGGTCCCCCAAGATCAATCGAGCTATACATATACTAGCGCAAACACTTGGTTATTATAAAAATAGGTTACATGTATCTATTAATCTAGTTGGGCATTGTGTCATATCATGTCAGGTTTGTATTGTGTAAGATAACCCTAAACAGTAACTAGGGATGGCAACAGGCATGTTTTGATGATCCCGACCCAGACCCTAAAATTTCTGAACGACCCCTAGCCCGACCAGGTAATTTATGGGTTCCCCCGCCCCTATCGGGTATCAGGTTTATTTGCCCCGCCCCTATTTGTTTTCACATATTAAGAAAATATATTTTAGACTACAATATTAGTGAGCACAAATGATAAAAGTTCACAAAATAACTATTACAACTTAACCAAAATCTACTATTTGATGTTGTATTTAAAAAAAAATAGAATTATATGATTACAAATAAAATTGGATGCATGCAAGGGAGAAAAATTATACATATATGTGTATATTGGGGCGGGGTGACCAGACCCCTGCCCCTACCCTAATCCTGGCAGATTTTTCAAAATCACCCCTTGCCCCTACCCGTTACCCAAAAAAAATTGAAAAAAAAACCCCTACCTTATCGGGGCTGGGTAGGGCGGGTTCGGGATGGAGGGAGTTGAATTGCCATCCCTAACAGTGACCCGACATGTTAATTGTTCTTGGGTCGTGCCATATACGTAGCTTGTATCATAAATAGTCAACTCTATCCTGCTAATTTCGTATCGAGTTCTAGTCATGAACAGTTTGCATCCAAATTTTTCAGCTCACTGTGAACCCACACCCATGTGTCTCAACACGAAAGTCAATTTTATCGAAGCCCCTAAAAAAATATTTAAAAATTAAGGAACGGTGCGAATCATTTGTGCACCGTGGTGCACAGATGGTCGGCAACGATTTTAGATGAGCTTATAATTTGAACTTTCATAAATTAATTTTTCGTATGCATATAGTGTTGGGTAAAACAATTGAGTTGAATTCCTTAAGAAATTTAGAGAAAATTTGTTTAGATTGTAAGCAAGAACAGCAGCCACGGTAAAATGCATATTTGGGCAAAATAGAGAAGAAAACCCCCAAATCCCTTCTCCAGCAGGTTGGGTAAAGGCTTGTGTATTCTTGCTTCAGCTACAGTACGTCGCTACTTGTACCGAAGCACTGTTCAGAAGGTACTGATTAAATTATTGCATTTAATTCTCTCTCTCTCCTCTCTCCTTCCCAGCATTCGTCTTCTTCCCCCTACCCAAGCACTGGGTTTGCACTGGGTTTTCACCTCTACCCAAGCACAGGGTACGATTGAAACCAGAGGTACGGTAACCAGAGGTTTGGACATCGACGGTCGACCAGATGCACGACGGTGATCGAGCTTTGGTCGACGGCGGAGGAGGCAAGCGGAGGATTCAAACGACGGCGATGGCGTGGAGGATTCGAACGGCGGCGACGGCGTGAGAGGCTCGCCGGATCTGGGATTCGAACGACGGCTACGGCGATGGGTATGGAGGCGACGGTGATGGGTATTGACGGCGTTCATCAGCAATTTTACCCAAAATGGAGAAGATGATAGAGTGGCTGCTGGAGGACTGATTGAGATGGGGTAAGCTAAAGTTACTGTTCATCAGCAATTTTACCCAAAATTATACACTACCTGCTGTTCTTGCTCCAAGATACTATCAAACGTTACTTGTCAAAAAGAAGTGGCTAGTTATAAAAAGACATAGGAGTATTTAAATCAACCGTACGGGAAAGGCTGAATAGCTTCTTGTTCGTTCAAGTCTTCAAGACTTAGGGGTGTTCTACTAAATAATAATAATAATTTAAAAAAAAATTGAGACAAGTCATTCTCTCACAATACATCACATAAAAAACCGTAAAAAGTCAATTTATTCTAAAAACACCTTTAACACCCCTTGAGATAATCAATTTTGTCGATAAAAACAAAAGTAAAATGGCTGAAGAGGCTGAAAGGCTTTTCCATTTTTAATTGAAAAGCATTGAACCCTATGAAAATTAATATACTCCCTCCGTCTCTTTTTAAATGATACCTTTGGAAAACATGTACTTTTTATAGCCGTTAAAAAATGCACTTCCATTGCATATTTTTAAAAATGAGCACTTTAATTTGGTATAAAAAAATTTAAAAATTATAGAAAGTTGTAGGGGTTTGGAATTGTATGTATTCTAATAGAGATCACTTAAAAAGGGACGGCCGGGAGTATCTTTTGTTTTCTTTCTTGTTGTTTCAAAAGACTAATCATAGGATTGAACCTCGTCCATCTTTTTCTTCTCATCCAATGTACATAAAACAACAGACGAAATTTATTTAATAACAACGGTGCAGAATATCATACTTAATTCATGTTTATCTGTCAAAATAGAAAATTATTTAAAACAGCTCGTTTAGTCCCACAAATATTTTTTCTTTTCACATCGTAGACCCACAAATGTGGGCCTAGGAGTCCTATAGGGCGCTTCCTGTAGGTTGCCCTATAGTGCAGATCCGAACCGTTCACTCTTCAATCAACGATTCGGATTTAAAAAATACTCTTCTAAGGAAGAGTTAACTACTTTGGATGGTCAAGAAGTGCACTACATGATTTTCCATTTCCCACATATGTATCGTGCCACTCACGTGCTTCACACGATTCCTACAAATGTGCGTCTAATATCTGTAGGTCTGAGAAAAAAGGAGTGCACACAGTATGGCATGGAAACGAAGTTTGGGACATCACTTATTCTTGCCCTTCGGCCACTAAATAATCTTTTCAAAAGAGTTTCCTTTTTTTTTTTTTAACCTTTTTCTTCTCATATGTACATTACACAACCGACGAAACTTATTTAATAACAACGGTGCAGAATCTCGTACTTTTCTTTTTGATCCGCCAGAATTTCATACTTAATTCACGTTTATATGTCAAAATAAAAAATCATTTAAATTCTCGTATTTAATTCATGTTTATCTATCAAAATAGAAAATCATTTAAAAGAGCACGTTTAGACCCGCGTACAAATATTTTTTCTTTGCACATCGCAGATCCATGCACATATGTGGTACTGGGGGTCCTATAGGGTGCTTCTATGGGTCTTCCTGTAGTGCACATCCGGACCATTCATCTCCGCAATTACCGGTTCAGATTTAAAAAAAAAAAACTCTTCTAAGGAAGAGTTAACTACTTTTGGACCATTTCCCACATATGTATCATGCAGCTCACGTGCTTCGGATGATTCCTACGAAGGTGTGTCTAATATCTGTAGATTGATATGCTATGTTAGTTAACTTTTCAAAAAAAATTACTAGATGTTATTGATAATAAAGTTTGAATAACTTCGGGTCCTAATAAGTTCTTAATTCATTCTAAGGTAAAAGGAGTGCACAAAATATGGTGTGGAAACAAAGTTTGGGACATCACTTATTCTTGCCATTGGGCCCTAAATAATCTCTTCAAAATAGTTTTTTTTTTTAAACTTTTTTCTTCTCATCAAATTTACATTACACAACCGACGAAATTTATTTAATAACAACGGTGCATAATCCCGTATTTAATTCAAGTGTATCGGTCAAAATAGAAAATCATTTAAAGAAGCCCGTTTAGACCACACATGCTTTTTCTTTTCACATCGTAGACTCAAAATGTGGGCCTCGGGGGTCCTATAGGGCGACTCTTGTAGATAACATGTGTGTTATGTCAGTTGATAACTTTTAAAAAATAATTTTACTATATTATAATAAAGTTTGAATAACTTCGAGTTCTAATAAGTTCGTAATTCAATCTAAGGAAAAAGGAGTGCATAAAATATGGTGTGGAAATGAAATTTGGGACATCACTTATTCTTACCCTTGGGCCACTAAATAATCTCTTCAAAAGAGACTTTAAAAAAAAAAAAAAAACTTTTTCTTCTTATCCACATAACACAACTGATGAAACTTATTTAAATAAAAACAATGCAGAATCTCGTACTTAATTCTCGTTTATCTGTCAAAATAGAAAATCATTTAGCATCTCGTATTTAATTCATGTTTATCTATCAAAATAGAAAATCATTCAAAAAAGCTTGTTTACACACACAAATGTTATTTCTTTCACATCGAAGACCCACAAATGTGGGCCTGGGGTCCTCTAGGGCGCTTCCTATAGGTCTCCCTGTAGTGCACATCCGAACTTCATCTCCGCAATCATCGGTTTGGATTTAAAAAAAAAAAAAAACTCTTCTAAGTTAACTTCTTTTGGATGTTCCAAGTGTGCACTACATGGTGCACTAAGGGCAATGCACTATAGGATTTCCATTTCTCACATAAGTATCGTGCAACTCACGTGCTTCGAATGATTCCTACAAAGGTGCGTCTAATATTCGTAGATATCATCGTGTGTGCTATGTCAGTTGATAACTTATCACAAAAATTCTACTATATGTTGTTCGTGTAGACCACTACTGTTTTTTCTTTTCACATCATAGACCCACAAATGTGAGCCTGTAGGTCGTCGTGTAGTTCACATCCAAACTGTCCATCTCCGCAATCAACAATTAGATTTAGGAAAAAACTCTTCTTCGGAAGAGTTAACTATTTTTGGATGGTCCAAATTTGCACTACAAGGTGCATTAAGGGCGACGATGTACAAAATTTCTGTTTCCCACGTATGTATCTTGCAACTCACGTGCTTCAGACGATTCCTACAATAACTTTAACTATAATTTTACTATTGGTCAACTTTGAGTCCTAATAAGTTCGTAATTCAAGGTAAAAAGAGCGCACACAATGTGTGTGTGTGTGTGTGTGTGGGGGGGGGGGGGGGGGGGGGGGGGACATCACTTATTTTTGGGGACTCTTGGCCAAAAAAATCCCTCATATTTTCATTTTTTAGCTCAAGATCATGCGCCTTTTGCAATCAAACATAAGGACAAGAGTGCTACTTGATTATTAAAATACCCTTGTGCAGAACTCATGAATGTTCACTAATAACTGAAAATCCATAATTTACGAGAAATATTAAATAACAACGGTGCAGAATCTCATACTTAATTCCCGTTTATATGTCAAAATAGAAAATCATTTCAAATCTCGTATTTAATTCATGTTTATCTACCAAAATAGAAAATCACTCAAAAACGCTCGTTTAGACCCACAAATGTTTTTTCTTTCACATCGCAGACCCAATAGGTCTCCCTGTAGTGCACATTTGGACCGTTCATCTCCGCAATCATTGGTTCAAATTAAAATAATAACAATAATAATAAAAAACTCTTCTAAGAAAGAGTTAACTACTCTTGGATGTTCCAGATGTGCACTACATGGTGCACTATGCACTATAGGATTTCCATTTCCCACATGTATTGTGCGGTGCAACTCACGTGCTTCGGATGATTCCTACGAAGGTGCGTCTAATATCCGTAGATTTCATCATGTCTGCTCTGTGAGTTGGTAACTTTTCACAAAAAGTTTACTATATTCGGGTCCTAATAAGTTCGTCATTCATTCTAAGGGAAAAGGAACGCGCCCAATATAGTGTGAAAATGAAGTTTGGAACATCACTTATTCTTGCCCAACGGCCACTGAAGAATCTCTTGAAAAGAATTTTTTTTTTTAAACTTTTTCTTCTCATCCAATCACAGCCATCTATGCTCAGCAATGAACGGCTCAGATCACATCTTGTCCAAACAAATTTGAACCGTCTGTTGCTGATCAAATCTGAGCCGTCCATCGCCGAGCACGGACGGTTGTGCTCGGCCCAACATGGATGTTGTCCCTCCCCCATTCCGTTACGCAACTGACAAAATTTATTTAATAACAATAGCGCAAAATCTCATATTTAATTTATAGGTTTATCTGTCAAAATAGAAAATCATTTAAAATCTTGTATTTAATTCATGTTTATCCGTCAAAATAGAAAATCATTTAATTAAAAATTTCGTGTAGACCCACTAACGTTTTTTCATTTCACATCGTAGACCCACAATTGTAATCCTGAGGATTCTGAAGGGCGCTTCCCGTAGGTCATCGTGTAGTTCACATCTGGACTATCCATCTCCGCAATCAACACTTTGTAAGACGCTATGTTGTTCCTCATAATTTTACCCACGTAGTTAGTGTATGAAAAGAAGTTGAGATATACAATAAGAGAGATAATGCTCGGATACGGATGCGTCCAAATTAGTTCAATAAATGTAGCACTCACAAATGCATCGTGCAAATCACGTGCATAAGACAATTCCGAAAAAAATTATGCATAAATGGTTTTATTAGAAATTGAGTATATCGTCTAATCTGTACTATGGCTAACAAAATTTCCAATTTTCAATTAATTAAGTTATTCTCAGTTAAGTCGTCGTAGCTATCTCTGCATAATAACACGAGGGGAAAAGAGTTCATTCAGGTGTTTTTATTGACTTCCAATTACCGAATACAGTCAATAAAGTTCAATGCATGACAATGAGTACATACTTTGCAGGTTTGGAGGCTCAAGTGGTTGTAAAATAAGCTATAGTTGTATTTTAGATTTTGTCTAGACTGTTGATCAATTATTAAACAACAAAAATATAATATAGCATGACATAAAATAATGTCAAACAGAGAGTTATGAGTAGAGTTCCCCAATTTGGGGGGAAAAAAAAGAAATAAGAAGAAGAAAAAGAAAAAGCAGAATCCAAAATAATAATAATAATAATAATAGGAGCGCTCTCCTCCTGGAAAATCCCAGGTATTTTTTTTTATTAGGCTGATGTAAAATTGTTAAAATTTAACCTAGAATAAATAATTGATTAAGATATACTAATATGTAAATACAACCCAAAAAAACTCAACTTATACCTAATTCTTATTAAATTTTCAAAAAAAAAAAGAGGGTGGGGTCAGGCCCTCCCTACCACACTACAGCTCCGCCCATGGTTATGCATATGTATGATTACCGATGGTCATGCATATTTATGATAACTTACGAACTTTTTCAAAATCCGTGTGATACGAATTTATTGGAGCCAGCTTACGTCTAGTTATGCATATTTATGATTACTCACGAGCTTTTTTCAAAATCACAGTCATCCATGCTCGGCCACGAACGGTTCGGATCACATCTTGTCCAAACAAATTCGAACCGTCCGTTGCGGATCAAATTTGAGCCCTCCATCACCGAGCATGGACGGCCGTGCTCGGCCCAGCATGGATGCTGTCCCTTCCCCATTCTGTTACGCGACCGACGAAATTTATTTGATAAGAATAGCACAGAATCTCGTATTTAATTTAGGTTTATCTGTCAAAATAGAAAAACATTTCAAATCTTGTATTTAATTCATGTTTATTTGTCAAAATAGAAAACCATTTTAAAAAGTTCTTGTAGACCCACTAATGTTTTTTTTTTCACATCGTAGACCCACAAATGTAAGCCTGAGGATTCTGTAGGGCACTTTCTGTAGGTCGTCGTGTAGTTTACATCCGGACTATCCATCTCTGCAATCAACACTTTATAAGACGCTATGTTATTCCTCATAATTTTATTACCCACGTAGTTAGTGTATGAAAAGGAGTTAAGATATACAGTAAGAGAGATAATGCTCAGATACAGATGCATCCAAATTAGTTCAGTAAATGTAGCATTCACAAATGCATCGTGCGAATCACGTGCATCAGACAATTCTGAACAAAATTATGCATGAATCATGAATGGTTGTTTTAGAACTCGAATATATCGTCTAGTCTGTACTATAAAAGAAAAAGAAAAAACATAATCAAAGGAAGAAAAAAGACAGTTTTTCTTTATGGTTGCCCTTTTAATAAATCACCTTTTTCCACACAAAAAAAAAACATCAATAGGGGAGCTCTTCTCCTGAAAGGTCCCAGGTATTTATTTATTAGCATGATGTAAAATTGTTAAAATTTAACCAAGAATAAATAATTGATTAAGATATACTAATTATATGCAAATACACCCCAAAAAAATATACCTAATTCTTATTAAATTGTCAAAAAAAATAAATAAAAGAGGGTGGGATCAGGCCTCCCTACCTCACTACAGCTCCGCCCATGGTTATGCATATGTATGATTACCGATGGTCATGCATATTTATGATTGCTTACGAACTTTCGAACTTTTTTAAAATCTGTGTGATATGAATTTATTGGAGCCAGCTTACGTCCAGTTATGCATATTTATGATTACTTACAAACTTTGTCAAAATCACAGCCATCCATGCTCGGCAATGAACGGTTCGTATCACATCTTGTCCAAATAAATTCGAACCGTCCGTTCCTGATCAAATCTGAGCCGTCCATCGCCGAGCATGGACGATCGTGCTCGGCCCAACATGGATATTGTCCCTCCCCCATTCTGTTACGCAACCGGCGAAATTTATTTAATAATAGTAGCGCATAATCTCCTATTTATTTTAGGTTTATCTGTCAAAATAAAAAATCATTTAAAATCTTATATTTAATTCATGTTTATTTTTCAAAATAGAAAATCATTTTAAAAAGTTTGTGTAGAGCCACTAATGTTTTTTCTTTTCACATCGTAGACCCACAAATGTAAGCCTGAGGAGCTGATTCTGTAGGGCGCTACATGTACGTCGTCGTGTAGTTTACATTCGGACTATGTATCCATCTCCGCAATCAACACTTTATAAGACGCTATGTTGTTCCTCATAATTTTATTACCCACGTAGTTAGTGTATGAAAAGGAGTTAATATATACAGTAAGAGAGATAATGCTCGGATACGGATGCATGCAAATTAGTTCAGTAAATGTAGCACTCACAAATGCATCGTGCGAATTACGTGCATCAGACAATTCCGAAAAATATTATGCATGAATGGTTGTATTAGAACTCGAGTACATCGTCTAGTCTGTACTATAAAAGAAAAAGAAAAAACACAATCAAAGGAAGAAGAGAGACAGTTTTTCTTTTTGGTTGCCTTTTTAAAAAATCACCTTTTTCCAAAATAAAAAAACCATCAACAGGGGAGCTCTCCTCCTGGAAGGTCCCAGGTATTTTTTTTATTAGGATGATGTAAAATTGTTAAAATTTAACCTAGAATAAATAATTGATTAAGATATACTAATATGCAAATACACCCCAAAAAAACTAAACTTCTACCTAATTCTTATTAAATTTTCAAAAAAAAAAAAAAAGAGGGTGGGAGCAGGTCCTCCCTACCTCACTATAGCTCCGCCCATGGTTATGCAAACGTATGATTACCGATGGTTGTGCATATTTATTATTACTTATGAACTTTTCCAAAATCAGTTTGATACGAATTTATTGGAGGCAGCTTACGTCCAGTTATGCATATTTATGATTACTTACGAACTTTTTCAAAATCACAGCCGTCCATGCTCGGCAATAAACGGTTCGGATAACATCTTGTCCAAACAAATTTGAACCGTCCGTTGCTAATCAAATATGAGCCCTCCATCGCCGAGCATGGACGGCCGTGCTCGGCCCAACATGATGTTGTCCCTTCCCCATTCTGTTACGCGACCGACGAAATTTATTTAATAAGAATAGCGCAGAATCTCGTATTTAATTTAGGTTTATCTGTCAAAATAGAAAAACATTTCAAATCTTGTATTTAATTCATGTTTATTTGTCAAAATAGAAAATCATTTTAAAAAGTTCTTGTAGACCCACTAATGTTTTTTTTTTCACATCATAGACCAACAAATGTAAGCTTGAGGATTCTGTAAGGCGCTTCCTGTAGGTCGTCGTGTAGTTTACATCCGGGCTATCCATCTCCGCAATCAACACTTTATAAGACGCTATGTTGTTCCTCATAATTTTATTACCCACATAGTTAGTGTTTGAGAAGGAGTTAAGATATACAGTAAGAGAGATAATGCTCGGATACGGATGCATCAAAATTAGTTCAGTAAATGTAGCACTCTCAAATGCATCGTGCGAATCACGTGCATCAAACAATTCCGAACAAAATTATGCATGAATGGTTGTATCAGAACTCGAGTATATCGTCTAGTCTATACGATAAAAGAAAAAGAAAAAACAGAATCAAAGGAAGAAGAAAGACAGTTTTTTTTTTATTGCCTTTTTATTAAATCACCTTTTTCCACAACAAAAAAAAAAACATCAATAGGGGAGCTCTCCTCTTGGAAGGTCCCAGGTATTTTATTTATTAGGATGATGTAAAATTGTTAAAATTTAACCTAGAATAAATAATTGATTAAGATATACTAATATGCAAATACACCCAAAAAAACTCAACTTCTACCTAATTCTTATTAAATTTTCAAAAAAAAAAAAGAGTGGGAGCAGGCCCTCCCAACCTCACTACAGCTCCGCCCATGGTTATGCATACGTATGATTACCAATCCATGCATATTTATGATTACTTACGAACTTTTTCAAAATCAGTGTGATACGAATTTATTGGAGCCAGCTTACGTCCAGTATGCATATTTATGATTAGTTACGAACTTTTTCAAAATCACAGCCGTCCATGCTCGGCAATGAACGGTTCGGATTACATCTTGTCCAAACAAATTTGAACCGTCCATTGCTAATCAAATCTGAGCCCTCCATCGCCAAGCATGGACGGTCGTGCTCGGCCCAACATGGATGTTGTCCCTCCTCCATTCTGTTACGCAACCGGTGAAATTTATTTAATAACAATAGCGTAGAATCTCGTATTTAATTTAGGTTTATCTGTCAAAATAGAAAATAATTTAAAATCTTATATTTAATTCATGTTTATTTTTCAAAATAGAAAATCATTTTAAAAAGTTCGTGTAGACCCACTAATGTTTTTTCTTTCACATCGTAGACCCACAAATGTAAGCCTGAGGATTCTGTAGGGCGCTTCCTATTGGTCATCGTGTAGTTTACATCCGGACAATCCATCACCGCAATCAACACATTATAAGACGCTATGTTGTTCCTCATAATTTTATTACCCACGTAGTTAGTGTATGAAAAGGAGTTAAGATATACAGTAAGAGAGATAATTCTCGGACACGGATGCATCCAAATTAGTTCAGTAAATGTAGCACTCACAAATGCATCGTGCGAATCACGTGCATCAGACAATTCCGAACAAAATTATGCATGAATGGTTGTATTAGAACTCGAGTATATCGTCTAGTTTGTACTATAAAAGAAAAGGAAAAAACAAAATCAAAGGAAGAAGAAAGACAGTTTTTCTTTTTGGTTGCGTTTTTAATAAATCACCTTTTTCCAAAAAAAAAAAAACATCAATAGGGGAGCTCTCCTCTTGGAAGGTCCCTGGTATTTTATTTATTATGATGATGTAAAATTGTTAAAATTTAACCTAGAATAAATAATTGATTAAGATATACTAATATGCAAATACACCCCAACAAAACTCAACTTCTACCTAATTCTTATTAAATTTTCAAAAAAAAAAAAGAGGGTGGGAGCAGGCCCTCCCTATTTCACTATAGCTCCGCCCAAGGTTATGCATACATATGATTACCGATGGTCATGCATATTTATGATTACTTACGAACTTTTCCAAAATCAGTTTGATACGAACTTACTGGAGGCAGCTTACGTCCAGTTATGCATATTTATGATTACTTATGAACTTTTTCAAAATCACAGCTGTCCATGCTCGGGAATGAAAGGTTCGGATCACATCTTGTCCAAACAAATTTGAACCGTCCGTTGCTAATCAAATATGAGCCCCCCATCGCCGAGCATGGACGGTCGTGCTCGGCCCAACATGGATGCTGTCCCTTCCCCATTCTGTTACGCGACCGACGTAATTTATTTAATAAGAATAGCGCAGAATCTCGTATTTAATTTAGGTTTATCTGTCAAAATAGAAAAACATTTAAAATCTTGTATTTAATTCATGTTTATTTGTCAAAATAGAAAATCATTTTAAAAAGTTCTTGTAGAGCCACTAATGTTTTTTTCTTTTCACATCGTAGACCCACAAATGTAAGCCTGAGGATTCTGTAGGGCGCTTCATGTACGTCGTCGTGTAGTTTACATTCAGACTATGTATCCATCTCCGCAATCAACACTTTATACGACGCTATGTTGTTCCTCATAATTTTATTACCCACGTAGTTCGTGTTTGAAAAGGAGTTAAGATATACAGTAAGAGAGATAATGCTCAGATACAGATGCATCAAAATTAGTTCAGTAAATGTAGCACTCACAAATGCATCGTGCGAATCACGTGCATCAAACAATTCCGGCCAAATTATGCATGGATGGTTGTATTAGAACTCGAGTATATAGTCTAGTCTACACTGTAAAAGAAAAAGAAAAAACAGAATCAAAGGAAGAAGAAAGACAGTTTTTTTTTGCATTTTTAATAAATCACCTTTTTCCAAAAATATAATAATAACAATAGGGGAGCTCTCCTCCTGGAAGGTCCCAGATATTTTTTTTATTAGGATGATGTAAAATTGTTAAAATTTAACCTAGAATAAATAATTGATTAAGATATACTAATATGCAAATACACCCCCAAAAAACTCAACTTATACCTAATTCGTATTAAGTTTAAAAAAAAAAAAAAAGAAGGGTGGGGTCAGGCCCTCCCTACCACACTACAGCTCCGCCCATG
Organism: Vaccinium vitis-idaea; assembly: GCA_963854785.1. Lineage (NCBI taxonomy): Eukaryota > Viridiplantae > Streptophyta > Magnoliopsida > Ericales > Ericaceae > Vaccinium > Vaccinium vitis-idaea. The sequence continues at coordinate 5,529,151 of OY978219.1, read as the reverse complement.
GTTATGCATATGTATGATTACCGATGGTCATGCATATTTATGATAACTTATGAACTTTTTCAAAATCCGTGTGATACGAATTTATTGGAGCCAGCTTACGTCTAGTTATGCATATTTTTGATTACTTACGTACTTTTTCAAAATCACAGCCGTCCATGCTCGGCAATTAACGGTTCGGATCACATCTTGTCCAAACAAATTTGAACCGTCCATTGCTTATCAAATCTGAGCCCTCCATCGCCGAGCATGGACGGCCGTGCTCGGCCCAACATGGATGTTGTCCCTCGTCCATTCTGTTACGCAACCGACGAAATTTATTTAATAACAATAGCGCAGAATCTTGTATTTAATTTAGGTTTATCTGTCAAAATAGAAAATAATTTAAAATCTTATATTTAATTCAAGTTTATTTTTCAAAATAGAAAATCATTTTAAAAAGTTCGTGTAGACCCACTAATGTTTTTTCTTTTCACATCGTAGACCCACAAATGTAAGCCTAAGGATTATGTAGGGCGCTTCCTGTAGGTCGTTGTGCAGTTTACATCCGGACTGTCCATCTCCGCAATCAACACTTTATAAGACGCTATGTTGTTCCTCATAATTATATTACCCACGTAGTTAGTGTATGAAAAGGAGTTAAGATATACAGTAAGAGAGATAATGCTCGGATGCGGATGCATCCAAATTAGTTCAATAAATGTTGCACTCACAAATGCATCGTGCGAATCATGTGCATCTGACAATTCCGAACAAAATTATACATGAATGTTTGTATTAGAACTTGAGTATATCGTCTAGACTGTACTATAAAAGAAAAGGAAAAAACAGAATCAAAGGAAGAAGAAAGATAGTTTTTCTTTTTGGTTGCCTTTATAATAAATCATCTTTTTCCAAAAAAAAAAAAACATCAATAGGGGAGCTCTCCTCCTGGAAGGTCCCAGGTATTTTTTTTATTGGGATGATGTAAAATTGTATAAATTTAACCTAGAATAAATAATTGATTAAGATATATATATATATATATATATGTAGAGTCCCCTTCTCCTCCGGGATCCGGGACTCCGGGACTCCATGTTCCGAGCTTTTTTTTGACGATCCGAGCCGTCCGATGTGTTCAGAAGGTGTTTTCAAGGGTTCAAGCGGAAAATCTTCAAAAAAAAATACCCGGAAGGGCTTGATCCAAGCATTTTTCGCAAAACTGTAAAAATACAGTTTTTGCGAAAAAATGCTTGGATCAAGCACTTCCCGGTATTTTTTTTTGAAGATTTTCCGTGTGGACCCTTGAAAACACCTTCTGAACACATTGGACGGCTCGGATTTTACCAAAACAATTTGCAACACGAAAAAAATCAATTTTTTCTTATATCCGGGAGGTCCGGATAAGAAAATGACTTTATATATATAGGTTCCGCTTCTTATCCAGACTTTTGATTTCCGGACTTTTGATCCAAAAATTTTTTTGACGATCCGATCCGTCCAATGTGTTCAGAAGGTGTTTTCAAGGGTCCTCGCGGAAAATCTTCAAAAAAAAATACCAGGAAGGGCTTGATCCAAGCAGTTTTCGCAAAAATATATAAATACAGTTTTTGCGAAAACTGCTTGGATCAAGCCCTTCCCGGTATTTTTTTTTGAAGATTTTCTGCGTGGACCCTTGAAAACACCTTCTGAACACATTGGATGGATTGGATTTTCCAAAAAAAAAATTGCAACTAAAAAAAAAACCATTTTTTTCTTATTTCCGGGAGGTGTGGATAAGAAGATTTACGTATATATATATATACTAATATGCAAATACACACCAAAAAAACTCAACTTACACCTAATTCTTATTAAATTTTCAAAAAATAAAAAGGGTGGGGTCAAGCCCTCCCTACCTCACTACAGCTCCGCCCATGGTTATGCATATGTATTTTTACCGATGGTCATGCATATTTATGATTACTTACGAACTTTTTCAAAATCAGTGTGATACGAATTTGTTGGAGCCAGCTTACGTCCAGTTATGCATATTTATGATTACTTACGAACTTTTCAAAATCAATGTGATACAAATTTATTGGAGCCTGTTTACGTCTAGTCTAGTAGTCTTATCCAGATTCAACAATTGTGGGGCCCATTTCAAGCCCACACCAATAAATCAGATAGGTCATCTCGTACACTTTGTAGGATTAATATCCAAATCCAAACAAAAAATAAAAAAAAATCAGCTTGAATGGACATCAATTACTCTATGAACTAATCACAAATGTATCATGCAACTCACGTGCGTCAGACAATTCCTAATAAGTTCGTATTTCATTGCAAGGGAAAAAGAGACCACACAATATATGGAAACAAGGTTTGGGAAGTCACTTATCCTTGACCTGCCACCGAATAATCACCTCAAAAGAGTTTCTTAATGCATTTTTACGGGATGTGAAGGGATGACCAAAGGAGTTAACTAACAATTTGAAGTTTCCATACTAAATCAGTCTGAATGTTGAATAAATAATAAGATTTCCGTTTGGTAACGTTCTTGTTTTCTGTTTTTTGTTTTTAAAAAATTAAAAGTAGAATCGTGTTTATTATTTATAGAAACAAAAACAAAAAAACATGTTTGGTAATAAAATTTCTGGTTTTTTTTTTTTTAAACGACTCTGTTTTAAAAACAAGGCAAATCACCTTTTTAGAGTTTTGAAAATTTTAAAAAATTTAGAAAATGTTTTTAATAAACACAAAACATAAATAAATTACCAAACATATTTTTGTCTTTAATTTTGAAAAAAATTGAAAACAAAAACAAAAAAACGTGAAACAAAAACATAACCAAACGCCCCCAAATATTAACCTTTTCGTGTTTAATTAATGGTAATCTCTCTAAATTGAAAATCATTTTAAAAAAAAGTTCAGTATATGTTTTTTCGTTAGTTTTTAAGCACCAAAATTGCAACTTATACTTTAGAACACAGTGTTGTTCTATCGGCATAAGTCGGGTTCGAAAACCAAGAGGATGTTGTTCCTCAATGTACCCACATGGTAGGTGTATGGAAATAAATTAAAACATAAATAAAACAAAGATAATGTTTGGACGCGGATGCATTGTGCGAATCACGTGCATCAGACGATTCCTAACAAAAGTATGTCTAGATGTTTGTATCAGCAATTGAGTTTTGCGTTCGGTTTGGTTTGGTTTGGTTTGGGTTGATTTACGTTGACTGTTGCTCAATTATTAAACAAGAAAAATATAATATAGCATGACATAATAATAACGTCAAACATATAGTTATGTGGATTTGGAAAAAAATAAAAAGAAATAAGAGGTAGAAAAAGAGAAAGCAGAGTCCAAAGGAATAAGAGAGTGAAACAGAAACGTCAATAGGGGAGCTCTCCTCTTTGGAAGGTCCCAGTTATTTTCAATAGGATGATGTAAAATTGTTTAAATTTAACTAAATTATACAATAGATTAAAAGATACTGATACACAAACAGACCAAAAAATTAAAAAATTATACCTAACTCACATTAATATTGTTAGAAATGGGTGGGGACGGCCCCTCCTACCCCACTACAGTTCCGTCCATGGTTATACATATTCATGATTACTTACGAACTTTTCAAAAGTAATGTGATACGCATTTATTGGATCTATACCTACGTCTAGTCCTGTCAGGTTTTAGTAATTGTGAGGCTCATTTCCTGCCCACGCCAATAAATTCGACAGTTCATCTTAAATACTTTGTAAGATTAATATCCATGCCAACAAATCAGCTTAGATGGACAAGATTGTTGTACAAACTAATCACAACCGTCCATTTTTTTCTTGCACAAGTGGGATTCAATCATATAGGAATCGATCCCGGACAAGTTGATTTCTGACATGGACGTTTGTCCTTGCAAGGTCTATGAATTGAAACGTCCGGATCATTCTTGAGGGCCTCGGGTGGAACAACGAATGCTTAAAACTAGACGCGACAAGTGGATTAGTGATTGGATGGAAGCCAGATGCCCCTTTTTGGCTCATTTGTAACGACTTCTTATGATTATGATGTTAGTTGCGAATTATTATGGCTTGTTATGAATGGTTATGCACGGTACAAACAAAAATTTTATGAAAACGTATAGGTTGTTGTTCAGTCTTAATTTCCTTGAATTGGCTGCTATAGGTTTAGGGGCAATTTGCTGCTATATCCGCTATAGGTTTAGGGGCGAAGCCCATGTCACCGGAAACATTAAGTAAAGGAAAAGGCTACAATACACACTCTTAATTTGGGCGTATATTATATGCACCCTTATAAAAGTTATGAAACACACCAAAAAGTTACAAATCATATTTTCGAAAAGTTACGAAATACTAAAAAATGTTACGATTGTCAATGAGATGGCACAATCTGGATTATACAATAGGTGTATATGGTACACATTTTTAATGGGTGTGTATTGCAGCCAAAGAAAAGCATACTAAAGGTTTTGACATAGCAAATGTGAAAGGTTATCCCCTTCTTTTTGGGTACATTCTATCTTTCCTCAAAGATTAAAGGGGAAAGTTTATTGCTCTGGCACTTCAAAATAGTTAGCGTAGTGTCACATTGGTATGTCGCAAAAATTATTTTACACGTTCTCGTCTTTGAAAACTTACCCAGAAGTAAAGAAAACAAGGAAAAAGGACGCGAGCCAGGGGAAAAGGAATTTTCGTTCCAATTTTATCGGATGTATGGAGGCAAAAATCCCAGCAACAAAAGTTTCTATGCGACGCTGAAATTGAAGGCCTTCCATGCCTCCATTTTCTTTGTTGTTAGACCTGTGTATCATCTTTCCCAGAGAACATTGATGCAAATAAATGTATCATGAAAAGAAAAATGTGCAAAAGCAGCCCACAACTTGAAGCTGAGGAATGCACATACATAGCTATTCTATCCTTAAAAGCCCAAGACCCACTTTCAAGTGCTGCTGCTTCTCACTTCACTTTCATTGCATTTTCTTATTCCCACCTTTCACTAAAGAGTTATTTTGAATGAAAGAAAAATTGAATTGGGTTTGTTGGCATGCCTTCTCTGATATCTTCTGCTTTGATACAGGAGCAAGGTTCCATAGCATAACGTCCTTTGAGTACCTGCGATTTCATGGAAGTTCTTCATTTCAGCTGTAACACTTTCTGAGACCAACAACTCTATACAAATTGTCATAGGTTATGTCCATCTCTATTCCTCCCCGCACGTACCCCATCTGGAATTACATGGGTTCTGTTATTTGTTGTGTTTGATAGACTCAAATCCAAGAATAATCAATTACTCTTTCTGTCCCCAATTCGTTACTTCTTTTAAAAGTCATCCCACTTTTTAAACTATAGATAAAATACTTGTGTGCATTAACTTTGGAAAAAAAAAAAATCCCCCAATTGGAAAACTCTGTTAGTTCTTTAAATAGGTGTACAAAAAGTTCAAAAACTTATACACGAAAGTATTTTAGTACTAGTTTTTTAGCAAAGATTTTAGCAAACGGACCAAAAAATATGAGATAGAAAGGGTGCTTATTTCTGGAAAATGCTGAGTACTTCATTATAGGATTACAGACAGAAAGAACTCAAAAGGTTTAAGGATGAAATTCCCCTGGAAGCTTACATGAACCAAAACCCTCACACAAGTGTGGGAAAAAAAAAAGAGAGAAGAAGAAGCAGAGTCCAAAGGAAGAAGAAAGAGAGTGAAACAACATCAATAGGGGATATCTCCTTCATAATCCCAGCCCTCATTATCCGCATCATCTTCTTCCCTGATCCTGTTGGCTTCTAGCTCATCCAGTGCTGGATCTCGATACGGGCCGCGTCTATGAATAACACATATATAGCAAATCAGAAGAAAAAAATTTCCCAGGCAAGGTATAATTAGAAAAGCACTGTTTTGGCATGAAGTACTTGATGAACTGAAAAGACAATATCCTAAGGGCTCGTTTGTGTGGTGGATTTAGGATTGGGATAGAAGATGCAACCACGTTACTATCAGAAATTCGGAGTTTGGAACTGCAAGTTGACATGGGATAACATCTCTGGAGGAAGTTTATATCACACTAACGTACCAGAATAACGACTACCAGGGATAGGATTTCATATCCCCTCTATTAAGATGGCAATTATGTGATTGCTTTTTCCTTTGGTCTGTATAGAATTTGTGATTTGCATGAAGATACAATTAAAAAATGCATGCCACAACAACCTCAACCAAAACAAACACACTTATTTTTTTTATCCGCCATTCCTATGCTTGAGCTATATCCCAACGGATTCTATATCCCATACAAATTTCATGAATTTCATATCCCTTCCATTAGTCTCTGAGAAAATAAACGAACCTTAAGCGGTTACAGAATTACCCAAAACATCCACAAACCATAAGAGTGCAAAAGGCACAATTTTGCAACCAAGGAAGTAAATGATTAAAACTGCACATTCCACTGAACTGCAGAATTATGCAAAACCTATAGAATGTACCCGTAGGCAGTGTTGCAATTACGGTTGGTGAGGGATTAAGCTAGGAAAGAAAAGATGGGAAACAATGAAGTTTAACATCCTATATCTAGTTCTTATCTGTGGCAAATCAGTCAACAAATCCACAATCAAAACAAAGCATCAATTCATTACTAGGACTTAAGGCTCTGTTTGGATACATAATCAAACGCTCAATTTCAAGAAAAATAGACAAGGTTTATATACAAGCTGGATTACGAAAAATAAAATAAGTCCGGAGGATCCTTAACTTCAAGAACTTCAAAACACTACAGTTAATAGTTCATATCTTTCAAGATAAAGCTCCGAAGCAACCTCGAAATCCATATCTAAACCATCAAACTAACTTCAGCTACTCTTATTTGATAATCTTGTAACATGCCTTCATTTCAAATCCACATATCTCTCAACAGTCAACAGAGCCCAAGGGCATATGTTCCACCATTCCATATCTCTATGCAACTCAAATCACTCCATTCGCCTCCAATCAAAGGTTAAAATATTCGAACTTTCCACCCAATATGCCTAACGTTTGTAGCATAATCAACGTATCCGGACACTAGAGGGGTCAAAAAAACTAAGCTGCTGTACCAGTAACCCTAGTTTCTAACAAATTGCCAAAAGTCTTTAATCAAAATCCAAGTCCATTGGAGCTTCTCCAATCCTTCACTACATATCGTCAAAGTTAAATCTTACAAATACCTAAGATTGACCTCAACAAAACAAACTGAGCCTTAAATCTCAATCCATTAGGTCAGCTACATGAATCCCGTTTTCTCCATTAAGCCCTATAAAGGGCATTGAGTCTCATGATATTATCCAACAAACTTAGATCTTCTCGAACAACCACCTCTAAAGCCAATTTTATTCTACCTCTCTGCTTCGGGCTACCATCAATCGATACACATCATTCGACAAAGTTTAATACCTAATTCTTTTATTGGAGATCTTCAAAAAAGTTGATTGGTGCTGCGCTAACTATAGTGCAAAGTCATATCAATTGGTTGAATCTAGCAAAAGTTAACACACATCTCTCAACATAGAGACCTAAAAATGAGCTCCAATCTTCAGTCAAACTGATAAAACTCAAATAGGGACCTTTTTTCCTTATCAAACCACGGAAAAACCTAGCCTTTCATCAAATTTCACAAAACAAAGTTTCAAGGTAAACTTGGGATTGTCTCAACGGTTCCAGAAAATGTTTAAAACAAACAATTGTAGATTTCAATTCATTCTCTAAAAAACAATAACCTAGAATTTTCCAGGATAAGTTAGCGAATTTCAAAAGAAAATGAGATTTAAAAAAGGTGTGATAAAAAAGGAGAGCTCTTTCTCACCAAAATTCACCTCAGGACCGTTTGGTGAGAAACAGAATGAGCCATTTAAAAAAGAAAAAGGTATCATTTTCGTACTTCTCTCTAGATTTCTCACCAAAATACTCAATCCAAATGAGTAATTTGACAAGAAACTCTAATTTCTTTTATTATCAAATCCCTCAATCCAAAGGGGCTGTTTCAGAGGGTTCAAAATTTGAAGTACTGAAATTCCACCCAGATTGGATGAGAACAAACAAACTGTAACAATTCAGCCGAAAAACATCTAATTAAAAGAGAGATGTAATCTCTAACCTTCGACGGTTACGCTTGGCGGCTTCACGATTCTTCCGCTTCTTCGCCTCGTGCTTGTTCTCATGGAACCTTCTTCGCAAACACTCCTGGATCACACCGGTTCTCATCACCTCTCTTCGAAACTCATCGATCATCCAGTAACCGTCATCGTCTTCTTCTTCGTCCTCGTCGTCGACGCCGACCTCGACTTGGAAACCCTCCCTTTTCGCTAATAAGGGTTTACACCCGAGCTCGTTTCTGTTTCTGTTTCTCAACGGAGTAAACGAAGTGGAGAGAGAGAGGTGGAGGAGTGGGGATTTATGCTGCTGCGGCGGCGGCGGCGGCGGTGGTGGTGGTGGTTTTGAGAGTGTGGTGGAGAAGGAGAGGAGGTTGAGAAGGGGTGACGAAGCCATTAAACGGATTTTTGGATTAGTGGTGGTTGGGATCCGTTGGATTTTTTTGTTGATAAATGATACAGATGTGGGGGCTCGAGATGTTTCGGAAAGATGCAGGAGATATTTGGGTCTCGAAGACCAAAGTGACCGAGTCATTATATTCTCGTTGTGACCTCAATTGTGGGTCGTTAGAAATTTTTATTTAGAATCGGAACCGTTCATTTGTTCATGAATGTTGAGCACATAATGGATACAAAAAATTATGATCATTCGAGATTGATAGACATACAATTGATACAAATTTGTTTTACAATATATTTTCTAAATGATATTGGTCATCCATATAAATGGTATCTGACCACATAACTATTAATATCCAATTAATTTGATGTTTTTATATGAATGATCTACTCAATATTCCCGATCTCAAATACAGATTATAGATGGCCTACAATTGATGTCACTAACGGTCACGTACCCCGAGTCCGAACATTCCTCCACTGGTCTAGACAGGAGAATTGTTGAGTTGTGTGTAAGTTGGTCTGAATACCCTTAACAGTTGAACTAGAAAGAAAAAATTAACGATACTTTATTATTTTGATGACTACGAATGGAGCCAGTGGCCGAGAATTGGGGTGATAAACGAGTCGAGCGAACGGAGTGGAGTTGATAAAATCTAGGTTGGAAAGCTTAACGACTTGTTCGGATGGGTTTCCAAGAACCCAGTCCCCAATTTCAAACAGTTGGACCCTCTTCAAATCAGCCCATTTTCTCTCTTTTTCCCATTTTGGGAAAAACTCTCCTAGTGTACAAATTGTGCACAAATGAGTCGGTGGGTCAACTTCGGAGTCTCATACAAATGATCAAAGTCGTTCATCAACTTTAAAATAATTTTTCGATTAGACTACGAGAAAATTAGCTCAATCTAAAAACTTTAAAAAAATTGATCCAATCTTTCAATTTTCATTCAAAATTTAGAATCCTAAAATATGAAGAAATTTTAAATAAAAGTTAACTAATTGGATCAAGTAGCTATAAAAATTTGATTGAGCTACATTTTTTCAAAGCGACTTCAAAAATTATTTTAAAGTTGATGAACGACTTGGATCATTTGTATGAGACTCCGAAATGGACCCCACCGACTCATTTGTGCACAATTTGTATACTAGGAGAGTGTTTCCCAAAATGGGAAAGAGAGAGAAAATGGACTGATTTTCAGAGGGTCCCACTGTTTTATATTGGAGACTGGGTTCTTGGAAACCCATCCGAACAAGGTGTAAAAGACTTAGAAAAACATATTTGAACTTTTGCTTGTTTATGAAACTTGGGTTGGAAAGCTTAAAAAACTTAGAAAAACATATTTGAACTTTTGCTTGTTTATGAAACTTGGGTTGGAAAGCTTAAAAAACTTAGAAAAACATATTTGAACTTTTGCTTATTTATGAAACGAGCATATCTTAAATGAACTTTAATAGAACCGAACACGAATCAATCTTGAGTAGCTTGAATTTCTCATACATCATTAGTCGAATAAGCCAACAAGTAGCTTGTTCAAACATTATTCGAAAACTTAACAAGCTTTAAAATCAATTGAAGTTTTGTGTATGTATGCTTACAAGTTACAAATTTAACACAAATTATCATTGAAAATCCCGATACGAGTCAAGCTTGAAATCTTTGATTTCATTAAACTACCCTATAATTGGTTGAGATTAAAGTTAGCGGCCCAAAACTTTGGCTAATTACAATTGCCCGGCCAAAGTTGAATGTAAAGGGAAGAAAGAAAATACACCTAGATTCTCTCCAATAAACCTCCACAACAGTTCAAATAAGCACGCAAAAAAAGCATGAAATTTTACAACTGTGTTATTGAGGAGAGATTATTCAGTGATTACTGAATAATTTTCCTTATTGAGGAGAAACAAAGATACGCATTCGGACTAATGGAAACCTTCAGCAAACACACTGTTTCATCAAAGCCAGAAGTGTACATCGAAAGCATGTGGAAAACAGACCATTTCACATGGCATGAAAAAAAACTGACTACATATTAGAGTGACCAACCCGAACATGAACTCGATGCCAAGAAGTGTTCAGAATTCCTCTCAAGTTCCAAATGTTCTCCACATTTTCAGGCTGAACGTTTGCAGCTATATCCACCTGCCCATCAATAGGACAGACAGAAAACCGCTCATAAGTTCATAACCATAGTCATTTAATATAAAAATGCGATTCAAATCATAACCTACGAGTCAATTTCGAATTATTTCAGATTGTCGAGATGGAAAACAACTACTGTGGATACAATTCAATCGATAAAATTTAAGCAGCTGCTTCCCATAGAACTTTAATGGGTCTTTCTTAACATTACAGTACATACATTAGGTTCAGAACCCTGAAAACCAATGAGAACGTATGATGTGATGCCATGAACCAACATTCTTTCGCATAAAATCACCACTGGAGAGAAATGCCAAATCTTGAGCAACTTTTGCCCAAGGAATAGCATGGCAATATTTTGGCTTCAGAATGGCCAGGAGTTGAAGCTTGAAATATGAAGATTTTTGGCAAAAAAAAAGGCTTCAGCGAAAGAAAATGGAAAAGGGTAGGAGATGCTTTAAGAGGCCAAACATTGGGTAAAGAATAAGGTCACATATGGTAACCTTCACAAGTTCGCTCAGAATTCCGAGAGACATATCATTACTACCTTGACCCTAATGAACGCAGCCCCGCTACTACTAGCGATCTCTCTTCTGATGGGAGATGTCATTCGACAAACCAAAAAGAAAAAAGAGTAATAATGCAAATTCTGAGCATGAAGAATGCGATGAGAAGAAACATCTAAGACATACCGCTTTAGCAACTATCTCAGCATTCTGTGGAACCTCAGTGATCACCTCAAAAAATACCCATGCCCATTTGTCGCTACTTGAATCATCATCAGCATCATATGGAATGCCAGCCTTCTGGAATCTGGAAGCTTCCAACCAGGTTTTGCCACCATCAATGGATACATCTACTCTCTCGATCCCACGCCCACCTCCTGATACTGCATATCCCTTGATAGTTATCTGCATAAAAACAATAACAAAGGAGCCATTCAATTTAACCAAAAGAAAAAAAGGAGCTCATTCATCAAGCTAAATCATATGGGTGGGACCTCACTCGAAATTGATAGTCTGGTATGGGAAGCACTATTTTTTTTTTTTTTTTGGGTGGTATGAGACGTACACTATTAGTAACGAAATGCTTGGGGTTCAATTCATCCGTGAGGAACTATAGAAGAAATGAATTTATGCAGTGTAAATACAAACATGATACGCATACTTAGAGTGCAGATATCACTCACCTTTCCAGGCTTTACGATGTTCGAGTCCTCTAAGGAACATATAGCACACTGTCAAGAAACAAAACCGTTGATTGTTAATCACTATAATTGTGGCCCCCACCGAACTTATGTTTCTTAATGGCGAGCTGCAGTTGATTGGTAACCTTTAATGAATGAAGGCCTTCCAAATGCTGAATCTGATCTTTTAATGGAAAAAACATATAATCTTCCCTAAATTATTAACCCAGAGAATTACATATTACAAATCCATCATTGGATGAGCAACAGCTAAAATTTGTGGCTGCAGTTTGCAGCTAAACAGCCTTCCTTTCAGACAGTTATCCCCAGTGTTAAAGCAGTGACCAACCAACGCAAAGACAATCACCAACAAAATCATTGGAAGTTCAGAAGTGATATGACGCTCCAGTCACAGCCCTCTAATAGTTTGTTTTTTTCATGCATCGGTGCAGCAAAGAATTTACCATGTGCATAAATTGTTCAATGAATTGAAGCTGGCCATAAACATTAAAGTTTTCAGATATGATACACTAACGTCTACCCCACATTTCAAACCATGACCCACTTTTGCATTTATGACATTCTACTAAGGGTTTTATGAATACACAAAAGATCAGTGTTACCATGCAATATTTTCCCTCCCTCCAATGTAACCATGTCCATTAGATATACAAACACCAATGGTACTTGAAGGAAAAAAACCAATTGAACACTTGGATCCTCTAAATTTCTCACAGAATTTTAAGAAAGCTTATGTTCACCGATAAACAAAATTTTCTAGTCACTTGTAGCAGATGAAATAGACATCCAATTTTCCTTGAATCCAATTAATTTTGAAGTATAACCTAAATATACTCCACAATACAGTTGTAAACAATGAACATACATTTTAACTGATCAAGCCGTGCTCAGCAGTATTCAACTTTCATAGATGTGCCCAACTCTATGTAACACAGAGATTACAATAGAAGTTCTGGGAATAGAGTCAATAGAAACGGCAACATGCACAGAGAGAAAGAGAGAGAGAGAGAGACCTGAACAGGGAAATCCATTTGCGGCTTCCTCGTAGACCAATTGATATTCTCCCAATTTACAGAAGGTGGAAACATTTTATAGTCTTTTTGCATAAAGAAGCCCTATTAAGACCAATATAGAATCAATCATAAACAACAGGGTACAATCAAAATAACTAAAAGAAAAAATGAATAATATTCTAACCTGACATTCTTCAGCAATTATGTTGATGGAATCAAGCCATTTAACAGAACGAGCACCAATAATACCCGGGACAACTACACGTAGTGGATATCCATGGTCCCTGTTTAAAGTCTTTAGCAGGAAATTTATTGCCCACACTTATCAGAGGACATTCGATACATAAATAGAAACAAAAAAAGACAATCTGTTTTTTCCTCCTTTATAACTGGACATTACCAATGCCCTTGGTTGTGAGTTGTGAGAATATCACAATAAATTCAAGCATCTGAACAACAGCAAAATGTCAAATTTGATTAAATACTTTAGTCTTTTAGCCTTATCGATAAAATGTAAAGGAGAATATTTTGAAAATACTAAATAGTGTGCTGCCAAAATTAAGAGACTAATTTTCTATTTTCTGCTGAGCAACAAGGAACTTCAGAGAAAAGTACAATAATAAGTACAAACAAACATACTAGAAATATGCAAAGTTTATTGTAACCAGAAAAGTTTCTGAGATACGTATGAGTTCCCCAAAGAGATAGCACAAACAGTCTCTCTCGTTCAATATAAATCATGCTTACCTTTCCATTCATCTCATATGCGAGCAAAACATCAGCCAAAGGATTAGTGGCCTGAGATAATGGAATCGATGCCTTATATGGGCCACCATTCTCCTCCTGCACTTTTTGTATATCAAATCAAGGGGGATCCAACCACTCAGTGGTCAAGGGCAAGGAAAAAGATGCAGCCTTCAAAAAAGACCTACGGATCCATTACCTTGCACTTGTCAATGCTGACGAATTCAACATGTTTTCCACCTGATGGTGTAGCACTTGTCAACTTAGGTATCCCAACAAGCTCGAGAACATCTGCCAATTTGGCCCCACTCCAGACAGCTGCCAGGAATATACAGTAAGAACTTAAATATTGATAATGGAGGTGAAAATATTCAAGTACTTACTCTTAACAATATAAGTTCAAGCACATCATAAACAAAAGAAAATCAACAATGAAAATTGTAGTCCTACTATATACAGAACCTTGGAAGTTCAGTGAAAAATGGAAGAATTTAGATAACAAAAGAAGTCTCAAACTTAAAATGTTCAAGTTGGTCATGCTTGGAGACAAAATAAATGAACAAGGACTTCTATGTTCAAGGCCATAGGATCTTGAATACAGATTTCTACAGATGACCAAAACACATGTAGGGTTGTAAGCAACTGACATTCATTACGATATCAAGACCCCAACAAGAACTTCTTTTAAAATCCCAATTCTCTTGTCAAATATAACACCCTAGTACTACTCAAAATGTGCTCAAGGCTCACAACAAAGGATGAGAGGCTCAAAATATTTGCTGAATATGGTGTGAAATCTGGCAGCCAGTTAAGCGGGCAGTTTTAAGCTTTAGCTCCTGCATCATCGAAACGGATGACATTGAAAATACTACAGTTCGAAACTAAGATAGGAGTCTGGGAGCTTCTGTCTTGGTATCTGTTTTTGCTGTTCCGGGCTCCAAGTCGTGGTTTTAAGCACTGCTATCAGAGGAGAGGGCAGGACTCAGACTAGTCCTCTCTTTAGGAAGAAGGGGCCAAAAAAGGAAAGAGACGGATTGGATTTTCTCGCTTTTGGTATAGCAGGGCCTCCAGTGCACAAAGGAATTAATTTTTGTAATCTGACAAGTGACAACAATAGAATAAGTTGTGTCTAAAGAACAAAACAATCTGAAAAGAAAACTAACCATTTCCAAGGGCAGCAACGTCCCAACCAACACCTTTCACGGTTTTGGTTTTGCTCATCGCAGTCCTCCTATTACCAGCACACTGTATTATCAAAAAAAAAAAAGCCAGGTCAGCATCTTCAGCAAAAATTGTCAAAGTACACGTTTGTAAGTTATTTATGAAAGAAAGAGTGCAATAGCAGTCAACTCTAAAGTATAGATCCACATAGTTTGTGGAATTTAAATACCTGTAAAGTGGCAGTGACAGTGTACTTTGGAAGGTTCCTATTATTTATTTGACAATATAAGTTCCTTCTCAAAATAATCACGAATGAAACAACATATCATGAAATATGAATGCCGAAAATTTATCACTCACCATACATCTTTCATGAACAGCTGTTTGGGATGATCAATTAGACCTGTTATAGAAACACAATATCTGCTCAACCGAGCACATTCTGTCAGTTGTTGAAGTTGATAGACTTCAAACTCGAAATAGGTGGAACCAGAGGATAGCTAGAGAGAGCAAGATAGGATAAAACACAAGTGTATGACCTTTCTATGTCATCAACTATTGGGATGGGTCCATGATTTCTCTTGTAGAAGAAATCCACTGGTGTCACATAGGATGAAACCAAAGCTGAACGAGGTGGCTCAGCATTGAAGGGCTCCTGCAACAGAAACGGAGTAACATCGTAACTGGTCATATGGTTGTAGGATTTGAGAAACTTATAAGGGATTTAAGCGAGATAAGATGAAAACACAAAAGAAATTCTGATAGCAGAAATAACTCACAATGATAAGTCTCTTTGACACTGAATGCTAACAAGTTCTAATATGGAAAAAATAAAGACAGACAATATTTTCCCTTCATGCATATCCTTGAGAGTTGAGAGGGGATGCTTTCAAAGCAAATTATTATCAGCATTCCAATCACAGGATCATGACATTTGAATTTCTAACCATCATTTGTAAGATGGTACGATCTTTGTTAAAAAAATTATTCAGTTCTATTCACGAGATAGTCTCTAAACACGCACTAACTATATAGTCAATCGCCATAATTGAATGAGGCAACATGGGTTTGTAGGAGGAATGGTGTATCTGAACAAAACACCAAGTTACAGCCCCAAAAATCGTGCATCTTTTATCTTCAATGGACGAGAGAATGCTATTTGGAAAACATAAAAAAGAAATTGTTCTAACTTCCTATGGAAAATCCAAGAGAGAAACAGCACGGTTAACAAAGTACAATTTTGGATAATTGATATGTAGTGTAATTAAATCTAAAGCATTCTATCCCCAAGAGAGAGAAACACTCAACCAGAAAACCCAGATGTAGAATCCCCTAAAAATATAGGAAAAGTAGTTTAAAATCAAATTAAACATGAGATCATATTATCCGGGACTAATAAAACTGGAGATCCTTGCGAATATGAATTAGGACTAATATGCATAAATTCCAAATTCCCTTCACCTTTTACATGAATAACAAATTAGATACATAAAACGCGATATGAAATGACATAGTCTATGATTTGACGGCCCCAAATTATAGAACTGGCAATTACATCGAAGCCCAACTAAAGGGAAAGTTCAATTAACATGTTAAAAAGAAGACCTAGAAAACATTCATTGGAAGAAGCTGCTGATGAAGAAACGAGAATCGACAAGGCGATCGCCCTAATTTTTTTGTTTTGTTTTTGTTTTTTGGGTAAAAATCGCCCTAATGTTTTAAGCTTCTGTATCACAAAACTGAATCAAACCAAAACAGTGTATCGAATTACACGGAAGAAATTATATTTGTAAATACTACATGCTTTCACGAGAGAGAGAGAGAGAGAGAGAGAGTGAAGCTTGCCTTGGCATTAATTCTAAGAGCAGGGTGACGAGGGGGTTCTTGTGAATATTCCGACGGGCCTCTTATTCCCGGCATGTCGGAGCTTCGTTATCCAAGTTCTGCTCTGCAAATGATCCGCGAGAGAGAGAGAGAGAGAGTTGTTTTGTGGGGTTTATGAACGAGCAGTGATGGTGAATCGGTGATACAAGAATGTGACGTGGGATTTGGGGGTGGCACTTGGGTATACGTACGCACACCATTTTTTGGTACGGACACACATCATCAACAAAACATCATTTTTTGATCGGCTCTTCTCCAAACCTTTGCCTATGATTTTGACACTCATGAAGTGTGGTTTGACTTAAAAAGTTAACTGACTTATTTTTTTTGTCTTTATTTGAATTTTTTCGTATTTTTTAGTTTTACATCAACTTTTTGTGTACTATTGGTTCGTCTCAGCGAGAGTAATCGAAAAAGTAAAAACTTATGATCACAGCATAAATTTTTTTTGAATAAAGACAAAAATAAGTCAAAAGTCAATTTTAAAACTTTTTTTCGATCTTATTCAAAAAATTGAGAGTTCTAATCATAATCTCTTACCTTTTTAGATTCCTCTGGTCAAGACGAACCAATAATACTGAAAAATCGATGCAAAACTAACAAACAAAAAAAAAATCAAATAAAGACAAAAAAATAAGTTAAGTTGGCTTTTTAGGCCAAACCTACCATCAGTTTTCATCCACATCTCCCTCAGTGACTCTGTCTCATTTTAGATGTCCCATACAAGTGATTATGGAGCTTTTGACCACAAAAAATAAAATATATTCGGAATTAATTTTTATCTCTTTTTTCATTATTCAAAAGATCTCAATGAGTACTTTTCAGAAATGTTTTTTTAAGTCACAATGATACTACTTTACGGGAGGAGTATTTAAAATGGAACTGAGGGAGGCCTACAAAATATTGGTTCCATCGAATATCGATATTTGCATAAATAAATTGCAATTTATTTTGTAAATTGTAAGGTTAAACTGTATTATATATTTATCATTCATTTTTTGGCGTAACAATTTGTAGAGTATTCATATGTCTATCGGTGGCCGATCATACTCTAATAGACGTATATTTCTTTGTGTGTTCTATTGGGTGAACGATTCGGATTATAATGTTAACCGAGATATGAATGATAAATTAGAATATAAAGAGATAGAGTGCAATTTTGTTCACCCTCCTTAGAGCAAAGCCATTGGGATTCCATAATGACTAGCCATTTGCCCCTTTTAGCACCAAAAATTTGTTAAAAAGTGGTTAGGTGCCAAATTTTGGCATCCCCTCTCCAATAGTGGGTTCTAAAATAGAACCAAGGAGTTTCAAATATTATGACTAACTTTCCCTCCATCTAATTTCCCCCTACTTTCTCAAAGGGGTTTAGTGATTATGGCGATGAAGATCTAACTCTTTAATCAAAACTCCGGCGACTAAGACGATTCCGGTGATGAAAGCAAGCGTGATTCCGCTGAACTCAAGTTCCTCTCGCACATGTTTTTCTGGTAATTTTTAGTTAAGAATAGTGATGTGGAAAAGATTCTAAATATAGAACCCCAGATAGCATTTTTCCATTTTGGCATCAGCAGTAGAACCTGGATCCTGAAGTTCTATAATCCGTTCTAAATTACAGGTATAACATCACTTATGGAACCCCATTGGCCTTGTTCTTAAAAAGAGTGAATATTATCCTCCCTCTTATAGGTTGAAATAGTGTAGGTCCCATTAAAAAGTGACGTCATTCCACCAAAAAGTAATTTCATCTTTATCAAAAAGTGTACATCAAGGGTGAGACCTACGTACCATTTCAACCAATATGAAGGAAGGTAATGTTCACCCTCTTTAGAATTGCACTCAGAGAGACAGGGATTGGTACAGAGAGGAGCTCATCCAAGCCAACCTAATCGAGTCAATTCCCTGATTACAAGTTCATTGCATGCCGAACCAAACCAAAATAGGAGATATACATTCTCATTTACAAAAGCTCTAAACGGTAATTCTACGGGTACCGATCTTGCATGCACAGATGGTGTATAGACGACGCACAAGGCCCACTTCCGGGTTTCACAAAAATGATCTGCACCATTCATTAATTTTAACATATTTTTTCAAGTAGCCCAAAAAAAAGAAGGTCAATAGGAATATTACAAATGCTTGATCCAGTGAACCAATTTTCCTTTCAGAATATAAGATCATGTATTCTTAATGGAAAATTGGTATATTGTATTAAGCACTTTCAGTTATCCAATTGAGTTAATTTTTTTCATGGCTAATTGTGCACCATCTGTGCACCATCAGTGCATGCAAGGTCGGTACCTATAGAAGAGTTCAATTCTACAACCACACCCACTTGCACGCACAACTTTACAACAATCATGTGTATGGTACCAATTAGCACACCCTACTGTGATCCACACATGATTGTTAGTGTGTACGTAAAACGTTTGTGTATTTGTGTGTGGTTATAGAAGTGTTATTCTCATTTATGAAGGCGGGTTAGTTGAGCTTATCAAATAAAAACTAATCATATGTTTTCAAAATGGGATCTAAGGCACAGGAAGTTGTCCATGCCTACAAAACGGGCATTGTTGCGAGTCTAAATATGTGATCTGAACCGTTCACTTGACAGTAAAACAAACTTGTAAAAAAATCAAGATGATCGGACTTAGTGAACAAATCAGATTTGTCCACAGTATAATTTTTCACACATTTATAACTCCAAAAAATGTGGTCTCGATATCCAAACGACTTAAATTTTTAAGGTTGTGTTCCACGCGTGGACCTGTACATGGTGAATGGTTCAAAACATATCTTTGGATTTGAATTTCGAAACGATGCCCATTCATAACTTGCTTTTGAACTGCTATCTTTTATTGTTTGAGACCCTATTCACCTCTTTGAACTTCAAATCTATAAATAAGTTTGATTGTCCATCTTTTTTATCTGTAAAAAAAAAAAGAGGAACCCACCAAATCATGCAATCAGAACTATTGGATGTTCGGGCTGAAAAGACATGACGATCAATAGCAACACTTTTTTTTTTGACAAACAAGCAAATCCCATTAATAAAAAACGTTACATATTGTCCGTAGCTGTCTTGGCAAGATTGTGGGCAGCGGTTACAATAGCAACACTTAAAACAATCCAAGTTTGTCAATGTTGCATGCATTACATTTGATAGCTATCATATCCTCGGGATATGTTACGATTCGCTCAAGATGTCTTGGTGATGAAATAGTAGCCACGCAAGAGTAATCTCATGGTAAACAGCTATCATTTTTTTATTCTTCCAAATTTTCATTACAAGTATGACAACTTGAGCTCCAGCTTGGCTTGATTACAAAATGAACCGACCTTAACGAGCAGATCTTTGAGCTCGTTACCCTTTTACTGCCAATTTTGAGACTGATACTAGCAACACCAATTTCATCCAAACAAACTTTAAACAGGAGAAGAGGAAGTTAAGAGAAGGTGAAACCGCACATAACCTTTTGTTAGAATCATCAAAACACTCACTACTAGTCTACTACCACCTCACACAGCAAATTGGGATCTCAAATATTGTTGATAACCAAAAAAAATTGGAATCTCACCATAGATGGTCAAAAAACCTTTTGAAAAATAGACTAATAAAAGGAAGAAACCACAATAGGTTTCTCAAATTTGGTCTCTATGTCATCGGAAGCTTGGTATTAATGAATCCGTCTTCTCTGAAATAAACTAAAGTTGCATTTCCTGAAGATTATTCAGCATTCGCCCAAAAAAAATTGAGACAGTTGTCCTCAACCTTTTGAACTCGGGCAAATGTTAAGTATTTATGCTTTTATACAAGTCTAGAGCTTCAAATTTACATAAATAAGTCCATGTATACATAAAATTACAAAACCATATTAAAGTTTAAGTTTATAATACTTTTATAAGTTTATGCATGTACAAGGAGTATAAAATTTCCCTTTATGTGGAAGTTTATACATACTTAAGGTTATACATGAAATTCTTATGAGATATACATATATATTCCAAGTTCGTGAGCCTAATCGAGCTTAATACTGTCAAGTTCAGGTTCGGCTCATTTTCCAAACAAGCCTAAAAATGAGGTTCAGGTTCAGTTTGTTTTGTACCCGAATAGAACTCGAACAAACCTTTACCGAGTCAAGCCACGAATAGTTCAAGAACGGCTCAGTTCATTTACAGCCCTACTTCTGGGTTTCAAAAAAATGATCTGCACAATTCATTAATTTTAAATTTTTTTTTTCAAATAGCCCATAAAAAATAAGGTCAATAGAAATATTACAAGTGCTTGATCCAGTGAACAAATTTTCCTTTCAGAATATAGGATCATGTATTCTGAATGGAAAATTGGTATATTGTATTAAGCACTTGCAGTTTTCCGATTGAGTTAATTTCTCATGGCTAATCGCGCACCGTCTGTGCACCATCAGCGCATGCAAGGTCGGTACCTATAGAAGGGTTCAATTCTACACCCCACACCCACTTGCACACAAAACTTTACAACAATCATGTGTATGGTACCAATTAGCAAACCCTACTGTGATCCACACATGATTGTGAAGTGTGTACGTAAAATGTATGTGTATTTGTGTGTGGTTATAGAAGTATTATTTTCATTTATGAGGTCGGGTTAGTTGAGCTTATCAAATAAACACTAATCATATGTTTTCAAAGTGGGATCTAAGGCACAGGAAGGTGGCCATGCTTACAAAACGGGCATTGTTTCGAGTCTAAATATGGGATATGAACCGCTCACTTGACAGCAAAACAAACCTGTAAAAAATTAAAACGATCGGACTTAGTGAACAAATAAAATTTGTCCACGGTATAATTTTTCGCACATTTATAACTCCAAAAAATGTGGTCCGGACATCCAATCGACTTAAATTTTTACAGGTGTGTTCCACGCGTGAACCTCTACATAGTGAATGGTTTAGAACATATCTTGGATTCGAAACGATGCCCGTTCATAACTTGTTTGAGACCCTATTCACCTCTTTGAACTTCAAATCTATAAATATGTTTGATTGTCCCTCTTTTTTACTATATCTATAAAAAAAAAAAGGGAATCCACCAAATCGTGCAATCAAAACTATTGGATGTTCGGGCTGAAAAAGACATGACCGATCACATTTGATAGCAACACTTAAAACACTCCAAGTTTGTCAATGTTTCCAGTTCAAAAAAAGTTTGTCAATGTTGCATACATCACATTTGATAGCTATCATATTTTCGGGACATGATACGAATCGCTCAAGATATCTTGGTGATGAAATAGCAGACACGTTAGACAAATCTCATGCTCAATAACTATCTTTTTTTTTCCCCTCTAATTTTAGTAGAGACGTAAATGAGCCGAGCCAAGTCGAGTAAGCTTTGTAGAGCTCAAGCTCGGCTCGTTTATTAAACGAGCCAAAAATCGAGCTCGAGCTCGAGCTCGGCTCGTTCGTAAACGAACCGAACCAAGGTAATTTACTTGACGAGCCTTCTTAAACGAGCCGAGTTTTTGCGAGCTGGCCAAGCTTTACCGAACTCGTTTACTAAACGAGCCTAAAACTCGAGCTCGAGCTCGAGCTCTGCTTGATTACCAAATGAGCTGAGCCAAGCCAAGCCACGAGCTCTCGGGAGCAGCTCGATTCATTTGCTGTCCTATTTACTAGTTTAAGAGTGATTCTATTTTAAGAGAGATAAAGTTCATCCCATTAGTTGAACAAACTCGATAACCTATTAACCTCAAATCTTGATTAACACGGACTGGGCTTTTAGAACCCTATTTAATTATGTGTAGATCACAAGGTAAGATTAGTATAATTTTCCTCTATATTTTAAAACTAGAGAATTTCTAGATTGATGAAATCCAGCCTACAAACTGTCAAATTTCTCACAAGCTCCACCACAACACCCAACCGATTTGGAGATAGGTTTCTAAGGTTGGACACGATTACTACACCGATGACAGTTCAACGTGCAAACTAGCCGACCCGAGTTTTGAAGTACTCAAACTCGGCTCATTAATTAAAAGAGTCTAAAATTCGAGCTCGGCCCGTGAGTAAACAAGTCGATCCTGGTTCAAATAATAAACGAGTCTAAACAAAGTTACAGCCAAGCCGAGCTTCAAATTTTAAGGGCGGCTTGTTTACCACACGAGCGTGAATCTAAAGCTTAACGCGCAAAGCTTTGAGCAAAATGAACCGAACCTTAACGAGCAAAGTTTTGAGCTGCTCATTAGGAGCTCAGTTCATCAACAGCCCTAGTGCCCCAGTTCTACTGCCAATTGCGAGTCTGATACTACCAACATATATGTTTCAACACCAATTTCATCCAAACATACTGACCCCAGAACTACAAAATGGGATAAATAACTTTTCCCAGGCTCGAGGGGGAAGACTTCTAAGACTTTGATTGCTGCCAATTATTGTGCTGTATATTTAAACAGGAGAAGAGGAAGTTAAGAGAAGATGAAACCGAACATAACCTTTGTTAGAATCATCAAAACACTCACTACTAGTCTACTACCACCTCACACATCAACATGTCGTCAGAAGCTTTGAAGAAGATGAAACCGAACATAACCTGTGAAGAAGCCACAAAAGGTTTCTCAAATTTGGTTTCTATGTCGTTGGAAGCTTGGCAGTAATGAATCCGTCTTCTTTGAAATAAACTAAAGATGCATTTCCTGGAGATTATTCAGCATTCTCCAAAAAAAAAATTGAGACAGTTGTAATCAACCTTTTGAACTCGGGTGAGTGTAACAGCCAAAAAGAGAAAATGGGCCACCAAGGTAAGTGTCTGAGTCAGAATATGAGCTTGTAGGGCTATATGTTGGAAGAAGATGCTACAATGCTACAGCAACTTGTAAACCAATTCCAGCAACCAGTGACTTCGGCATAACCAGTGATCCAAAAAAAGAGTCCATTGCAAATACATACTTGCAGCCAAGCATACTTCTTCTATGAGAGAAAACAATTGACGACTTCGTAAAGATAAAGATATGCCATGTAATCAGGGCAGCCAAATGGGGTAACATCAGCCCTACACCATCCAATACGAATAACAAATCCTGGTTCTACTTTCAGTTCATTAGAATCCATATCACCTCTGCTTTACCATTTTTAGCCAACTCTTCTTTTCTTAGACTTAGAGAGTCTTATGGTCTGACCGTAGATACTGTAATGCAGTGGGAATATCAAGAAAACTTAATTATCACCATCTACAAGGCTCCACCCTGGTGTTTTCGTCAAATTATCTTCTTTCATCACCTTCCTCAACCTTGAAACATCCTCCCATCGACCAGCCTCTGCATACATGTTGGATAAAACAACATAAACCCCGTGATTATGAGGTTCCAAATCAAGAATTTCTTTCACTGCCCATTCTGCAACATCTATATCGCCATGGTTCTTACTAGCAGCCAACATAGCTCCCCAAATCACAATGTCAGCTTTCCACGTCATTCCTTTTATCAGCTCCTCAGCCTCTAGTAGCCTCCCACCTCGTCCAAGAAGATCAACCATGCATCCATAGTGCTCTATCTTGGGCTCAATTCCATACACCCGTTTCATGGAGTAGAAAACTTCACGACCATAATCTATCAAGCCAGCATGGCAGCAGGCAGATAAAACCCCAACAAACGATATGTCATTTGGGACAATCTGCTCCCTCTCTAGCTTCTGAAAGAGATTACGTGCTTCTTCAGCATGTCCATGGGAGGCCAGTCCACAGATCATCGCATTCCACGTTGCGGTGTTCCTTTCAACCATGCTCTCAAAACACTTTCGAGCCATTAAAATTGCTCCGTTCTTCGCATACATGTGGACCAATGCCGTACCGAGAATAACACCCAACTCAATCCCTTTCTGTTCCATAAACACGCAAATCCTCTCTCCCAAATCCAAACATCCTGATCTAGCACAGGCGGACAATACAGAAGACAAAGTTACGCCATTGGGTTCAAACCCATCGGCAATCATTTGATCAAACAACTCCAATGCTTCATTGGCACAAAAGTTCTGAGCATACCCACATATGACCGTCGTCCAAATACTCAAATTTCTCTCTGGCATCTCATCAAATACTCGTCGGGCACCATTTAAATCGCTCGAAACAGAATAAGCCCTGACCAACCCATTAACAACATGCAAGTCCAGGTCCAATCCGAATTTCAAAACATGATTATGAACTTGTTTACAAGACTCAATTGACACTAAATTGGAACACGCCTTGAGAAGAAACGGGAAGGTATGCTTCCCTGGTACAATGCAAAGCCTCCGCATCTTTATGTAAAGAGACAAAGCTTTGCTAGGGTCTGGGCTACTAGCATGAGCTCTAATCATGGTATTCCACATAAAAGAATTAGGCTTCGGGGTATAGTCAAAGATCTTGAGAGCGTAATGGAGGTCGCCGGATTCAGAAAGAGCGGAAAAGGATAATAACCGGCTAGCAGCGTAGTTGTCGTGAATGCGAGCTGAGACGACCATTTGGGCATGGATTTGTTTGAGTTGGAGCATTGACGTGCATTTGTCGGCGAGGAGAGAGAGGTGTGGGGGATTCGACCATGGCGTCGGTGGAGGTGTGGGGGTTCGGTCACAGAAGGTGCTACGTGGATGGATAGAGTGCTTTCGGAGTAATGGTTTTGTTCTTGGGAGGAACATTTGAGGCTTGGTTCAGCCATAGACACTAACAACTAGAAGAGCACATCAAATCTAAAGAACTTGGACAATGTAGCACAAGAAAGTGGGGAAAATTAAGCAACCAATTCCCCTTACTGATTGTCGTCTTCTCTTCAATTATTCAGTTCTTGAACTTCTATTACCAAAAGGGCTTTTGCAAACTCCCGTAAAAAAACTGGAATTTCCCTTTGAATCTGGACAAAAGAAAATGAAAAAACCAAATTAATCGTACGATTACTGAATTCAAGATGAACAAGTAATTGAAACAACACCACTAATACAAAAGTATCTGAAATAGCTAATCTTCAGTTTGTGAGAATTTCTGTAATCATCTGTATCAAAATCAACAATGGAGCACAAGAAAATCATCCAACTAATTCCACTTACTGATTGTCTGCTGAACGATTATTCAACTCTAGACAGTTCAGTGTCAACGAAAAAAACAAATCTTTCTGCTTCTTTAACCAAAAGGGCTTTTGGAAGCTCCTCTAAAAAACTGCAATTTCCTTCTGATTCAGCGTAATCTGGACAACAGGAGATGAAAAAAGCAATTCAATGGAACTACTTTAAAGGTGAACAAGAAACCGAAACAACAACGATAACACAAAAGGATCAAATTTCACAGTAAGTCATACTACTTACCTGTATTGCGAAAGACAATTCGACGCCGCTCTGAAAAACTGAAACCCTACCTCAGTCCGCCATTTTAGAAGCGGGGAATTTGGCAGAAGAGACTAACGCAAAAAGGGCAAAAAAAATTTGGACCATTCCTAGATTTGTGCGTGCCGTTGCTAATCGTCTCTGTATTGATCCAATTTTATCAGATGTCCTCCAGGGGTACAAGGGGAGGTGCTGTGCACGCTTTTGTGGCAGCGTTCCGGTGGTGCTCCGATGATCGAAAACGTTCACTGTGTAGAGCTCGTCGAGTAGAATAAGTGTGCCAAAAATCAGCTCAATGGGATATCATTTAGTGTTTCATCGGAACACATTTAACTTTGCAATAATGGGTTGTAGTGGGTTTTTTTTTTTTTTATCAATATGGGTTGTAGTGGTTTGATCCAGTGTTTCAAATCTATTTCGGATCCATTCTTTTTAAGATAATAATGTTCCGATGAGGTAGTTTAATAAAATCCGAACGAGCTTATTTTTGGCACACTTATTCTACTCGACGAGCTCTACACAGTGAACGTTTTCGATCATTGGAGCGCCACCGGAACGTTGCCGTAAACGCGTGCACAGCACCTCCCCCTTGTCCCTCCAGGGGACACTCTATTATTGTTCCCTCAGTTTGATGAACTAAACTCTCCTTTGTCGAATTATGCTGTGGGACGAAACCCTCCGCACTGACATTCGAATGTCGTCGTTTTGAATTGAGACGAAGGAGCTATTTAGGGTTGGCAATGGGGACGGGGCGGGGCCGGAGACTACTATCCCCGTCCCCGATCCCCAAACCCCTCCCCCATCCCCGTCCCCTCCCCGATCCCCAATGGGGATTATTTTTCCCCCTCCATCCCCGCCCCAAACGGGGAACGGGGATCCAAACCGGGGATTCGGGGAAATTCCAAATTGACGAGAAAAAAAAAAATTATGCCAAATCAAACGGTGCCTTAATTAGGGTTCACTGAAAGAGAAGAAGAGATCAGATATTCACAAGTAGACATTACGGTAATGAGCAAAACATAACCTTACGGGTGCAAAACATAATAAATTTAAAGAGTAAAGTGCAGATTTTCATGGATAAAAGTTTGAATCATGGATTTTCAGAGGCAGGTAAACTAAACTAATAAGAAGATAGTAAAG
This sequence comes from Vaccinium vitis-idaea, assembly GCA_963854785.1. Lineage (NCBI taxonomy): Eukaryota > Viridiplantae > Streptophyta > Magnoliopsida > Ericales > Ericaceae > Vaccinium > Vaccinium vitis-idaea. The sequence continues at coordinate 5,502,040 of OY978219.1, read as the reverse complement.
TGCATAAGGTAAAACTAAGTTTGAATCATGGATTTTCAGAGGCAGGTCGCCATGTTCGTCTTTGTAGCAATTGAACTTGAAAGTTGTGACGAGAGAGGGAGATGTGAGATCGGGGCTCCAAAAAGAGATTGAGTCGAGAGAGAGAGAGAGAGAGAACCTAGGCGGCGGCCGGCGGGTGAATGGTGGTTGTGGACTGCGGCGGCTGTGAGATCTGAGAAATGAGAACAGGACAGGAGAGAAGACTGAGGATTGAGGAAGGAGTGAGGAGTCGGCGGTGTGTTTTGTTTGTGTTTAGATGTGTAGTGTCAAACCCTAAATACATACTATAATAATAATAATAATAATAATAATAATAATAATAATAATAATAATAATAAAATATAAAACGGGGATTCGGGGACGGATCGGATCGGATTCGGGGCGGGGATACACTACTACCCGTCCCCGATCCGATCCCCGAATTTTTTTAAAAAAAATCCCCAAATCCGACCCGGTCTCCAAACAGATCTCCAAAACGCCGATCCATTCGGATCGGGGAACGGATCGGATTCGATCGGATCGGTAGAAATTGCCATCCCTAGAGCTATTTGATAAAACTGAAAACTGAAAGCTGAAAATTGAATGCTTAATTTTTTAAGCTGAAAAGCTGTTTGGTAAACATATTAAGCACTGAATTAAAAATATATATATTTTTGGTCTAATTGTCTCTTAATTTTACTAATGGCCATCATGTATTTGTGGTAATGGTGGAGTGGTGATTGGGAGGTGGTGAGGGTGGTGGCGAGGTGGCGGTGGAGTAATGGTGGTGGTGGAATGATGGTGAGTTGTGGTGGCAGTAAAGTAATAGTGGTGCAATGGTGGTGGTGTAGTGGTGGTAGTTTGATGGTTATGGCGTGGTAGTGGTGGTGGTGGGCTGAGTGTAATGCTAGTGGTAGTGGTGGTGGTGGAGGAGGAGTGACGGTGGTGAAGTGATGGCGGTGGCATAGCAATAGTGGTGGTGGTGCATGGGTAACAGTGATAGTGGCGGCGGTGGTACAATGGTACTGGTTGTGGTGGTAGCGACATGGCGGCGGCGGCGATTGTGCAATGGTGGTGGTTGTGGTGGTGGCAGCAGCGTGACAGTGGTGGTGGTGGTAGTGGTAGTGGTAGTGGTAGTGGTGGTGGTGGTGGTGGAATGGTGGCGGTGACAGCGGTGACAGCGGCGACAGTGATGTGATCGTTGATTGTAAGATATAGGAATTCAGCCACAATTAAGTAGCTCAAAGCTACTTAATTTTTATCAATTTTTTAGCCTACATTTTAAGTGGCACTTAATATGTTAAGTACCATAAAATGTGATTATCAAACCTACTTAATGACTTATTACTTAATTGATTCAGTTTTAAGTGTTGAATCTGTGTTATCAAACAAGGCCGAAGTTACCGTTCGAGTTCATCAATGAACAAAGTTACTTAATTTTGAGTTCATTAAGGTTTATTTTGGCCTAAATAATTAAGTATGTTTTTTATTTTTATTTTTAGTTTGAAAAAGTCATTTGTTTGGGGTTATTAAGTTAAATCCTACAGCATTTTAGGCCAAAATAAGTTTTAAAAAAAAACTTTTTGGTTTTCCCCGTACTAAATCAAAAAGTATAAAGTATGCTTAACTTTTTAGGTCAAAATAGGCCGAAAACTCGTTCAAGATGGGTTCGTGTTGAACATTTCTTTTTTGTTCGAAAATCGTTATTAAACCAAGTTTGAACAAGTTACTACCTGATTCGTTCGGCTTATGTAAAAAGTTAGGTTACTCAAGATTAGTTCTTCTCGGCTCGATTAAGCAGGGGTTTTTGTTCAGCACCCTCAGATCTCATTTGCTTTTAGCAACTTAACGATTGGTACTTTCATAGAAAATTGACTTTTAACAAATTAGTTTTTAGAACTTGTGCCAAAAGTAAATTGGTTTTTAGCAATTTAGCTTTTACGATTTTATGAAGATATAAATTTCACTTACCTCCCCTGAAGTTTCTAACAAAAACAGATACCTCCACTCACGTTTCAAAAATTACAGTGACCTCCCCTTTGGTTTTGGTTGTTGGCTACAGTTAGTCAGTTACTAGGCAACGAAAATTGCTTACATCAGCTTCTAAACCAAATTGATTATCCATTTTACCCTTTTTAGAATAATTGTCTAACATCAATACCCTTCTAAACTCAATTTAAAAGACATAAATGTTCTTAATCAAAACTAGTTACAAGAAATCAACTTATTATACACGTTTCTCATTCACGTGTGCCTCCATAATTAATATATATGTATTTTCACACATTTGGTTTTAAATATGCATGTATGAGGTTTTTTTTACTATTATTAAAAAGCTTGAAAAAAACTTTCAAGTTTTTTTTAAGTCGAATGTATATGCAAACATAAATCCATGGGAATTTACGTTTTTTTTTTCGTTTTCATAAAGCTTCAATTTTATTTTATTTTTTGCATAGAATAACAAAAATTTATAACATATATCGATTTTAATTCATCGAAACTTTTTTTCCGACCCTATACCATGCATCTTTATACTAGTAATTTCGCTCAACTACTTCTTCATTAAAATTAAAGGCGATTGAGATGGCAATTGAGCTTTAGTGTAGCCATGATCCCTGCCTTAATAATCATAATAGAGGCATTGGTCCTTCTAAACAATTTTTTGGAATGAAATAATCACAACTATACCAAAATTATTAATCAATTAAAACTGGTAATTTAAATCTTAAGCAAAATAGCCAACGCATTAAAATTTTTAAGTTAGTTTTCACAAGATAACTCTTCAAACAATGTGTATCCTTTTTTTTAATTAAACACATTTATATATTTGGTTTAAAATATGCAAGTTAAAATATTGACTTTTAATAAAATACACTCGTGAATATTTTTTCACTTTTCACAAAGATGAAAACCCTTTTTTTTTTAGGTGCCGGGAATTTGCCAGAAGGGTTTAATGCAAAAAGGGCAAAAAAATTTGGACCATTCCTCGATTTGTGCGTGTCATCCTTGCGCAAGGGCCATGCTAATCGGCCATGCTAATCTTCTCTGTATCGATCCATTTTTATCAAATGTCGCCGAAGGGACATTCTATTCTTGTTCCCATCAGTTTGACGAACTTAATAGTCTTTCGTCGAATTATCGATGTGGGAAGAAACCCTCTGCACCAACATTTGAACGCCGTCGTTTCGAACTGAGAAGAAGTTACCTTCCCTCCTACAATTCACAAGTATTTATGGCGAGGCGACTGTTTGGAACTTCTCTCATCAACGAACGAGGTTAATCAGTTTCGGTTTCGTTAAAACTCCTTCAAGATCGGTTCGTTACGAACTTTTTTTTTTTTACTCCTTCCGACCCAAATTTCTTGTTTATTTTTCGGTATACATATCATTTTTCAATTGTTTATATATTTCTATCTATAATATTTATTACAATTTTGAAATCGCTGTTTAATAGAAATCATCAAAAAACTATCAAATAAGATACATATTGAATATAAATAATGTTATATCTATGAAAATATGAACAATATTTTGACGTGTTCATGAATAGTGAAAGTAGACAAGAAATATGAGACGAAGTAAACGTTAAGCCCTGGTTTGATTCGTGGATTAGGAGGGCGAGACTATTTTTGTTTAATCCCGCACTGTCCCTTGTTTGGTTTTCGAAAAATGGCATGGGATTAACAATACGGGGATAGTTATAATCCAATATGTGTGGTATTATCTAATAACGGGGGACTAATTTGTCCGGGACAAAAAAACACGCGTATGGGAGGCTCACATATTACAAAACTGCCATGGACAACATCTAAACCTAAAACCATCGTCTCTTTCTCTCATCATTCTGACGCCTCTCCCTCTCTCTCTCTAACCCAGATCTGCGATTGAAAGCTTGAACACAGGTACTCCTCTCTCTCTCTCTCTCTCTCGCTCTCTCTATCTCGTTTTCTCCGATTGAATGAAGGAGACAACTCGAAATTTTGTGGTACCTCTTGTGGTACCTTTTTGTTGCTGTGCAGTTTATAAGAACTATGTTTAATTTCAGCTCTTGTGGTACCTTTTTGTTGCTGTGTAGTTTGAACAAAAACTTAATGCTATGTTTAATTTCATCTTTTCTGGGTTGCATTCTGTGTTGTGTTACTGCTGCTATTTAATGCATTCATACTGGGTAATTAGCAATAGAACTTAGTATTAAGAGTTGATTTTGGTAACTAGATTGAGTTTTAGCATGAATTTCACGTTATTAGCTGCTGGAAATAGCCTATAGATGCTGAAAACAGAATTTTTTTAGGTCTTGAACGTGTAATTAGTTGCTGAAACTGTGTGAATAGGTGCAGAAACGGACAGTGCTACCTGGTAGGTCCAGTGGTGACACCCCTCGCCTGAACCTGGGTTTCGGGGCGTTGTGCCCCGAAGACAAATTTTTATACCGAGTACTTTCCATATTTCTTAAGACTTGATACTCCATGGCATTGGGCAGCTCCGAAATTACCAATCGCGTTTAAATGCCATCGAGTATCAAGTCTTAAGAAATATGGAAAGTACTCAGTATAAAAATTTGTCTTCGGGGCACAACGCCCCGAAACCCAGGTTCAGGCGAGGGGTGTCACCACTGGACCTACCAGGCTCTACACTACTTAACTAATAACGCTAATGGAAATTCTTGTTTCTTTGGCTTTGCATTTAAATCAACGAGTATTCTATTTTCGCCCTGTTGGTTGCTGGGAAAGTGAACGAGTGTAGAGGACACACAAATTTGGATTTAAACTTTTAATGTGAATCCTTTATTTTTGTGTAGTGCAGAGTTTGATGGCATTTCTGATATATTGAATCGTATAGGTTATGAATTTGCAGGGGTTCCGCGACATTCAACAATAGGCATGTTAGGTATCTCTTGGGAAGTTGTTGCCAACTACCTGACATGCTGGTGTAACTTCAATATTGAGTCATTGAGCAGATCCTAACATGATTTGAGGCATTTCTTAGAGGGATTTTGAAATGCAAAAATGTGACCAAAGCACTTGAATTAAGTACTAACGTCCCTATGTCATCAAGCTGCTTCGATAATAAACTTTCCCTCCTGAACTTACATAATGGAGTACGAGCCCATTGTCCACCATTTCAGTGGTAGTTCCCCACCTTAAGTGCTATGGTCAACTGCGTCTGTTGACTTTTGAAACACAAACCATTGCAAACTACCACTCTACCAGTCGGAGAGGTTTAGTGATGACATATGTTGTAGACTTGTAGTTAATTTTGCTTAACCTCTCGGCACATGTGTGGAATGGAGTACTTTTTTTTGTCATTCAGAGTTGTGTGAACTTTGTTTTTAAAATACTGATATGTTACCAACATAAAACAAATCACGATATGTTATGTTATGTTTTCCCTTACAATGCCCTTTTTAAAAGATTTGGAGAATTTAGCTCAATTAATTCATACAATTGTTGCACAATCAATTGGTGAAAGTGTTGATAGTAAGTAACTATATTGGGCCCCACTCTTACTTGAATTCTTGATGCAGGATTTATACGCCTAGTTGGTGCTAAACAATATGGGAGGTGGGTTTAGAGTGCTTCATCTAGTCCGACCATTTCTTTCATTTTTGCCTGAAGTTCAGAGTGCTGACAGGAAGGTTCCATTTAGGGAGAAGGTTATATACACCGTGATCTCTCTCTTCATTTTTCTAGTATGCAGTCAACTCCCTCTGTATGGCATACACTCTACAACAGGTGCAGATCCATTTTATTGGATGCGTGTCATTCTTGCCTCAAATCGTGGCACTGTCATGGAGCTGGGTATCACTCCCATTGTGACATCTGGGCTAGTGATGCAACTCTTGGCTGGATCCAAGATCATTGAAGTGGACAATAATGTACGGGAGGATCGTGCCCTCTTGTAAGTATTTAACGAGTCTCAACAGTTCTAGCTGTATAGTCTGGTACAAAGAATTCCTGTTGCAATTTGTCGGCATGTATATGGTAGTCTCTGCCTGGTTTCGTCCTTTCCACTATCTTAGCTCCAAACCTTGGTATGACACAATGTACAAAACCCATACGAAATTTAGATTAGTGGAAGAACCAGCTCCTGGCTTTCCAATGCATCAAAAATAGTTTAACCTTTTTGTATTGTACTATGCATGTAGACTACATATGCTCACGCCTTGATTTTGCCTGAAAATGTCATGGACTCGTGGTTCTTATACGCAGTGAGAAGATTTTTCCACTTCTTAAGCTTGTTTATTATTTTTATTCATGACTACTTTTTTCATCTCTCAGGAATGGTGCACAGAAGTTGCTGGGCATTTTGATAGCTGTTGGTGAGGCAGTTGCATATGTTCTCTCTGGGATGTATGGAAGTGTTAACCAACTTGGAGTTGGAAATGCCATTCTTATTATCATCCAACTCTGCTTTGCTGGTATCATTGTGATATGTTTGGATGAACTTCTTCAGAAAGGTTATGGTCTGGGCTCAGGAATATCCCTTTTCATAGCAACCAACATCTGGTGAGCTACCATTACCTTCTCGGGTTTTAACAGATTAACCGCTTTAATATTTGCTACTGAAGACTTTTTTATTTTATTTTAGTGAGAGCATTATTTGGAAAGCATTTAGTCCCACCACAATTAATAGTGGGCGTGGAGCTGAATTTGAAGGGGCCATAATTGCTTTATTCCACCTGCTAATTACTCGAACTGACAAGGTTCGTGCACTCCGAGAAGCATTCTACCGGCAGAACCTTCCAAACGTTACAAACTTGCTCGCTACTGTCTTGATCTTCCTTGTTGTTATCTACTTCCAAGGGTTCCGTGTGGTCTTGCCTGTGAGATCAAAGAATGCCCGTGGGCAACAAGGTTCATATCCGATAAAGCTGTTCTACACCTCCAATATGCCCATCATTCTGCAGTCTGCCCTTGTCTCCAATCTTTACTTCATTTCTCAGGTACTAAGATGGTTTGGAGTCATTTTTATGTTAGCTCTTGTAGTAAGATATTCTAACACAAGGTCAAAGATTAAAACAAACCCGTTAAAGCAACATTACAAACAATTTCATTAAGTTGTTGTGGTCACCATTTGTCGTATATATGGAACAGTTTTGTATTTTAAACAGGTAGATACTGATGCTCTTTTATTTCATTCTTGATGCAGTTGCTTTATAGGAGGTTCAGTGGGAATTTCATTGTGAACTTGTTGGGTAAGTGGCAGGAATCTGAATATTCTGGCCAATCTATCCCTGTCGGTGGTCTTGTGTATTATATAACTGCACCATCAAGGTATAGATGAATCTCTCTCTCTCTCTCACACACACACACACGCGCGCGCACACAAAGGGCTTGCATTCGTTTGTTTTTTTGAACAGAGCTTGCATAAGTTTATAAGTAGTTTTGGTTCCTCTCTCTCCAGACAACTAATGCTAATTGCTGATTTGCAGCTTGGCCGACATGGCAGCCAATCCTTTCCATGCACTATTTTACATCGTGTTCATGTTGTCAGCATGTGCTCTGTTCTCAAAAACTTGGATTGAAGTATCTGGTTCCTCTGCTAGAGATGTGGCTAAGCAGCTCAAGGTATATGCCTTAATGAGACTTCTGTTATCATATTTATCCGATTAGAGAGACCTGCATTGATTTTTTTTACAGTTTTTTCACCTGGCTGATTTGGATTTTCCTATTGATTCTCAGGAACAACAAATGGTGATGCCTGGCCATCGAGAATCAAATCTACATAAGGAACTGAACCGCTACATTCCCACTGCAGCGGCATTTGGGGGCGTTTGTATTGGTGCACTCACAGTTTTGGCTGATTTCATGGGCGCAATTGGTTCAGGGACAGGGATTCTGCTAGCGGTCACAATCATATATCAGTACTTCGAAACATTCGAGAAGGAGAAAGCCAGTGAGCTTGGTTTCTTCGGGTTCTAAGCTGTTAAGCATTCTTGAAACATGGTTGGTGTTGGTGCCCCCCGGGGGAGGCTAACCAGCAGTTTTGGTGAGCTGAGAGATGCAAGTAGATTCTCAGTTCAACACCACTACAGATTTCAAACTTGAGCTTGTAGGTTGGTCTTTTAGTCTTACTAATCTTGTCTACCGGAAAGGTTGATAAAGATAAAATTGAATAAGTTACTGCTTGGTTCATTCAGCTTATGTAAAAAGTTCAAGTTACTTAAAATTAGCTCATTCCCAGCTCGATTAAAGCTTATTCGAGATCTACCCACCTCCTAAACAAGCTTACCTTGAATAAAGCTCGTTAAGTTTTCAAAACAAACACCTCCGCTCGTTCGGCGCATTTATCACCCCTGTATGTTTGTATCTTCTTGTATATTTGTTATTGGTTTTGTTATCTGAAAAATAGGAGCAGTTCAGTGAATCGTCTCCCTACACCAGATGCAACGGAGGATGTAGAAAAAGGATGTAGTAAGACAGTTTTTAGAATAAATTGATTTTTTACGGTTTTTTATGTGATGTATTGTGAGAGAATGACTTGTCTTGGAAAAAACTATTTTTTGTTAGTGGAACACCGCCTAAAAGCTTCAATGATGTGAAGGAGTATGTAGCAGCTGCTCGTGCATTTGACCGTTTGTCAGCACTGCATATCAGGCTGGCTTAAATTGGGTAACAAAAGCTGACTGGTTTATTTCCACCAATCATTTCATCATGAGAGGCAGTGGGGAGAAAACCTTAAAGAAACATGGTTGGAAAATTGAAATCCTACAACTAAGAAAAGGGGGGGGTACAAACTATGGTTGTGGGGCTGTGCACAAATATTTGTATACTTGTAACAAAAAAATTAGAGAAAGAAGAAAGGGTGGCCAGAGACGAATCCATCAATGCACGGCCGGAAATGGGGATGATGTTGTTCCTTCGGGGACAACATGGGTGCAAGGCTAGCGGCGATAATGTTCCGGGTGATGTCAGGGATGACTTTTGAAGTTTTACTACAGGAGAGAATGTCATATTTATTACTTATGTGGGAACCATGGAAGGGAGATGTTCTGTAAATTCCGTCAGGACCTGCCGGGGCCATCCAATCGTCGAGTTACATTTCATTGAGTCTGAACTGTTGCAATTTTGCAGTAACATAATCACCACTTACAGTTATTCATAGGAATATGACAGTACTTGAATATGTGAATCACCAAAAGCTTTGTTACGAAGGATCGGTGAAGCTCTTTGGGCTTGTATCAGTTGGGCTGACTCCGACTTCGGGAGTTTGAGTTGGGGTGTGTGTAAAAGGTCAATTTCACCTCTCCCTAGTAAGCAATTGCCTAGGCAAGCGCATGAGTGAAATTACCCTCTTGCCCTCATTCAAAAAAAAAAAAAAAAAAAAAAAAACGGATGTTTACTATGTGTTCTATTTTGATAGTGCTTCAATCCAACGCTCTGCAAATGTAATTCCAGACTGGAAAAAAAAATTATCAGCTACTCCACCTTAAGAGTAATTTGGCACTCAATTTAACACATTTCCATATATACTGTTCTCCGTTGTAATAGGTGAATAGAATAGTTTTCTGAGCAACAAACTCATAAATTTGTTCACGAACAATAATTATACAATCAAGCTCCTGTTGGAAGTTGTAAAGCAAGGCCATTGTAGCAGACGCAAATAATGGAAATCTGAAACGATTAAGTTCTTCCTAGGCATAAAGAGAAACCATGAACATGACCATCAAATGTTTTTTTTTTCAACTTCTTAGAAGGAATGGCATACTTGTCATTAGAGGGAATCCAACATACTCCAGACCCGATCTCCGCCATAACTGCTGAGCAAAACAATTGATGGAGTACAAGTTTGTAAGTTACAGATATGTAGTGTCCCCGTATGGGCAAGATAAATGAATTTAATCATTTGAAAGCCCTAAATTAGAACCATAACGCATAAATTATATATTGAACTAAATCTTTTAAAAAAGGATAAAGCCTGTTAGAGGGTTACTTCTGTTATTTCCCTTCTAGGATTAAGGGTTTATTAGAGTAATTGTCTGCATTGTGATGCATGGAGGGGGCTGTTTAATGCTCCTACTTCTTCAGCTCATTGTTCTCCTTTCCTTCATTTCTCTACATCTTCTTCTTCTCCTCTCTAAACCTAATTAAGTTTTTTTGCAGCATATATAACTATGCCCAATGTGCCTCCAAGGACTTTTATAAAGCCAAAAATCACATTAATGGAAGCCGTGACTTGACAAATATAATCTAATAATGTCACTATCGAAAACCAAAATAAACTAAGGGAGGAGGATATCAAACCTTCTTTACTGATGCAGCACCAACGACCACAATTGTTAGAAGGCTCTAGAATGCAGAAAGGAGGGAGAACTGCTCTTCATCACCATACATTTCATCCGCCACTATATTTTCCTAAATGGCAGAAAAAATACAAATATAAATATATCTATATATAAAGGAACCATCAATTTATGAAGTCTCTGAATATATATACCAGTGTTACCTGATCTCCTTTCAAATGTTGCTGCTCTAAATGCTTATTGAGATCTTCTATCGTAAGGCATTCATTTCCCCGAGTGGATAAAAGTATTTGTGGCATGCGTACTGCTCCGGACGTGAAGGCCTGCATCTTAGGACACCTCTTCAGGACTACTCGCTTTAAAGAAGGCAAATTGAAATTATGATTTGAAGTGCAGAAACTTTTGAGGTGCGATAGGTCTTTTAGTATTAACCACTCCAACTTGGGGAATTCAATCTCATCACCATCATCAAGGTGCTCTTCATCTATTGCAATAACTGCTTCCATTGTAGAACAAGAACTCAAATAGAGTACTTTAAGTCCACCAAGGGCCTTGGCAACGGAAGCTGTAAAAAGATTTGCCAAATGGGGACATTTCTTAATGGTTAGGTATTCTAGGTTTTGAAGATCCAGAAGACCACGGGGATCCTTGTTCCACAAACATGTCAACTGACGCAGGTTATACAAGTCTACCATTCTTACTTGCATTAACCACGACGGCCCAACGCATTCTTGACCATCCCCAACCTCTACCCCATCAAAGTCGAAAACCTCTCTCGCCCCATGACAACTTCTCGCAATCAATAGGTCCACAAACCGTAACCTTCGTAACACATGGGGCGAAACAACTGTTGATATTTCGTCACAATTTAGAAATTGCAGACATTTTAAACTTAATTCGGAAACGTCCATAACGTGCCGAAGAGCTGTTTCTCCAAATGTGTAGATATCAATGTGCCTCAACTTTGGGAATGCAACCTGCCAAGAAGCCATTTTTTTCATCTTGTTTAGAAATAGAATCACGGTTGAGGCATTTCTTGATATTGTGCGAGCCAAAAATGTTTACAAAGATTTAAGATGATTAAGAAAGCGTTCTATTGGGATTTAGTTTATGTGCATGGCCAATGGAGCAACCTCTAACGCAGGCAAACTGGTATATTAGTGGGATTACCGGTCATACACATAACAAAAAAAACGAAAAGAAAGAAACCTAAAAATGTATGTATGTCCTTGTACATTTTTATGCCCTTCACAATGGCCATATTTAACCAAAAGGTAATGAACTAAGTACCTGGACATTGAATACGGGTTGCTCTGCCGATCGGAAGGCGCAGAAACCTTTAATTTTTTTCAATCTTCCAAGCGACATTCTCCTTAGTTCTGGGAGTGGGACGATAGTGTTATGGGCGGCTTCTTGTGTTTCTTCTCCCTCTTTTTCCAAATCGATGATCACTTCCACCAGTGGACACAAATCAAGAGAGAGACTTTCCAGATTACGTAATTGTGGGAGCATATTGGATGGGACCACATTCACAAGTTTACCACAATTTCCAACATTCAAGATCCCTAGTGGACAGAAGGGCTGATGATCTGGACGTATTTTCTTATCCCATATGTCTGTTATTTTTGGCAAATCTGAAATGTGCAATTTCTCCAAAGCAAGGAAGGCTACCTGTAAGGTTCATGCCATATATAGCATCAAATGACTAATCTATAGCATCAAATGACTAATCTAAAGCATCAAATGACTAATCTAAAGCACTTGACTCCTTAATTAGGTAAGCAACAAAGAAACAAACACAATAAATAGATTGAAATGCGAGTGCGATACAAGATTAAAATGCGAGTCCGATATAAGTTCTATTTTTGCCAAGTGAAGTTAGATTAAAGCTATGAAATCATGGTGGCCGGTGGCTTAAGCTATGAAATGTCTATGTAATGATCACAATTACATAAATAGACACATGGATGCATAGAGAATAAAATCAGAGAAAACTTCCTTCTCTCTAGACTTCCATTCACTATACCCAGGCTGAGAATAATAGAGTAGTCTTCGAACATTGAAACTATTGTTGGAAATAGTTATCTTAATTAGTGTGGAGAACTGGTTGAGAGAAAGTTGGTTTGAAACCAACCCATTCGGTGCTTTATATGTATATGTGTGCTCTGCATATATGCAGTGTGAGTATATGAGAGTTGAGTGAGTGTGAGCAAGATGTATTTTAATTATGTGTGTTTGATTATTATTTTTGGGGTTCATTTTATAGTTCTTACGGCTTGTTTTATTTTTGAGTCGAGCATAAATCACTGTGAAGGGAATCGACCCTACAACCTTGGGGTGGTAAGCCGCACCATGGCAAATTGATTAACCACTACGACAACTCCCTTGGGGTTTAACTACGAGATTTTGCAATGGTATACGAATTTTTGTAGCTCAATATATAAAAAGGCATACTGTACATCATTTTTTAGGGGTGTTTACCCTTGGCTTAATTTATACCTAGTCATCACAAAACATAATATCTCAATTGAGGTTTACATATAAATAGGTAATTGAAATGTATTGGTATTTTTCTTTCTTATTCTTATGTGCGGGTACGTCCAAGGACCATAAGTTGATCTACAGAGAGTAAGAAGATCTAGATCTGTACCTGGTGGTCGAACAATGGTACTTGTGCTTCATATCTTCTGGAGCGGTGCTTGCAAAAACTTTTGAGCTTCCGCAAATAAGTAAGCGTCAGAGCCCTTAGTTTAGGGAAACGATGGACATAATCATCAACTTCTTTTCCTTTTTGCTTCTCCATAACTATCGCTTCTGTCTTTGGATAACCGCCTACCACATTCATCAGTTTGCGACAACCATGGATGCTCACGCGCGACAGTTGATAGAAGGACGACTTTGTTGCTATTTCAGGGATGGGTAAAAATTGTTTGTTCCATATCTCTGTAAGCTTAGGCACAGATACAATGTCCAAACTCTCCAATTCAGGGAAAGCGACCTGAAAAAGTTGTTTAAAACTCATCCCATTTGTGACTGATACAGTCAAATGCTGTCAAGTCAAGTATGTAGAATATGAGAAAGAGAGAGATCCCCCAAACTTGGAATATATATGACGCCGTCAGTGAAAGTTTGTAAACCCATGCGGGGTAGATTGCTTTGTCCTTCGAGTTAGTAGCCCGTAAAGTGCAGTTGTGTCGGAACATGTCTAGTGTGGTTGTCGGGGGTGTGTGTGAGTCGGTGGACAACTCGTAAACTTTGGTTCTGAGTAAGCTTGAGACTTTTGGTAGATTGATTTTGAAATATTGCGTTCAATTTTTTTTTCCCTCATCGAGCTTCCTGTGTTTTGCACCCTTTAGAGTTTGATTTGTTGTTCTTGAATCTTGGTTGGCGGTATATTACACTTTGCTTAGTTTTGAAATGAAAAGAAAACGTTGACTATTTATGCAAGAAAATCTTATCTATGTATCCATATGGTCACATAGTTTAGTATGTCATCCTTTATATGTTTATGTCTGTCCTTTTAGCATATTTCTTTTACGGGCTTCGGCTCATGTTGTTGTTGATACCATTTTTTTTTTCAGGTTCTGAGGTAGATCTGAAGGCTTGAGGATCCTTAGATATGTTCTAGTTTTTCTTTTGAGAGCTTCATTGTCTACTTTTATATTTTTTACTTGTGAGGCGTATGAGGCTATGAAACTTGTAAACTTGTTATTTTTGTTATAAAAACTCTGAGTCATGAGACACTTTATGTTGGGATTGTATTAAATCTAAATAGTAACTCTTGGGACTTCTGTGCCCATGTGGAGCTTCCTATTTCCACCTTATTACGAACATTATTTTGGAAAATGTAGCATTTTTATTAGTATGAGATATTAATGGATATCCTTTCGTTTATAATGTGTTGTCGATAAATAGGTTTGATTGTGGTTTAAAAATTACTCATTTTTGGGAGATAGTAACTGGTTAGTTTTTTTTACGCTTATATTTATACTTAATTAATGGGCCAGGACAATATCCTTATACGGAAAGCATTATCTAAGAAGCAGCTAATAATTAAAGCATTACCTTATCATTGAAGAGTACTTTTTGTGCACGAGTAGATAAACTCCCACTGCTTGTTGCTGTCTTCTTCTTCTTGGGATAGAAGCTTATGAGGTTTGGTAGACTTTTCAAACTCAAACTATTCAACCCACTAAAATTTATCACGATATCTTCATCCTTTTCTCCTTTAGTTCCAATCACTCCTTTCATGACCGTGCACCTCATTATTTCTAATTTATGGAGCCGAACTAGTCCTTTCGCAATTGATGGGGAAAAGAGATATTTCAACGTGCAATTTGTAACGCATAATTCAGCCAAGTGATTGAAGGATGTTGATGGATACAAACCATTTCTTTCGATAGACCGTTCACGCTTTGTTTTTCCAAGAAGATATTCCAAAGCGTTCGCTACGTGAACATTCTCAAGTCTCAAGACCCCAGTCGAGTCCCAATCATGATAATTACTTTTTTCACCAACTGCTATTCTGAATCTGACAAGGTTCTCAAAGAAGAATCCCTCCTTGGGCAAAAGCGCAGGGTCTTGTATACAAATATGTAACGTAGTTAATTTAGTCAATAACGTCAACTCATCAAGGCTCACGTTGTTTATTTCCCTCCCAACTGATGTCCCCTCCCATTGGTGAAAGTTCTGTGGCATGTACAATTCTTCAAGGCGAAATAATTTCGATATGACACCTTTTGGAATCATTCTGAGCTTGTGACAATTTGACAAATCTAATAACCGAAGATGGGCTAACTCTTCTACCTCTTGTGGTAACACCTCTATGTTAGAACCCCGGAGGATAAGTATTTCAAGATGATCCTTTAGATCTTTGAGTATAGATATGTCTCCCAAGTTGCATTCATTGAGGCACAACATCTGAAGTTTTCCCAATTTTGCAAGCGAAGTTGGGAGTAGGGGTGACATAATTACTCCATTCAGATCTAAAACCATAAGGTTCTCCATCCCAATAAAAAACCTATCTGGAACTTGAAGCTGGAAATTGTTGTTTGTACAGTCAAGCCGCAAGGTGTGGAGTTCCGGACAAATCAACTTGTTGGGAAACTCACGCATATCATTGGGCATTAAAGAGACTACTGAGCAATGCTCGTAGGCAGCTTTTTGCGGCCAATATCTGACACCGTGTTGGACAAGAAATGATTTCTCATCTTTTGCTATTGAAATACCTACGTCTCGCACGACGTCATGCATTTTCACAAAATGTTTCCTTTTTCCGTCTATGAGCAAACAACAACTTTTGAGGGTACTAACCACCGTTTGTATTCGAGCTAAGGCTTTTTCCAACGTATCTGGCATTTGATTGGAACGTAACATCCTCCCCGCCATGTAGTATCTCACTAAGTTGTCAATTGGAATCTCATAATCTTCTGGAAATAAACAACAAAGTAAAAAACATGACTTGGCATCCTCAGAATCTAACCAATCATAGCTCCACTTTAAGGATGAGTACACCTTTGGATTGATTCCCTCAACATCCTTTAGCAAGGAATTTTTTAACTTGTCAAGTGCATCTTGCCAGGCATATATATCCTTACCCTTTAATGTTGCTCCAAGTGCATTAACAGCAACTGGCAAGCCTTCACACTCTTTACAAACAGCCCATGCTATGTCACATAATGGCTGATCATGAGAGTCAACATGATTTCCCACCTTCTTCTTAAATAGGGTCCACCCTTCTTCTTCAGATAAAAATGTGACATGAAAATCTTCATAAACATCCATATTCTTCCACACATCTCGGTTTCGAGACGTTAGCACAATTTTGCATCTGTTGTTTCCATCTTGGATAGGAATACCTATTGGGGAGTTAGACATTTACAAATTAAAATACGCACCTTGTTTTTGTTTGTGTTAATTCAAATTACTACACTTTGAAACTCAAATCATGACAACAATTACTACAAATTCAATTTCTGAAATCATCAAAGTTAGACACATGCTAATGCTGGTGGGTCATGTCAGAGAACACCTTGTAGCATGTAGCATGACATGTGAAAATCAGTGTCAGCGTTTGGCCCAAGCACAAAGTCATCTAGCGTGTGTGTATACTTATGTATTTCTACCATGCCTTCTGCAATATTGCTATAAATGGATAACAATCGCATATTTCAAAAAGAAAAAAGAAAAAAAGGAGTTATAAATAATTTGTAAAAGCCGGTCGTGGAGCAAGATCTAGTAGGCCACTACCTTGGGCCTTCAGTTTTAGGGACAAAAATAGGGCCCTCAACATGTTAGGAAGATATATATATTAAAAATATTAGGATTTGTAGAACATTTGCAATATGGTCCAACGATAGACTTTAGGTTTTAAATAGGGCCACTTAGACAAAAATCTAAAACATTTGACATTTTTTAAGGGAAGGAGAAAGAATTTTTGTAATCAAACATAAAAACAAACAATATTTGACATTTTTAAAGGGAATGACAATGAACTTTTGCAATCGAACATAAAGACAAAAAAAAAAAGTGAAATGTTACTAATTTTTAGAAATTCTAAATTCGAACGTAAAATTCAAAAAAATCACCATCCCACCTCCGGCAGACCACCACCCCACCTCTGGCTGACCACTTACGGCGATCATCACCCCACCTCCGGCCAACCACCACCCCATCTCTAGCCCCTTCCGGCGACCAAAAAAATTAGTGAGATGTCACTAATTTTTAAAAATTCTTATTTCAAGCATAAAATTCAAAAAAATCTCCACCCCACCTCCGGCTTACCACCACCCCACCTTTAGCCGACCACTTCTGGCGATAAAAAAAATTAGTGAGATGTCACTAATTTTTAAAGATTCTAATTTTGAACATAAAATTCAACCAAATACGAATAGAAAGGCTTCTTAGATAGATTTAATAGTATAATTAATATGGGAGGGAAAAAACAAACCTTAAGTTGTAAAAGAATAACGATGTGCTTGGGTAGGATGCCGTTATTATTCGATGTGCTTGGGAAGGAGGGAGTTAATATTCAGTGGCTGAAAATGTGTTGTAGATGCTGACCTGACACCACCAAATAATTTTTCGGGAACAAGGAGGTTTTATCATGTTTCATGTGTATAGTGCCCATCATCATTTAGAGCCCGCTATTTGGACAGACCCAGAGGAATGATTGGAATACATGAAGGAGATTTGATTCTATTGGGCGAAATAAGTAGTGTCTGTCTGTCAAATTTTTACAGAAGTCATGTCTGTCAAATTTAATGGGAAAAAGAGACAAGTAAATTTACGTGAAAATCGTATTCAGATGACTGTTCAAATTGAGAAAATACCTATTTATTAACAAAAAAAATTCTATTTTCCAACCATCGTCAAAGAAATAAGGGGCAATCAAATGAGCAAGGACAAAATCCTCATTCAAAGGTTGTAACTCTATCTGTGGCCGAGAAATGGGAAAAATGTCATAAGAGCTTGGCTTCCAAGCTTGCTTAGTGTAAGAAAAAATAATACACAAGAAATACATACTAAGTTTAATTTCATATAAGTTCCTCCACCATGCTGGGATGCTATTCGAGGACATGAAGTCAAAGTCATCATGAGCAGAAAGTTTTAAGAGTTTAATATGTTGGCTCGTTCAATATTTGAATGGTCAACTAACCTTTACAAAAGTCATGTTTCGAAATTTAGTAATTATGTCCAGATTTATTGGAGATAAAATCACCTCCCCACCTCAAAAGATAAAATCATGCTTGATTTTAGCAACTTGGTTGCTAAATTTTTTTGGAGAACTAAAGGGAAAAGACAAGTAAATTTTCGTTAAAATCATATTCAAGAGGTGGCTTAAGTTTGAGAAAATACCTATTTCCTTCAAGTCCAGTTCGTGCCAAACATCATCCAATATTACGAGATTTTTCTTCCCATTATCCAATCTATTCCATAGTTGTTTCGCTCTTCTCACTTCAGTTTCTCCACTGAGTGTTACATTCAAATGGTCGGCAAGTTGCCCTTGAATTTTTATCACATTTGCATCATGAGAGACAACTACCATAACGACTTCATCAAAAGTTCCATCTTCTTTAAGTAGTTTGCCCACCTTTTCGACCATAGTTGTCTTACCAACCCCTCCGGTTCCATTGACCCCAATTATGTTCACCTTGGAGTCTTTCAATGCCTCCACAATGCCTTTGAAAACTTTTTGTCTTGAATGGAAATCCTCATAATCCCTGCAAGATGGGAGTTCAAGTTCCGAAGGATCTTCCCTAGGGTGTGAAACCGCGCCAATTTTGCTGCCGTTTTCAGCGAGAAGTTTGACGCAAACCGCCTTCTTCTCGGCTTGCTTACTCAGGTGATAACGCGACACGAAGTCAGGACACGAGAAATTAAAGCAATGCATGTTTTCTTTAACAGTTTTCTCATCCAGAAATACATCAACTTCTTGGTTACTCTCGTCAGCGTCATCTAGCCAAACCGAAACGTTATTGTCAATGGCCTCACCGCGGTGTTTGGCTTCATTAACTTTTTCTTGGATGTTGCTTGTCTGCTGTTGAAGGTTGTTCTTTTCATCTTCTAGGTTCTTCAAGTTCTTCTTGTAATGGAAAAGAATACCGACACGATGGCACACTTTCCAAACGATGTACTCCACGATTTTGTCCACTACGATTAGTGGATTTGACATTTTCAATCCGCTCTTTTCCCCCCTTTCTCTATTGATCAGTTCTTTTCTTGACTTTTTGAAGAACAAACTATTGGGGGCTTCAACTCGATCAAGGGTTAACTCTTCTCTTCTTCCACCTTCAAAAGACAAGATGTCAGGAATGAGATCCGAATGTGAGAAAATAAAAAGATCTCTCTATCTGCACTTAAAAAACACAAAAAAAAAGGAGGAAGTAGATATGTAAATACTGCAATAAATCAACAATAGTACTTAAGCCTACTAGTTGCTTCTAAAATGGCTTAACTTTTATCTGAGGCCTGATTGAATGATAAAGAGGCTACGGCATTAGCGTTCCCTGTTAACATAACACTAGCATCTATGCTATATGCGTTTTCTATCTCTCAGCTATATGGGTTTACTAACCTGCTAAGATATTCAAAATCTAAAATTGCTATATTACTCCAGATCAATAATGTAGTGTTATGTTTAACTT
Organism: Vaccinium vitis-idaea; assembly: GCA_963854785.1. Taxonomy (NCBI): domain Eukaryota; kingdom Viridiplantae; phylum Streptophyta; class Magnoliopsida; order Ericales; family Ericaceae; genus Vaccinium; species Vaccinium vitis-idaea. Next base: position 5,482,634 of record OY978219.1, on the reverse strand, counting down.
CATTAATGAGACCCCGTCAAAGGTCTCTTCTAACCTTCCTTATGAGTGGGAATCCAATCCTGTTTTGTCTTTTTTGCATAAAACCAACCAGTAATATATAAATATAATATTTATACCCGTTCTCTGACCTTTTTTTTAAAACGCATAGTTTCTCCTCAAAAAATGACCTCTCCAGTCGGGGAACGCATGAGATATTTACCTAAACCATTTGCCCCTTGAGCGGATCCCACGTTAGCCCCAAGACGTTGGTCTCTAATTGGAAAAGTAAATGCTTGAGTGAGAAAGCCTCCTCACTTATTTTATTGACTTGAACCACTGACCTTTAGAGTGATAGGACAAAAGGAACGAACTTAACTAAGGGCACCTGACAAAAAGCAAATAGCTTAGCTCAACTATTTGACTTCAATCCCAGTACTGAAAGACGTAACTTCAGGAGTTTCCCTGAAAGAATAACAAAGTGTCGAAAGGCAGGGTGAGAGGGAGCTCTTACTACGGATCTCGCATTTTTTTATCCTCAGAGATTAAAAAAAAAAAATGTATTTCTGTAAAGTGGAGGAAAAAAAAAACCAAGATTTAACTATTTTCTATACTTTCGCTTGGTTTGTGTAGAGTTCTAAACAATGATAATCTGATAAGCATGCGCTAGACTTAAACGGAAATGATTTGGGTACACCACCAAGTGTACCCCAATTGCACCCCACTTCATCGGGGCCATCCAAACACTTTTTTGGGCGGTCCAGATTTAAAGTGTTTTATGACCGGTCATAAAGCTAGGTGGGGTGCAATTGGGGTACCCATATATGGGGTACCCATAGCACGATTCATATATGAAAACTTTTCATTTGTTGACAATTACAACTAATAGACTTGGTTATTTGCAAATACACACGGGTGGTGTATAATGTACAGAAGTTGTATGAGAACCGCAAAAAAAAATGCATTCATATTCGGGAGATGTGTATCAAAATTCTACCTTATTTGACATTATATGCAAATGGATACTATCAAGCCCGGTCCTAAAGGGTAAGCTGGGTAGACCTGGGTTTGAGACCCACAAAAAATAACACATTTTTAGGACCCCCAAAGTATATAGGTTAGTATAGCTATAGGTTAGAGAGAAGCACGGGCCGGTACACCCAACGAGACAATTTACGTGCAGGTACACAGCACAATTGCAAATGCACCTGCAGGTATAAGCCTGCATAAGGTTTGTTGGAAAAGTCAAAACCGAGCCCACCCATCCCAAATAACACTGTTGATTCCCTTCTCCTCTCTCTCTCTATCCATCCCACATGGGCACAATTTCTCTCTTTCCTCAGCCCCCAAACTCTATGAAAGTGCCTAAATCCTAGGATACCTTATGAAAGTGTATAAACCTAAACCCAGGGTATCCAATGAAAGTGCCTAAAATCTTAGGGTACCCTATAAAAGTGTCTAAAACACTAAAACCCTATAATAGAAAAATGCACTCTAAACCTAAATCCTTGGGTACCTTATGACTAGGTTACCTTATGAAAGTGTCTAAACCCTAGAGTACCTTATGAAAGTGTCTAAAATCTTAGGGTACTCTTGAAGAGTAATGCTACCGACACACCCTCCTAGACACACCCTGACACACGCTCACTCACATGTGGAGTGGTCCCCTCAGGGAGGAGAGAGAAAAAGTGAGAGGGGACCACTCCACGTGTGAGTGAGGGTGTGTCAGGGTGAGTCTGTATCATTTTTGCTCTATGAAAGTGTCTAAACCACTAAAACCCAATAATAGAAAAGTGCATCTTAAACCTAAACCCCAAAAAAGAGTGACTTACCTTAATGGTAATAAAAAAAAAGTGACTTACAGTGGTAATTAGATATCTCTTTCCTAGACATAGAGGTAAAAATCTCTAGGCTAGGCATAAAAGCCCATTGCTGAAATCTGCTGCTGTACACTGATTATGTTTGTTGTTTTCTGTTGTGCTAATGCTGACTGATACCAAATTTGATAATGGATTGAATTAAACTGATGGTCAATTGATTTCTGAAAGTGAATGGGATCTCTTATTAAGCTACATCTGATGGTGCATTACAGCTGGTGATTGATTCTATGAGATTGTCAAAGGGCTTTTGGCTGCTGTTACTAATTCAAAGATAAAAAATAAAAAAAAAGGTTGTCAAAGGGCTTTTGGCTGCTGTTAATATTCAAAAAGTAAAAAGTCTTGTTTACTCTTTTCATAGAAAAAAATATGAAGGGCCTCAAATTGAGGATAGGATTGAAGCCTCGAGAAACTTAGGGTCAGGCCTGCATACTATCCACCGCCTACTATATGCGTGGCATGGGATCCGGGAATCCTGTAGTGCGCCTCTGCACTACGGGGTTGTAGGGTGGCTAAAACTACGTCGTTTTGGATGTGCAAAGAGAACACTACTACTTAATCCCTCAAAACTACGTCATTTTAACCTAGTGTTAAGTGTGCAAGGAGTTTAAAATCACAGCATTTTCTCTCTCTTGGGATTATGTCCAGTTTAACATTAATTTTTTATTTTTTGTGGACCTTTTAAAAATCTAGAAAATTGTTTGTGATTTTAAATTTGTATAGGACAACATTAGCTAATAAAATTCATCTATTTTGTAGAAATAAATTTTTACAAAGTGTCTTTAGGCACATACATTCACTAGTGCTATTGTATGTGTGTTTTTGTGAGAATCCCTCTAAATATAACAAGGGGCATAATTTAGAATTTCTAAACACAATTGACAATTTACGCATCTTGACTCTTATTCTTATACACTGTAACCCCTTCTCATCTCAAACGGGCATTAGTTTTACAAAACCGAAAGAAGCTAAAAAATTAAGTAGTTTAAAAATGCGTTGAATTGTAGACTTTTTGTTTTAGGTGGGAAAACTTCTACTCCTAAAATAAAAAAATAAACCGACCACAATCTAAAATAAGTGACTTTTATGTTCTCATATTGAAGAAATCAAAAATCAAATTTAATTTTGAAGAAAATAAACACCCACTTAAAAATGCTCATATTTTGAAATTCAACAAATAAAACTAGGTTAAAATGATGTAGTTTTGAGTGATTAAGTAGTAGTGTTCTCTTTGCACACCCATAACTATGTAGTTATGGCCGCCCTACAACCCCGTAGTGTGGAGGCGTACTACAGGATCCCCGAATCCGCACGGTGATTAGCAAGTTTAATGAACATATCTCTTAACTGTAATATTCAACCTTTCAAGTAATTGTCAAATCAAAAACGAAATAATAAGATATTATCGTACTTTACAATACATACACCCCGTATTAAAGGGTACACGATAAAAAAAAAAAAAAAAAAGGGCAATACTTAAATACAACCTGCAAAGGTACCAATAAAGAACCATAAATATCATGCGAGGTAATGTAATTAACCTTGTCGTATTGAAAATGCCCTTATCTATGAATGCAGGATATACATTAAATGGTATTCATCAAGTGCCCTTACAACGATGCACGTCTTGATAACTTTCTCAATCATTTGGAGACGAAGTATAAAAACAAAGACGCTAGTAGATAAATTTCTCAATCCAAAAAATGGAAAAGAAAAGAAGGGAGATTCAGGGGGGTGTTCCATTAAGAAAAAACAGTTTTTCCAAAAATCAAGACAGGTCATTCTCTCATAATACATGACAAAAAATCGTAAAAAGCCAGTTTATTTTAAAAATACCCTTAGCGGAATTCATCTCACATAAACTACTAACGCCATTCTTGAAACATCAGAAAAAAAATTCAGTAAGGTAGGAGTAATTAAAAACTGACTGATAGGTAATCCCATACTTTCTTATCTCCCAACTCAAGCAATTGTGGTGTAAAACTCCTGTCCGGCGGGGTGGGTGCCGTCCCTAAAAGGACAGCATCCATGTTGTCCGATCTGGGTCGTCCGTGCTCGATAATGGATGGCTCGGATCACATCTTGTCTTAACAAATCCGAACTGTCTGCTACCAAACAAATCTGAGCCGTCCATTGTCGAACACGGACGGCCCAGATTGGGACAACATGAATGTTCTCTTTAGGGACAGTACCATCCCCCAATTCTTTCAAAGCAGGGATATTCCTGGTTTCTTTTCACAATCTTTTATGTTGATTATCCAAAACTGGCACGATCAATGATTATCCAAAACGTTTCTGTAGCTCTACAGTTCTTGAAAGTTTAGGGGGCCACTGTGTTTGTGATATTTTGAGCGCAGCAGCTTTGTGCATATTGTCAAAGATTAGTTCTGCCTTCAATCATCCCCACTCATACTCCCAATAGTTGGGGACTAGATAGGTTCTGTTATTGTTATTGTTGTATCCAGAACTGACATGATCAATCAATCAGTTATACTTCCCATGGCAGTTGTACGCTCCAAAAAGCCGAGCTCCTCGTGTTGGCAATTTCATTGACAGAACACATATTTTGTGTATCCCGATTTATTGAGTTGTAATTTATTTTCCTTCTATTTTTAGAATTTCTATTTAGTAAGTGGAAGGAAATCATTGTTATTTTGTATCAAGATATCGAGTTTTAAGGTAAGTCATGGGATTCGATATACAATACGTTATATACGTATTTTGAGCAGTATGCTTGAGCATCTTGGATAGATTCCAATGACTATAAATACGTGTTAATTAGTTCAGAATTATTTGAGGCACAGTTCTTCCTCTCCCAAAGGCAAAAAAGACCTAGAAAACATATCTAGGATTATTGGAGAGTATTTCTTCCATTGTTCTTGGAGTATAAATACGATATTGGTATCATGAAGCGTTAATAAATCTCCAAGAGTGTTATTATCAACAACTACAACTTTAACATTGAGAGAAGATATACGGAGGATTGCTAGGCAGTACAAAGTCCTTCGGGGATTCCGGGAGGCAAATGGAAGGCTTGTAGATTCAAGGTAGTGACGGTCAAAGCACTGGGTTTGGTGAACATAGACTCGGCAAGTGTATCTCAGGCTCGATTGTGAGGATTCTAATCGAGGTAAGATTGCTTGTAGCTACACATTGAGTATAGTGTTTTTTATTCCTTCCTGTGGTTTTTTCCCCATGTAAGAGTTTTCCACGTACGTATATCTTAGTGTTCTTCGATTGTCTATTTTCGGGTATATGTGATTGGTTAAGTTTTTGATTGGTGGGCTGATTTTTACAAAACATTAAAACATAGCAAAGCTATAAACTTAGACTCACTAAGGATTTTCAGCAGCCAACCAAGTAACAATTTAGATGCCACACTAAATCGCGTTAATCTCTAACGCGGTGATGGACTTATAATTTCTAATTCACAAACTGATTTCTTCCTTTCTTCTTCTTGCTTGTACTTGATAGAAAAGAAAGCACTCATAAATCTCATACTCCCAGATGCAATAGCACAAGGAGAGCTTTCAGACATACCTCTTTGTTTCTCTTTGTCTCGGTTCCACCAAAACCCCTTTGTCTTTAAGTCGAATTAAGAGGACAATAAGAGCAGAGATGAAGAAGAAAGAAACTCAAACTTCAATGGCAGAGAATGAGGAGGATATGAACAAAATTTGAGGGTTTTTAACATTTGTACTGATGCCAAAAAAATTTCAAAGCACAGACCTCACATGAGAATAATGCTTTACGGCCCGTTTGGATGGCGTATTGGTTTTGGAGGGATTAAATAGTAAGGTGAGATAAAATAGTCAAGCGGATTAAATAAGAAGGATGGACCCACATTGATGTGACAGTTAAGAATGAGAGATTAAATAGTCCATGGTTTGGATGAGGGATAAAAAAATGGGGATACGAAGGGTGGATGATGTAAAATCATGTCAAAAGACTTTATTGCCCTTGGTAATGCATATATTAAATTACGTATTTATATAATTATTATATAAATACCAAAATTAATTGTTTTATTTTAAAATATATTAAGTAATTCATTTCAATATTCTTTTATAGTATAAATTAAGAATATTAAATATTAAAATTAACTCAACAAGTCAACAGCAAACAATGTAAAATTCTAAAGTATAAATTTTTTTTAAATTTTTTGTATCGAATTAGAGATCTCTAGTATAGTTTAATTTGGTGCAAAAATAAATAAAAATTTATATGCGGAAGTATTTTATTTTTTGATCCGAAGGAATTGCATGAGGGGTAAGGAGGTAAACTGGGGTGGGATATTGCCCCCGACTAAATATAAGCACCCCCTCCCCTTGTTTTTATTTAGTGCAACTTCTCCCCGACTATTTAGCCCGCGACTATTTAGTGCAGGTGTGTTTTTTGTTCCCAAACCATGAACTAAACATCACATCATGCCCTTATCCCCTAATTGACTCATCCCTCTTCCAACGCCTTCATCCAAACGAGATTAAGTGACGAAAGGACACTCCTAGATATAAAGACAGTGATCAATCTATCAATCAATCAATCACGTATACCTGTCTACTTTCCCAACTGATCAATTAAACATCACTTTTTTTTTTTTTCATTTATTTCTTTTCGCAACCCCACTCTCTTTTTTTTCCAGCCACTCTCTCTTACGAAAAAAATGTATGCTTTTGGCTATATTAGGCCTTGTTCGTTTTGGGTTTCAAGACCCAGTTTTCTCAATTATTATCTAATCATTACCTTTATTTTCAAATAATATTCTCATTTTTTTCTCTATCTCTTTCTAATCATTAACCCATATTTTTAATTATTATCCATATTTCTCTATCCAATCATTGTCAAAAACCAAAATCCAAAACTCAAACCAAACACAACCTAAGTTTCTACAACCCACATTTCCATTTCGTTTTCCTTTTTCAAATGTCCAGATATTTTCGTGAAAAAACACCTTGCTTTAAACGCTCCAAGCACGTACACCTGTCTACGTCCCATTGTCCCAAGCCCCCGTTCCCAACTGATCAGGTAAACAGTAACTCTCACTTTTTTTCTTTTCGCAACCCCACTATATCTTTTAGCCAGCAACTCTCTCTTACGAAAAAGGGTAATGCTTCTTCTTCTCTGAAAAATTACTCAACTTTTGGGTTAATTGTGTTACGTTTCGTTCCTGTTATGAAAAAAACTGCTCAATTCAAATTCCATACGATATGAGTACCCAAAAAAAAGGTATGCTTCAGACCTATATTTCTGTGATGCTCCTTAAATTTCTTTATGCATGATGGTATGAGTTGTATGTATCACCTTTGAAAGAGAAATTCGGTATCGATTTTCAATTTTCCCATACGATTTGGGTTAGTACCCCTGTTCTAATTAATTAGAAGAGCACGTTATGATTTTAGGTTTGTGTTTGCATGGTTTGTTTTAGTACTCTCTTTAATTATTTAGAAGTGCAATTGAATAAACTAGCATCGTGCCCGTTTTATACACGGGATAATAAAAAAAGAAGGAGTTCACGTTGATTTTTTTTTGTTCTCCATGCATTGAACAAACACAACGCTAGTACATACCATATAGCAATGTGTTTTGCCTACGAAACTCTCCAAACCTCAAATCCTAATTTTTTAGAAATTTGCCTTTTTTTATATTTTTGAAATTAAGAGAGAGAGAGAGAGAGATAGACATGGGGTGAGGTGGGGGGACGTGGGAGGGAGGGGAGAGGGAGTTTAATGGTATGATTTTCTTTAATAAGTAGAATTGTGTCCGTTTGATACACAAGACCGGAAAAAATACCAAGACCGGGAAAAATACTAATATGATTTTTTATTAACTAGCATTGTCCATGTTCAATGCACGACTGCTAATAATGTGGGAGTGGCATCTTAGAAATTATGAATCCTAACGTTGGTCTGAAAATTAATGGACGACGAAAGGCAACTCTATCTAAAAGAGTTTAGTTGTCTCCCACCAATACACTTTACAAATTTCTTACACTTCGGATAATTTCAATGGGCGTTTCATCATTTCCGAAGTACAAAAACAAAACAAAGAAAATGACCTTTTCCTTTGACAAATAATCCATAATCTGGATTATTAGATTATTCGTTTTGTTTTTATTCAAATTTTTTTTGCATTTGTTAGTTTTGCGTCAAGATTTTGTAGTTTCTGGATTCCTCTCGACGAGACGAATCTAACAAATATAAAATTATGGTAAAAACTCAATTTTTTTTTAATAAAGCCAAAATTGTACCAATAATCCAAGTATTCAATTTGGCAAAAAAACTTAATCCGGTTTTTTGGTTTTTTCATTTTGTCCTTATTCAAAAAAAATTTGCATTTGTTCGTTTTGCGTCAAGATTTTGTGGTTTCTGAATTCCTCTCGACGAGACGAATCTAACAAGTATAAAATTATGGTCAAAACTCAAATTTTTTTGAATAAAGCTAAAATTGTGCCAATAATCCAAGTATTTTCGGATTTATTAAAAAAATACTCCGTATTTGGTTTGACCATAGATTTATACTTGTTAGATTCGTCTCGTCGAGAAGAATCCGGAAACCACAAAATCTTGACGCAAAACTAACAAATGCAAAAAAAAAAAAATGAATAAAAACAACAAATAATCTAATAATTCGGATTATGGATTATTTGCCAAAGGAGTCACGTTTCAATTTTATCGGGAAACTTTGAAAAAGCTAGATAGAGAGTTCCAAGCTGCCCCATCTTTTGCATACAAAGTAAGCTGCCATTTTTTTTTTCGGTGGGGGAGGGGGCCCGCCCCTTCCCACGATGTGCTTTGACGTTTTCGAGCGAATTACTGCGGCCATGTTCGGTTAACAGTTTTGGTCCTGTTTTGGTTTTGTTTACATCACCATTTCTTTCATTTCTCTCTATCTCTCTCCACTTATTACACCTGCTTACATCATCAAAACAAAACAAAACAAAACTAAACTTGTTAACCGAACAAGGCCGCATAACTTTCCCATTGACTAAAACAGTAAAACCACCACTTCTATATCTATCACACCTCATCTCTCATGTCTAACTATTTTTGTCACCAAAATTAAATCAGCCAATCACCATTAGACACACCTTTTGGAGAGTTTCCTTTTAACCAATAGGCCTCAACCAACCCTTAATCCTTTAACCAACAGGCCTCACATTTTGTTGTACATTTATCATTGTTGTAATCCAATGGCTAATGACTTGTACACTTTCCATATACCTTCCTCTCTCCTCTTCTGGGACTGAGTTTTCCGTTTGATTTTAGCAACTGTTGCTAAAATCAACCCTGATTTTAGTACCCGGTGAACTCATTTGCTACTAAAATCATTTGAAAAACTAAGCCTTATACACTTTCCATATATCTTCCCCTCTCCTCTTCCGGAAATTTCACATATAGAGATAGAGATGGAATAGAGTAGAGCTTCACCCATCTTAACGGACTTCTAGAGAGAGAGAGTCGTGCGAAGAAAGGAGAACAAGTTCAGTCCGTTCAACGCGACCGAGGCTCATCCAAATCACTCCAGTTTAGCTATGTTAGAGCATCACCAATGGCATACTCAAATGTGAATACTCAAAGATTGTCACATCACCTTTTGAGTATTCATTTAATGGATTCTAAAGTTAGCAATGTGAAGCTCTACCATGGTTCATTTTTTCCCATAATCAAAAGAAGAGAAAATGTTGGTAGTTTTGAGTATCCAAGTTTGATTATTGGGAAAATGTTGGTAGTTTTGAGTATCCAAATGCTAAAATTTGAGTATTTATAAAAAATGTTGCTAACTTCGAGTATTTATCCAAATACCATTGTGAGCCTTTTTTGAATATCCAAATACCAAAATTTGAGAATTTTTTATTTTAGTATGCCATTGGTGATGCACTTAGTTGTGTGCTTATATATGTTCTAACTGTTAGTTGTCTTTCAATACTTAACTGCGGCTTTATAATGTAAAGTATGGGTGGTAGCGGTTAACGACAAACACGTTGTAATGGTTGTTTAAATTAAAGGAAAAATTGGGAAATTTTGGATATATTGGTCGAGCTATGGTTCCAAGGCTGACCGGAGTGAGCCCTGGGCGGATGAACATTTTGAATACGAATTCCTGGATTGGACATGGTAGCGATTGACTCTCAAGAATGGTTGGACTATAAGGAGGGCACTTTGCTTACATCGCAGTCTGGGGATGACTTGTGGGGCCACACTCTAGTTGAATCCTGTTTGTCGTGCCTTATGGTCATAGAAGTGGTACTCGAGTATATAACCTAGCTAGGTTCTTTCGTCCAAATCTTAGCAAGGGAGAGTCAAATCACACCAGTTGCCCTATGCCGAAATTTGGAGGGTAGGATAGATCTCGTGGCAGAAAATCCTAGATGACATGTAGGTTAATGACTAGTAATTAATCAGTGTTGTTATTTGTGCTATCTTTTGTTATTCGTTTATTATGCAGTTTATCTGTTAGATACGTAAGGTTAAGTAGAGTATGATATTTCTATTGGGCTTTTTAAGCTCACATGTATTTGTACCGGGGTGATTTATCACCAAGTAATGAAGATGGACTTGAGGCACGCTATGATTAGATGGAAAACAGTGCTGCTAAGGAAGGAGGCGACGAGCATTGGATGCCGGATGAGTAGATGTGTGGATGTTTTGAACGTTGGAAATTTAATTGTTTAAACTCATTTTGAAGAATGTAATATTTTGACAAATACTTATTTCGATATGGTTGTATTATGGTAACGTCACTTTTGGTTTGATAACGTGATAACTCTTATGTAATCTTTTTGATAATTTTTTTTTCTTAATTAACGTTTCCAAAAAATCGGGGCGTTACAAAACTCAATTAATTCTATAGACAATGTTTTTAAAATCATGTAAAATAATGTAAATTACGATATATAATTAATTGAAAAGTGACACAAACTTCCAAAAGAGACTATTAAATTGGGATGAGGTAGTGAATCAAAAAAGAATAGCCGTCAACAAAGAGTAGCTGTAGGTGCTCAGTGCAAAAAACATTTACAAATGCCTAAGGGCAAATTGGGTATTTGATGAAGAAATGAGAGTACACTGGGGTGATTCAGAAAACCAATTCCTTTGAAAAGAGGAGCCCAGACTTTACACGTGGAAGCAATTTATTAAAAGAACTTGACAGCTGCTTTCCCAATGCGACGCCCACTGGTACAATTACGTGTGACTTTTGCCAATTGCTACAAAAGCATTAAAAAAAGCAAAAGCATTAGAAAACGCAAAAGCTTTAATTATTCGTACGAAAATAAGCAAAGGCAAAAATAGTCACTTTTTGTTTTGTCACCATTTCGCCAACCTTATCCTCATCAATACCTAGTACTCATTCCGTCTCAATTTAAATGCTTTCTACGATTATGCGTGTTTATGAAAATTCTTATAATTTTCATTCTATAATGTATTTTATATGTAATATGGATCTTATTTGATAAATCTCAATTAGTTCTATTAGACAATTTTTTAAAAAACTTTGGAAAACTTACCAATAAAAAGATATAGACGTTTGAAAATGGCACGGATATACGTAGGGAGCATTTAAAATGGGACGGAGGTAGTACATGAATAATACTCTCTCTTTTAGGTATTTTTGTTTGAGTTCGTCTCACTTTTCAATTAGTTAAAATATCTCAAAAACTATCAAACAAGATTCATATTGCACAAAAAAAAATAGTAAATATATTATTTTTAAGTTTGAGAATTGCACGTAATTTCGTATGGGACTAACTTTACTGGACGGAGGAAGTAGCTAATTTTTTATCCGGTTAAAATAAAATGAGAGACCATTAAATTGGGACGGAGGGAGTACATCTCATGTATTGCATGTAGGTGTGTTTTTGGCTAAAAAGTTAGAAGGCTTATCCCTTACACACTCAAAGTTAAAAGTCTTGATCCGATAAGGATCAAGAGACCTAATGCTATGTGGAGTGAAGGAGATTGGTCCAGCTGGCACAGGGGTTACGACTCCAAGTCCTAATAGGACTCAACCATCATGAATGCCTATATAAACACCCCTGAAACTATGAATCCGGTACGTTGCTCCAGTAATCTACATGCTTGAGTAATATTCACCTTGATATACATCACCTAACTTAAGCATCGGAGACTGGTTAGCTAACACCACACCGGTGTCCCTAGTCTTATTTATTTTGCAGATCATTCATCGAGTTGCGCCAGAAACTACTTCATCAGAAGACACCAATGGAACTTGGTTTGCAGAAATTTGTCCCTTCTCAACTTGACCAACTTTTCCCCGTCTTCATGCAAAACTATTCACAATGCCCTTAAATCAAATTTTTCCCATTCAAACTTTTCTCAAGTCTCCCCAATCAGTTGTAAACCTCCAACAAGCTCATAGAATTGCATTCAAATTCGTAAACCTAAATTTTACCTGGGCAGGGAACCTTGATTCTCCTCCATACTTTTTGTCTTCCGAAGCAGTAGGATCGATGTTGGGTCCCCAAAACTCGCAGCCTGTAAAGAACAATTTTGAGAAACAATTTTTGAAAAAAAATGTAGATAGCAGAGTCAGAAAAATTTGCTAATCCAAGATTCTTTAATACTATTACATCAAGATGGCATTCTAACATTTTTTGGGTAAGTAAAGCTTTTATTAAAACCAACGAACAAACAAAATCAGAGGGGCATACCCCAGTTAACAACAAACAAATTTAAAAGAAAGCAGAGACTACTACCACTATCCCTTTCACAAACAAAAACACCCATTTTACAGCCAAGAAACCCAACAATCACAACAGTAAGCTACCAATCCCTCCATCAATGATTTTCAAAAATTCTATCCGAGAACCTCCAAAGAGAGCAAAGAGTGAGATTAGGATCTGTTCTTCGAATGCCTCTCCAAGCACAAACACAAGCCCTGACATCCGTAACTACGTGAGCTCCTAGCATTTGCACATCTAAACTACAATGTAAAAAAATCCGTTTATTCCATTCCCCCCAAACCTGGTAGATTGCAACTGCCAAAACCACTTTAGACACCATACACAAGAACTGAGACCCACTTTGATACTGAACCATCCAACCCAACACCTAGGGTAATGCATTTACAGGACACGGGGGACACAACTTGACTTGTAAAGCCCTCCAGACCTGAGAAGAATAGGGGCACTGGAAAAATAAGTGCTCGTGAGACTCCATAGCAGCTGCACATAGCATACATTGGGCACCCGACACAATCCCCCACTGATGCAATCTATCCAAAGTGGACAGCCTACCTAACACTGCCAACCATTCAATGATCAACCACCTGGGAACAGCATGCTTGAACCAAATTCTTTGGTCCACGGAACCACCAGCTTAGGACTCCTAAATGCGTTCCATGCAAAAAAAAATAGAAAACCTGCCATTAGAGTTCAAGTTCCATATTACGGAATCTTCCTGGCATTCTAACATGCTTAAAGGAAGAAGCAAATAATTTCTACCCAACCAAAACTTTATCCTGCACGGGTCATATGTAATCTAGAAGGGAAAAGTGATTCACAAACTAGAAGAAACAATCAAAACGTATGGCTGTCCATTAAGATTTCAAGACTTGAAAGATGAAAAAGAATGTGATCTGAATTGCAATATTTCACTCCGATTGTGGGACAAACCCAACAGTACATTAAGCAGAGTTAATTACACACCTCAAAAATACCGAACAACTGTTGAGTAGTGTTGTTGTAGAGAAGCAAAGGTAAGCCTGGTGTTATTGCCCGAACAGAATCTCTATATCTAGGTGGCAAACCTACAAAATGAATGCGACTGTCAAGAAGTAAGAATAAACGAAAAAGAAGAATCTGATCTGGAGCAGCATATAATTATGTCCGAAAAATACATTGCCCTTCATCAAATTGAAGTGCAACCGCACAATTCGTACTAGGTATTTTCAGGAAACGTTATTCTCCAAGTCAACTTCGAAAATGTACTTCGTAAAATAGGAGTAGCAAACAAAAATGGCACTATCAAATAAAATGTCTAAGCTCTTACAACCTATTGCTCCAAGTAACTCAAGGCCGTGATTTAAAACCAAACGACATAAACAAATTACCAAATAATTGCCACTTTAAATCTTCCGTCATCGTGTCATTGTTGCAAACAAAATGCATCCACCAAGCACTTCGTTCCTTGGGAGTGTCTCAGCTGCACATAAGGTCTTGAACCTTTTATCATTTACACTCATACTGGTATTGTCATTGTTGTAGCACTTGCAGTTATCCAATTGAGTTGATTTTTCTCATGGCTAATCACGTGTCGTTTGTGCACCATCGGTGCATGCAAGGTCGGTAACCGTAGAAGGGTTCAATTCTACACCCACACCCACTTGCACACACAACTTTACAACAATCATATCCATGGTACCAACACACTAGCACACCGGTACTGTGTGTGGACTCCACACATGATTGTGAGTAGGGGTGGGAATTTCTGACACGACACAAAGTTAGAGGGTTAGGATTGACTATTTACACGGAACACGAATATGACATGAAACGATAACATGAATAGCTAAACAGGTCAGGTTAGGGTTGAGAGAATTCCGACACGAACATGAGATGACACGATATGGGAATTTATGAAAGGACACAATAACACGACACGAATTTAACAGGTTAGGGTCGGCTATTTCTGACACGAAACATGAATATGACACGACACGATAACACGAAAAACTAAATAGGTCGGGTTTGGGTTGAGAGAATTCTGACCCAAACACGAGATGACACGACACGACACGACACGATGCTCACCCCTAATTTTGAGTGTATGTAAGGTATTTGTGTATTTGTGTGTGGTTATAGAAGTGTTATTCTCATTTATGAGGTCGGGTAAGTTGAGCTTATCAAAATAAACACTACTCATATGTTTTCAAAATGGGGTTTAAGGCACAGCAAGGTGGTCATGCCTACAAAATGGTCATTGTTTCGAGTCCAAATATGTGATATGAACCGTTCACTTGACAATACAACAAACCTGTAAAAAATCAAGACGATCGAATATTGGTAACATAGTGAACAAATCACATTTGTCTATGGTACAATTTTTTGCACATTTATAACTCCAAAAAATGTGGTGCCAATGTCCGATTGACATAATTTTTTGCAAGTGTGTTCCACGCGTGAAGCTCTACATAGTGAATGGCATAGAACATATCTTTGAGTTCAGAACGATGCCCGTTTTGTGGACATAGCCACCCCACTATGCCTTTTTTTTACGGCAAAAAAATTTCATTAATCACTGAAAAAGATACAATGACTAATAGGAACAAGGAGAAAGCAACAAGTTCAGAGAATCCAATGCCTAATCCGAGACCCAATCCTCGATTGGCAAGAAGCCAACTAAGCCTAGTTTTCCAAAAGATTTTAGCAACCCAGTTGCTAAAATCATGTTGATTTTAGCAAATGAGTTCACCAGATGCTAAAATCATGGTATTTCAAATTAAAAAATTAAGTGTTTCCGTGTATTATTTTAAGAATTTTTTCACACCGAATTAAAGTACACGAGGAGTACTTTAATTTTGTGCGAAAAAAATCGAAAAACGATACACGGAACCACTTCATTTTTTTATTTGAAATACCATGATTTTAGCACATGGTAAACTCATTTGCTAAAATCAACATGATTTTAGCAACTGGGTTGCTAAATTTTTTTGGAAAACTAGGCCAGGACACCCATTGGGCCTAGCCCACACCTAATAGGCCGAAGCCCACATCCAAACGGCCGAAGCCGACACCTAAAGGGCCATAGTGCACAAATAGAAAAAATTAAACCCTAAGGCACCCAAAGTTGCCGTTGCCTGCGCAAACAACCCACAGCCACCGGAGACCCGCCGCTACCAGCACCAACAACAAGCGTCCGCCACCAATTGCCATCCACCTGCAACTTCGGAGGGTTCCCAGCCACAACACAAGCCCTTGTCATTAAGCATGAAACCGGAGGAGCCCTTGTCGGCAACCTATAATGCAGTTGTAACTCAATGAAGTCCAACAATTAAATTTTATATCCTGTTGTTTAACAGATGACCATGACATAGCCAACCTTCCCTTAGATATCATTAACGGAGGTTATGTTGTCCAATTTGCATATTTCTATGAATCACCACATCATTGTGTCCAGGTATTCATAAAGCTCAAATCAATATTCAATTGCCATGCAATGGTTGGGACTAATTGGTTGTAATGTTTTGATATCACGTTTCTACCAATTATTTCTCCAGATGTTTGACCATCACTCATGGGCCTGGGTACCGTCTTTGAATACACATCCGCTTCAGTTTAGGATGTTTGGAAACACTTGGGAAGTGGATGTAGTTGGCCAGAGGCTACACAGACCTTCCTTCAATCATTTTCTGTCATTTGTAAAGCTCCAAGCCCGAGAATGCATGTTTGTGACCGTGATTGACGCTAGTGAAGTTTGGATCATCGTTTTCAAAAGAAGTGGCGCTGAAGCTGAAAAATCCTACCAGTATTATTAATACTCCGTATAAAAGTTAAGTAGCCTGTTGTTTTGGTGAACAGAGGTATACTATAGGTCCAGTGCTTTTATGATAAACGTAAAGATGTCTTGCTGCACTATACACAGTGCCCGTGTTTTTGTTATCGATAAATTCTAACTACATGTGCATTGCCACAACTTTTTGAAACAGTGGACTAGTTTTGCTTATTTCTCATCTTATTAGTGCTTCTCATTTCAGTGCTTTCACATGTGATAGTCTTTTCTTAATTAATTCTTTTGTTGCGCCATTTATATTATGGCTATCATATGCTGTATATTTGCACCGTTATTGGATGAGTTTGTGCATGCAGGATTTTATCGTTCTACTTGGAAGCTTTTAGTATCTAGTTGGGTTGAGTTTTCAAGATTCTTGGTCTAGCAAGGTTTGTTTCCTTATATTGTTTTTGTTGATTAAATGGTTGTGTCCCGGAAATGCCAAAAGGGGGAGATTATAAATGTAATTGGCAATTTCCGGATTCCGACACACCATTGGAGCTTGTATTTCATTTAGGTTTGGGGGCTAGAAGTCTAGGGTTGTGACAGTGCTAAGTGGATCGATAGAGTGCTTTCGGAATAAGGGTTTTGTTCAGCCATCGACAATAACAACTAAAAGAGCACACCAATTCCCCTTACTGATTGTCTTCTCCACAATTATTCAGCTCTTGAGCTTGTATTACTAAAAGGGCTTTGCAAACTCCCGTAAAAAACTGGAATTTCCCTTTGAATCTGGACATAATTAATCGAACAGTTACTGAATTTGAGATGAACAAGGTGTAGCGGCCGGGTTCATAGGGGTCAGCAAGGGCCCCCCTCCACATCACGAAGAGCTAAAAAGGTCACTATCTCAGAATCTGCAAAACCGAATGCAGATCGATCCGCCTCAATGGTGCCGAACGAACGGTGCCCTCGGCGGACGGTGCGGATACATGGTCCTGGACGAATATAGGTTTGAACGATGTCTGCCGAGTGTCTTGGTGCCAAGGACATGGTACTCACAGCTTGGTTCCCAGACAACCCTCGGGAGCTCCGCCGAGCGACGCGCCGAGCGCCCGAGGGGCTGGGCCGCACGCTTGCCGAGTCGGTTGACCTCGGTAACGTGGGGCTCGGGTATATCCGGTTTGGTGGAAGTGTGTCTGGCACGCCACACAGTCCATGATGAGGCATTAAATGCGGCAGACACCTACTCTGCCACCGCCGCCAGCAGAAGCACGTGGGTGATGGGGAATGTCTCGAGCTGATTTGACTACTCGAACCCACGTGCCGTGACGTCAGCCCAGACATGGCGTCTGGGGCTGGGGTGAAGGTCATATCACCTGTCATTCCGAGTGTGAATGCTAGGCGCGTGAGGGGCGCCGAGCGCGTGGGACGCACGCCCCTCAGCCTATAAATACCCAGCCGTAGCTACCACAATGGGTATTCCTCTCTCCTCATTTACTACCCTCATAACTCCACTTCTTCACTTCTCTCTCTAAGATCTCTGGTGCATTTCTTCCCTCCGGTGACTGACTTAATCATCGGAGTGCCTTCTCGGACCACCACCGTTCGGGCTAGGCACTGACGTGGTTGTCTACATGTGCAGGTAACCATCCCCGGCGAGCGGCAGCGGCTCAGGCGTGCATTGTCCTCTCCATCATTGCCCGTCCCACTCCAAGAGGTTCAAAGAGTTAACTCCGGCGAAGAGACCCCCACACAAGGAATTGAAACAACACCAGTAATACAAAAGTATCAGAAATAGCTAATCTTCAGTTTGTGAGAATTTCTGTAATCATCTGTATGAAAATCAACAATGGAGCACAAGAAAATCATCCAACTAATTCTACTTACCGATTTTCTGCTGAAAGATTATTCAACTCTAGAACAGTTCAATGTCAACGAAAAAAACAAATCTTTCCGCTTCTTTAACCAAAAGGCTTTTGGAAGCTCCTTTGAAAAACTGCAATTTCCTTCTGAGTCAGCGTAATCTGGACAACAGGAGATGAGAAAAGCAATTCAATGGAACTGTTTCAAAGGTGAACAAGAACTGAAACAACAACGATGACACAAAAGGATCAAATTTCACGGCAAGTCATACCTATCTGTATTGCGAAAGACAATTCGACGCCGCTCTGATGCACTGAAACCCTAGCTCTCCACAGAGAGAGAACCTCAGTCCGCCATTTTAGGTGCGGGGAATTTGGCGGAAGGGACGGTCGTAAAATGGGCAAAAAAAACCATTTCTCAATTTGTGCGTGTCATCCTTCCAATTTTATCGGATGTCCCCGAAGGAACGCACTTCTGTTCTTCCCTCAGTTTTATCAATTCAACTCTCCTTTGTCGAATTATCGATGTGGGACGAAAACCTTTGCAGTGTTTGCACCGAAATTTGAACGCCGCCGTTCAAATTCACAAGTATTTGCTGCGAGGCGACTGTTTGGAACTTCTTTCTTTTTTGAACTGCGTTTGGAACTTCTTTCTCTGCGCGAATGGACATGTTTTATTGAATGGATTGATCAGTTGGCGATCGACTGAGTCATTTTATTTCTGATATTCACCGTCTACTGAAGAATGTTGTCATTGCTCTTTCTCCCGTCTTTGTGCACACTTTCATTATGCATTTGTTTTCGGCACCACGTGTACAATACCCGCTCGACACCCAAAATTTTCTCCTGACATGAAAAGGGTTGACACTTCTTCCATGTCAAGGAGGAATACAATAGCCCATAGGAGTCGCTACGAGGGAAGGAAGAGTGAAAAGGGTTTTCCTTGACTATCAAACAAAAAACAATGGCAGTGGGATGTCGACGTGAGATCCTTGGAGCTAATTGTACGCTTAACCATCCAAGTGTGCTGTGAACCATATGAAAACCGCAGATTTGCTCACACAAGGAAGAAAAGAAAAGGAGAGATGTTCACTGGTTTACATTCCAGCAAATCTGGACCATAACGACGCCGAGGAATACTAGTAACGAAACAAATTCCCATTACACAAAGTAGTTCCATAATAATGTAGTCATCTGCCGAGGACTAAAACGTTACACAGGCATCTCAATAAAACATTACAAATCTGCTCAATCTTCACAGGACACACTACACACTTTTTTTAGCTGGCTACAAGCCTTCTCTACTCCTTGAGAAGATTCTGGTAACCAGATTTTAGAATTCAAGCTTGCACTCTACAGAAAATCTATGATACAAACAGCTGGTATGCACCACAAACAGAACCTAAAACAGTCACGTGTACTAACAAAATGCTTGCACTTGAGAGAGGATAGTGTTGGCAACCGAACTTTAATCACCTGCCTGTTCCCAGAGATCTAACAAGCTGAGGGTCTGCAGTGCCAGGCAGAAACAGAAAATATCAGTTGCGACATAATGAAAAGGTTAATAGGAGGAAAGACAGAATAAACACATAAGCCCAAAGTAAACTCTATAACAAGGACTCGGAATCATGCGTTCGGTGAAGGTACGTGTCCCTTCTTCAGCTCATTGTTCTCCTTTCCTTCATTTCTCTACATCTTCTTCTTCTCCTCTCTAAACCTAATTAAGTTTTTTGCAGCATATATAACTATGCCCAATGTGCCTCCAAGGACTTTTATAAAGCCAAAAATCACATTAATGGAAAAGGAATAATAACAGTCGTTTAGAAATCCAATACCAGTATTTCATTCGTAAATATATGAGATTAGTATTTTGTTTGTATATCTACGCATACAATGGAAGTCGTGACTTGACAAATATAATCTAATAAGGTCAATATCGAAAACCAAAATAAACTAAGGGAGGAGGATATCAAACCTTCTTTACTGATGCGGCACCAACGACCACAATTGTTAGAAGGCTCTAGAATGCAGAAAGGAGGGAGAACTGCTCTTCATCACCATACATTTCATCCGCCACTATATTTTCCTAAATGGCAGAAAAAAATACAAATATAAATATATCTATATATAAAGGAACCATCAATTTATGAAGTCTCTGAATATACCAGTGTTACCTGATCTCCTTTCAAATGTTGCTGCTCTAAATGCTTATTGAGATCTTCTATCGTAAGGCATTCATTTCCCCGAGTGGATAAAAGTATTTGTGGCATGCGTACTGCTCCGGACGTGAAGGCCTGCATCTTAGGACACCTCTTCAGGACTACTCGCTTTAAAGAAGGCAAATTGAAATTATGATTTGAAGTGCAGAAACTTTTGAGGTGCGATAGGTCTTTTAGTATTAACCACTCCAACTTGGGGAATTCAATCTCATCACCATCATCAAGGTGCTCTTCATCTATTGCAATAACTGCTTCCATTGTAGAACAAGAACTCAAATAGAGTACTTTAAGTCCACCAAGGGCTTGGCAACGGAAGCTGTAAAAAGATTTGCCAAATGGGGACATTTCTTAATGGTTAGGTATTCTAGGTTTTGAAGATCCAGAAGACCACGGGGATCCTTGTTCCACAAACATGTCAACTGACGCAGGTTATACAAACCTACCATTCTCACTTGCATTAACCACGACGGCCCAACGCATTCTTGACCATCCCCAACCTCTACCCCATCAAAGTTGAAAACATCTCTCGCCCCACGACAACTTCTCGCAATCAATAGGTCCACAAACCGTAACCTTCGTAACACATGGGGCGAAACAACTGTTGATATTTCGTCACAATTTAGAAATTGCAGACATTTTAAACTTAATTCGGAAATGTCGATAACATGCCGAAGAGCTGTTTCTCCAAATGTGTAGATATCAATGTGCCTCAACTTTGGGAATGCAACCTGCCAAGAAGCCATTTTTTTCATCTTGTTTAGCAATAGAATCACGGTTGAGGCATTTCTTGATATTGTGCGAGCCAAAAATGTTTACAAAGATTTAAGATGATTAGGAAAGCATTCTATTGGGATTTGGTTTATGTGCATGGCCAATGGAGCAACCTCTAATGCAGGCAAACTGGTATATAAGTGGGATTACCGGTCATACACATAACAGAAAAAACGAAAAGAAAGAAACCTAAAAATGTATGTATGTCCTTGTACATTTTTATGCCCTTCACAATGGCCATATTCAACGAAAAGGTAATGAACTAAGTACCTGGACATTGAATACGGGTTGCTCTGCCGATCGGAAGGCGTAGAAACCTTTAATTTTTTTCAATCTTCCAAGCGACATTCTCCTTAGTTCTGGGAGTGGGACGATAGTGTTATGGGCGGCTTCTTGTGTTTCTTCTCCCTCTTTTTCCAAATCGATGATCACTTCCACCAGTGGACACAAATCGAGAGAGAGACTTTCCAGATTACGTAATTGTGGGAGCATATTGGATGGGACCACATTCACAAGTTTACCACAATTTCCAACATTCAAGATCCCTAGTGGACAGAAGGGCTGATGATCTGGACGTATTTTCTTATCCCATATGTCTGTTATTTTTGGCAAATCTGAAATGTGCAATTTCTCCAGAGCAGGGAAGGCTACCTGTAAGGTTCATGCCATATATAGCATCAAATGACTAATCTAAAGCACTTGA
This sequence comes from Vaccinium vitis-idaea, assembly GCA_963854785.1. Classification (NCBI taxonomy): domain Eukaryota; kingdom Viridiplantae; phylum Streptophyta; class Magnoliopsida; order Ericales; family Ericaceae; genus Vaccinium; species Vaccinium vitis-idaea. The sequence continues at coordinate 5,460,776 of OY978219.1, read as the reverse complement.
CTCCTTAATTAGGTAAGCAACAAAGAAACAAACACAATAAATAGATTGAAATGCGAGTCCGATACAAGATTAAAATGCGAGTCCGATATAAGTTCTATTTTTGCCAAGTGAAGTTAGATTAAAGCTATGAAATCATGGTGGCCGGTGGCTTAAGCTATGAAATGTCTATGTAATGATCACAATTACATAAATAGACACATGGATGCATAGAGAATAAAATCAGAGAAAACTTCCTTCTCTCTAGACTTCCATTCACTATACCCAGGCTGAGAATAATAGAGTAGTCTTCGAACATTGAAACTATTGTTGGAAATAGTTATCTTAATTAGTGTGGAGAACTGGTTGAGAGAAAGTTGGTTTGAAACCAACCCATTCGGTGCTTTATATGTATATGTGTGCTCTGCATATATGCAGTGTGAGTATATGAGAGTTGAGTGAGTGTGAGCAAGATGTATTTTAATTATGTGTGTTTGATTATTATTTTTGGGGTTCATTTTATAGTTCTAACGGCTTGTTTTATTTTTGAGTCAAGCATAAATCGCTGTGAAGGGAATCGACCCTACAACCTTGGGGTGGTAAGCCGCACCATGGCAAATTGATTAACCACTACGACAACTCCCTTGGGGTTTAACTACGAGATTTTGCAATGGTATACGAATTTTTGTAGCTCAATATATAAAAAGGCATACCGTACATCATTTTTTAAGGGTGTTTACCCTTGGCTTAATTTATACCTAGTCATCACAAAACGTAATATCTCAATTGAGGTTTACGTATAAATAGGTAATTGAAATGGAACTGGTATTTTTCTTTCTTATTCTTATGTGTGGGTACGTCCAAGGACCATAAGTTGATCTACAGAGAGTAAGAAGATCTAGATCTGTACCTGGTGGTCGAACAATGGTACTTGTGCTTCATATCTTTTGGAGCGGTGCTTGCAAAAACTTTTGAGCTTCCGCAAATAAGTAAGCGTCAGAGCCCTTAGTTTAGGGAAACGATGGACATAATCATCAACTTCTTTTCCTTTTTGCTTCTCCATAACTATCGCTTCTGTCTTTGGATAACCGCCTACCACATTCATCAGTTTGCGACAACCATGGATGCTCACGCCCGACAATTGACAGAAGGACGACTTTGTTGCTATTTCAGGGATGGGTAAAAATTGTTTGTTCCATATCTCTGTAAGCTTAGGCACGGATACAATGTCCAAACTCTCCAATTCAGGGAAAGCGACCTGAAAAAAGTTGTTTAAAACTCATCCCATTTGCGACCTGAAAAAAGTGTCCGAGTCAGAATACCAGCTTCTAGGGCTATATGTTGGAAGAAGATGCTACAATGCTACAGCAACTTGTAAACCAATTCCAGCAACCAGTGACTTCGGCATAACCAGTGATCCAACAAAAGAGTCCATTGCAAATACATACTTGCAGCCAAGCATACTTCTTCTATGAGAGAAAACAATTGACGACTTCGTAAATATAAAGATATGCCATGTAATCAGGGCAGCCAAATCGGGTAACATCAGCCCTACACTATCCGATACGAATAACAAATCCTGGTTCTACTTTCAGTCCATTAGAATCCAGATCACCTCTGCTTTACCATTTTTAGCCAACTCTTCTTTTCTTAGACTTAGAGAGCCTTATGGTCTGACCGTAGATACTGTAATGCAGTCTGAATATCAACAAAACTTAATTATCACCATCTACATGGCTCCACCCTGGTGTTTTCATCAAATTATCTTCTTTCATCACCTTCCTCAACCTCGAAACATCCTCCCATCGACCAGCCTCTGCATACATGTTGGATAAAACAACATAAACCCCGTGATTATGAGGTTCCAAATCAAGAATTTCTTTCACTGCCCGTTCTGCAACATCTATATCGCCATGGTTCTTACTAGCCGCCAACATAGCTCCCCAAATCACAATGTCAGCTTTCCACGTCATTCCTTTTATCAGCTCCTCAGCCTCTAGTAGCTTCCCACCTCGTCCAAGAAGATCAACCAGGCATCCATAGTGCTCTATCTTGGGCTCAATTCCATACACCTGTTTCATGGAGTAGAAAACTTCACGACCATAATCTATCAAGCCAGCATGGCAGCAGGCAGATAAAACCCCAACAAAGGATATGTCATTTGGGACAATCTGCTCCTTCTCTAGCTTCTGAAAGAGATTAAGTGCTTCTTCAGCATGTCCATGTGAGGCCAGCCCACAGATCATCGCATTCCAAGTTGCGGTGTTCCTTTCAACCATGCTCTCAAAACACTTTTGAGCCATTAAAATTGCTCCGTTCTTCGCATACATGTTGACCAATGCCGTTCCGAGAATAACTCCCAACTCAATCCCTTTCTGTTCCATAAACACGTGAATCCTCTCTCCCAAATCCAAACATCCTGATCTAGCACAGGCGGACAATACAGAAGACAAAGTTACGCCATTGGGTTCAAACCCATCAGCAATCATTTGATCAAACAACTCCAATGCCTCATTGGCACAAAAATTCTGAGCATACCCACATATCATCGTCGTCCAAATACTCAAATTTCTCTCCGGCATCTCATCAAATACTCGTCGGGCACACTTTAAATCGCTGGAAACAGAATAAGCCCTAACCAACCCATTAACAACATGCAAGTCCAGGTCCAATCCGAATTTCAAAACATGATTATGAACTTGTTTACAGGACTCCAGCGACACTAAATTGGAACACGCCTTGAGAAGAAACGGGAAGGTATGCTTCCCTGGTACAACGCAAAGTCTCCGCATCTTTACGTAAAGAGACACAGCTTCGCTAGGGTTTGGGCTACTAGCATGAGCTCTAATCATGGTATTCCACATAAAAGAATTAGGCTCCGGGGTATAGTCAAAGATCTTGAGAGCGTAATTGAGATTGCCAGATTCAGAAAGAGCGGAGAAGGATAATAACCGGCTAGCGGCGTAGTTGTCGTGAATGCGAGCTGAGACAACCATTTGGGCATGGATTTGTTTGAGTTGGAGCATTGACGTGCATTTGTCGGCGAGGAGAGAGAGGTGTGGGGGATTCGACCATGGCGTCGGTGGAGGTGTGGGGGTTTGGTCACGGATAGAGGTGACGGTGCTAAGTGGATGGATAGAGTGCTTTCGGAGTAAGGTTTTTGTTCTTGGGAGGAACATTTGAGGCTTGGTTCAGCCATAGACACTAACAACCAGAAGAGCACATCAAATCTAAAGAACTTGAGAATGTAGCACAAGAAAGGGGAAAATTAAACAACCAATTCCCCCTAATGATTGTCGTCTCCACAATTATTCAGCTCTTGAACTTCTACTACCACAAGGGCTTTTGCAAACCCCTGTGAAAATACTGGAATTGCCCTTTGAATCAGGACAAAAGAAAATGAAAAAACCAAATTAATCGAACGTGAATTCTAGATGAACAAGGAATTGAAACAACACCACTAATACAAAAGTGTCTGAAATAGCTAATCTTCAGTTTGTGAGAATTTCTGTAATCATCTGTATCAAAATCAACAATGGAGAACAAGAAAATCATCCAACTAATTCCACTTACTGATTGTCTTCTGAAATATTATTCAACTCTAGAACAGTTCAATGTCAACGAAAAAAACAAATCTTTCTGCTTCTTTAACCAAAAGGGCTTTTGGAAGCTCCTTTGAAAAACTGCAATTTCCTTCTGAGTCAGCGTAATCTGGACAACAGGAGATGAAAAAAGCAATTCAATGGAACTGTTTCAATGGTGAACAAGAAACTGAAACAACAACGATGACACAAAAGGATCAAATTTCACGGCAAGTCATACCTATCTGTATTGCGAAAGACAATTCGACGCCGCTCTGATAGCTCCCCACAGAGAGAGAACCTCGGCCCGCCATTTTAGGTGCGGAGAATTTGGCAAGGGACGATCGTAAAAAGGGCAAAAAAGTCTGGACCATTCCTCAATTTGTGCGTGCCATCCTTGTGCAGGGGATCTCTGTATCGTTCCAATTTTATCGGATGTCCCCGAAGAGGCACACTCCTGTTCTTCCCTCAGTTTGACGAACTCAACTCTCCTTTGTCGAATTATCGATGTGGGACGAAACCCTCTGTACCGACATGTGAACGCCGCCGTTTCCAATTCATGAAGTATATTTGTTGCGAGGCGACTGTTTGGAACTTCTCTCTCTGCGCGAATACACATGTAGTATGTGCTTATTTGAATCAACCCGGCTATGGGTATGTACACGCCCATGTATGTATGCGCACGAATACAACTGGACCGTCCATTATAGAAATCGACGATCCGGATTTTTTAAAAAAACTCTTCCATGTAAGTCGAAAATATGCATGGACAGTTAAGATGCACCGTCTATGCATATTGCGTACGCCCGCGTACACATCCAATTTTTGTATTTGAATTGCACATCAACGAACGAGGTTACTCAATTTCGAGTTCATTCAAACTCGTTCAAGATCTTAGCACTTCTATGGAATATTGGTTTTTAGCAGTTGGTACTATAAAAACGGAAAACTCGGCATAAAGATTGTTCGAGATCGACCCTTCGCCTAAACAAGCATAGCTTGAATAAAGCTGGTTAAGTTTTCAAAACAAACTGCTCCGCTCATTCTGCGCATTTATCACCCCTGTATGTTTGTATCTTCTTATATATCCGCTCATTCTACGCTTTCAATTCAAGAGTTAGGTACTTCTCTGGCCATTTTGGAGTAAGTTTTGTGAATTAAAAAGCCTAGAGATGTTATTTTGGTGTTGGAATATAACAAATGAGTTCTATTTTACCTGTGTTACGACTGGGAAGAAAATTGAACTGCTAACTCAAACGAGCATTTGGCTGCCTGCTACTAAAGGCGCGTCGTATCTCAGCTATAGACTGCTCATGCGTTTAATTAACAGCACTGCATATCATGCTTGGGTAACAAAAGATGACTGGTTTATTTCCACCAATCATTTCGTCTTGAGAGGCAGTAGTTCATTGCCAGATAGTACTAATTTGCTCACATCAAGTTGGTCGACTGAGTCATTTTATTTCAAATATTCACCGTCTACTCAAGAATGTTGTCATTGCTCTTTCTCCTGTCTTTGTGCACACTTTCATTATGCATTTGTTTTCGGCACCACGTGTACCATACCCGCTCAACACCCAAAATTTTCTGACATGAAAAGGGTTGACACTTCTTCCATGTCAAGGAGGAATACAATAACCCATAGGAGTTGCTACGAGGGAAGGAAGAGTGTGAAAAGGGTTTTCCTTGACGATCAAACAAAAAACAATGGCAGTGGGCTGTCGACGTGAGATCACAGAGGAGTTCCTTGTCACAAGGAAGAAAAGAAAAGGGGAGATGTTCACTGGTTTACATTCCAGCAAATCTGGACCATAATGACGCCGAGGAATACTAGTAACGAAACAAATTCCCATTGCACAAAGTAGTTCCATAATAATGTTGTCATCTGCCGAGGACTAAAACGTTACACAGGCATCTCAATAAAACATTACAAATCTGCTCAATCTTCACAGGACACACTATACACTTTTTTTAGCTGGCTACAAGCCTTCTCTACTCCTTGAGAAGATTCTGGTAACCAGATTTTAGAATTCAAGGTTGCACTCTACAGAAAATCTATGATACAAACAGCTGATATGCACCACAAACAAAACCTAAAACAGTCACGTATACTGACAAAATGCTTGCACTTGAGAGAGGATAGTGTTGGCAACCGAACTTTAATCACCTGCCTGTTCACAGAGATCTAACAAGCTGAGGGTCTGCAGTGCCAAGCAGAAACAGAAAATATCAGTTGCAACATAATGAAAAGGTTAATAGGAGGAAAGACAGAATAAACACATAAGCCCAAAGTAAACTCTATATAACAAAGACTCAGAAGCATACTTTCGGTGAAGGTACGTGTCCCACTGTCAAGTTCATCATTTCACATGTCTAAGAACAACATAATAGTGTACAACAGGACATAACATTCCTATTTCTGATACACATGCAACGTGCCTAATTTTCTACTTTTTAGAATAAAATGATGCTTAGAAGGTGCGATAAGCATTTTATTGCACCATATGGGCTTCTTTTGTTATCTAATAAAGCAAATCACACTACAGATTACAAAGTATATTTCTGAGGTTGAAGTACAACTACACATGTCAGTCCATGTGTAAAGCGTCTAACATAGGTACCTTATTCATTTACACAATTTCACGTATGTAACATCTGCATCTTCCAAATACATACAACAAAATCCGACTGAATTTCATCATACCTCTGGAACTGAGAGTTCAAGTCGAAACTTGGGACCATCATAATGATGCAAGACTGGCCTAAAAGCATCTTCCTCCAAGGCATTACAGAGTTTTCTAATGCGGATTCTCACCTGGTTCAAAAAGAAAATGAACCAATCAGTTGTAAGCCTCCAGCAAGCTCATAGAATAGCATTCAAATTCGTAAACCTAAATTTTACCTGGGCAGGGAACCTTGATTCTCCTCTACACTTTTTGTCTTCCCAAGCAGTAGGATCGATGTTAGAACCCCCAAAACTCACAGCCTGTAAAGAACAATTTTGAGAAGAAAAAAAAAATTGAAAAAAAAGTAGATAGCAGAGTCAGAAAAATTTGCTAAACCAAGATTCTTTAATAGTGTTATATTAACATGGCATTCTAACATGCTTAAGGGAAGAAGCAACTACTGACAAATTCGAAAATGTAGAAAGTTCACTAGCCAAGCTTTTTTAGTCAGCAAATAATTTCTACCCAACCAAAACATTGTCCTGTATGGGTCATATCTAATCTAGAAGGGAAAAGTGAGAGTCCCAAAACAAAAATCAAACCCCAATACTAGAAAACATATGGCTGTCCGTTAAGATTTCAAGACTAGGAAGATGAAAATGAAATTGAAAATGGACAAACCAACAGTACATTAAGCAAAGTTAATTACAGACCTCAAAAATACCGTACAGCTGATGAGTAGTGTAGTTGTAGAGGAACAAAGGTAAGCCTGGTGTTATTGCCCGAACAGAATCTCTATATCTAGGTGGCAAACCTACAAAATGAATGCAATTTTCAAGAAGTAAGAATAAAAGAACAAGAAGAATCTGATCAGCAGCAGCATATAATTATGTCCGAAAAATACATTGCCCTTCTTCAAATTGAAGTGCAACCGCAATTTAACAATTGGTACCATGTATTTTCAGGAAACGATATCCTCCAAGTCAGTTTCCCAAATGTACTTCATAAAACAGGACTAACAAACAAAAATGGCTCTAGATTGATTAGTACGTTCACCTTGTGTTTTACCATAGATATCAAATATAACGTCTAAGCTCTTAGAACCTATTGCTCCGAGTAACTCAAGGCCACGATTTAAAACCAAACAATATAAACAATTATAATTACCAAATAATTGCCGCTTTAAATCTTCCATCATCGTGTCATTGTTGCAAACAAAAATGTATCCACCAAGCACTTCATTCCTTGGAAGTGTCTCAGCTGCAGGCAAGGTCTTGAACCTTTTATCATTTACACTCATACTGGTATTGTCATTGTTGTAGCTGCCGCCGTTGCTGCTGGGCTCCTTGTTCTGGTTGTTGATGCTATATTTGATTCCCGGTATGTTTCCAAAATTGTTGCCGTTGCTCTTCGGATACATTGCATTCATGTTGTACATACCATTCCCAAAGGTACTTTTGTTGGTCATTTTGGAGTCCAAATTCAACATATTGAAGTTTAGGATTTCAAATTTATTGTCTTCCTGAATGACCATATTATCGTTCGGCCTAATCTCAGTTGGGTCCTTTGAAAAATCAAGATTATTCCTTCGTTCACCCTTAGATCTGGTCTGTTCAGCTAGTTTAGAAGCAGCCAGTAACCACTTATTGTCCTCTGAAACTCTTGATCGCCCTCGAAGCTCATCACCAAATTGCCAAAAGTTGTGCACGCTCTCCATACTTAGAATACCTGATGAATTAACTAACATGCATAAAATCTTGTGAGTTTTACGTACACTAAGGGAGGCTGTATCATATCCCTATAGACATGACTGCACAACACACCACCCAAAAAAAAAAAAAGTACACCCATCATAGGGGCCGAATAATCGATCATTTTCAACTGTAGGTCAATAGTTTAACAAGCACGAAATACTAAACAAGGATATAGAACCAGCATGCAAAAGATTCACAGAAAGTTTTTTGAAGGAGAACTCGATCCGAGCCTTAAGTCCGAATAAATTGGGATCGGGTACATGAGTTCGATTACTCCGCTGATCTCTATCAAGGACATCGTGTTCCATGATATTCAAGAAAACCTATATCTTTTTTAACTATAGCAGCTAAAGTCAATTTAAGTATACTCCTCCCTTTAGTAATATACTCTACAATAACGGCATAATAATATCACTCTTCCTACCTACCGCATCAGCTGATCTACGATGGACATGTCCAAGCTACCTTAATCTACTTTCTCTCATCTGATCTTTTATCGGTCCTCCCTATATCATTCCGCGAAGGTCTTCATGAAGGGAAGCTCATTGTCCAAATATAGGTAACAGAGAAAGGAAGGAGTTTGCTTCAACTACATAGACAAACCAGAGAATGCTAATTTCCAACCGCAGAAATCTGGGTGCGAACAGAAATCTGGACAAGATTTACAAAAAGGAACTTGGTGAACTTTCTCCGAAACCCAGAATCAAATTAGGTTGAATTTTTTCTTAAGAAAACTATTCCATGAAATGTTTCCAAGTAAGCGGGCGGTGAATTGCTCGAAGTCAAAGTGACAAAAAAAGAAGAAGCATCCAATATTCCTCAAGCTTCCATGGTAGACAATTCGAAGCTAATTAACCTCGTTCCAAACCCAAAGCCACCATAGGCTAATCAACTCGATAAATACATAACCCAAGCACGAATTCAGCTAATAGAACTCAAAACGGATAAATTGAAATGTATACAACCAATCCAAATAGTAGTTAATTTTGCTATAAAAAAAATCAGCTAATAGTACTCAAAACGGATAAATTGAAATGTATACAACCAATCCAAATAGTAGTTAATTTTGCTATAAAAAAAAAAAAAACCAGCGTCAGCTTCAGTAATCAAGAGAAAAATCAAATGGAACCCTAGATTTGGGGATCCAAAGCTGTGTGTGTGTGTGTGTGAGAGAGAGAGAGAGAGAGAGAGAGAGGGAGAGAGAGAGAGAACCTCTCTGTTTTGTGAAACCCCGGAATATGCGCCACAAAAGGAGATTACAGATTCTTATGGTATTTATAATGTATAAATCTCCATCGGAGAAATGCCCAAAGGGTTCGAGGGTACTACAAAATTACCCCTTTCGTGTTTAAAAATTGGAAATTTACTTTATACTTCCATTTGTTTTTATAGTAAAAACAAAATAACGAATTTTTCTTCCTCATGGAAAGTTAGTAGTATTGTTCGTCAGGAGTAAGCAAAATAACCGTAAAACTACAAGTCCAGTTTAAATCAATCCAAACTGAATTATTTGGTTCGATTTTTTAGTAATGTGGTTTGGTCCCGGTTTTAAAAAATTAGAGACCGTGTTAAATGGTTTGGTCTATGAATTTACATTAAATGGTTCCGGTTCCAAACCGATCCGAACCGTATATAGATACAAACATATATGTGTGCACATAGATATAGAATCCGATTTGAGTACACTGAATAACTTTTCTTTTCATGGTTAATTAATTTCATAATCTATTGCTCATTCCACTACCCTATTCTTTAACTTCTAAGATTAATTCTCTGAACTTCTATATATTGATCATAAACGCTTGTTGAGCTTAGTCTATTGTTTTCATCTATTGTTTTCTTAATATTTTTCTCGGTAACTAATTTCCCAATCTAATGCTTTGTTCCATTGCCCTATTCATTCACTAATTATTAGTATTCTATGCTTATTTAGCTGGTTGACGCTAGGAGTTTTAGTGATTTTAATAGAATCAGTTTTAATAAGTTTTGGATTAACTTATCTTTGCAATTTTAAGTACTTTAAATAGATTATGAAAATGATATCTCAATCTCAAGTAAACTGTGGTTCATGACCGAAAACCGAACCGTTTAATAATGGTTTGGATTGCTTTAGTTCTATGAATTTTATGGTTTAGTCTGGTTCTCAAAATTCATAAGTAGTGGTTTGGTTCTCGGTTTACTAATAAACCAGACCAAACTGGTCCATGCTCACCCATATTGCTTGTTGTAGACTTATAAGTAGCGAGGTTTGAACTTTAGTCAAATGCATTAAACTATATAGGGACTGTCACTTGACTACCACCCACTTGCTTTAAAAAATAATGACGCCAATACTGATTTTTTTTAATACTAAACTTAACTGCATATAAGAATTGTATTATATGCAGGGTACGGGACTCTTATGCAGTAAAATTTTGGTATTAACACTACTTTTCTTTCCCTTTTAGTGAATGTAAAAATTGATCAAATAAATAGTGGGTGCTTAAATAATAGTGTGAAAATCACGATCCTTAAAATTCCTCGAAATAGTGGACGCTCAATATGTGAATGTACAATTTGATGGAATCGATGTCTGCATATTTGTATGGGGTCTGGATCTAGTCCGGGATCCCTAGGTCCGGGACTCATAATTCCAAATCAAATTTTCATGATCTGAACCGTCCAATGTGTTTAAAATGTGTTTTCAAGGGTCCTCGCGAGAAATCATCCAAAAAAATATTAGAAAGGGCTTGATCTAAGCAGTTTTTCATAAAAGTGTATATGTGCAGTTTTTGTGAAAAACTGCTCGGATCAAGCCCTTCCAGGTATTTTTTTTGGACGATTTCTAGCGGGGACCCTTGAAAACACTTTTTAAACACATTGGACAGTTTGGATCATGCAAAAACATGTTTAAAACCTTCAAAACATCAAAAAACCTCCAATCCGGGATCCCGGATTGGATAACTGGTGTATTTGTATGATCATTCTATATATTAGTATAGATTTATTTCCGTCTTATATATATGTGGCGTACAATTATCACCACTTATGCCAAAATTATTATGACGTCTTCTTAAGAAATCGTTGGCAATTCTTTTTCTTATGAGCTAAGAGGTCTATGTCCAATGTTCCAAGAAGATGAGATATCTATGATGCTGCTGATGATTGATGAACCAACTCTTTTCACAAACCAAAAGAACAAACCAAACGGTAAGGTAATGGATCTACCTGTGTTTGTTTCCCAATATGGAGACCAATACTTCAGAATAGTTATCCAGAGCCGGCCTAAAGCTAAAGTTTGAAGCAGAAGGTTTAAGGAGGTGAATGTAGCACATGTCATTTCCAGTTTTAGAAAGAAAAAAAAACACAAATTATTTTAGGCTAATAGAAGTCAATATGGCACTTATCGATACTTAAATAACTTGATTTTTTATATGAACAATGGAAAAATAGTAATTAAAAAAATAAACAGTTCCGACCATATAAATGACATTTGTGAAAATGATAAATTCTGTCCTTCGGTGGATGTGTAAAAGATGCATCAATATCTAGGAAAAGTGTATTAATATCCGTACAAGTGTATTGTTATCCGTGAGATGGGTATTGAAATTCTAGCTCGTTTGTCTTTATACTCCTATTATCCTCTGCCTAATGGGTGGAGATTAGCAAGACCCTAATATCTATATGGCTTTCATTAAAAACAACGAAATAGTTGATTCAAGCCTTTTTTGTACGTAAAACAAAAAAATAACTCAAGTAGAAATTTGATTTGACAGTACACTTTTCGCTTTGTATTTTCACAAACAAAATGTAACAATTATTAGTGGACTTCCATTGAAAAGTGCAACTCTCTTAGCCAAATCCTAGCTCCGGCCCTAGTTCGAAGTGCTGTCGCTTTAGGCTCTACAAAAGTTTGAATTTTAAGGGCCCCTTGTATTATAAGGCTTAGTTCTCCAAAAAAATTTAGCAATTTATGTCCAGATTCATTGGAGATAAAATCACCTACCCACCTCAAAAGATAAAATCATGCTTGATTTTAGCAACTTGGTTGCTAAATTTTTTTGGAGAACTTAGCCTTATAAGTAATCTTTGTATAGTAAGAAAAAGGATCTCATCTTTAATCATCGCTTTAACCCAAAAAATCAGGGCAGTAGGTATCAGTTCTAATCACCTTCAATGATTTGTGCGATGATTGTCTTGTAAATTATTGGCGAGACAGGTTTGTACACTTGTGGTAGGTTTTCTTAAAGTCAACGCTAATGATGCTGATAAAAAAAAAAGTAATACTAATTGATCATTAATTCTCATATACTTGTTTTATTGGGGTGAATTTATGGAAAATGCATTTTCATATATATGGGGCTATTTCTTTTGGATTACTGCTATTTGTATTGAGCTTGATTAAGTTTGCAAAATCCACATAGTTAATAAAATGTTGATGTGTGCTGATCTCATAACTCTCGGACTTGTCTCTCGTTAAGAATTTTTTTTAAGATTGAGCCATTACATAAGAAACTCGTTAAATTATCGAACTAAAAATTCACTACCAAGCTCAAAAAAACGGCTACGAATTTCTTTGTGAGTTAATCAAATAATGCTGGACTGGGAATAGGTGACATGAGTTTAAGCATAACTTATCAATGGTAGAGGTGAGACAGATAACAGCAGCCAAGCCACAAAAAGGATCAATCAACATAAGGCCAAAGTGTAAACATGTGAGTAAAGGGAGTTTTGGGCCCATGGCACGATGTGTCTCCAAAAATGGCCTCATTCCAAAGTTTAAGAATTTGATCGCCACTACTTTCGTAGAATTTCACGAGTAGATAATTTTATGCTCAAAAAAAAGAAAGAAAGAAAAGTTAACCGGTGTGGTGAGAGATTTTTCAGTGCAACAGTTATTTTTAATGTGCTGTCACACCCCACCCTTGCATTGAATTTTTTTTCAGCCATACAGCCACAGCCGCCGGTTTGGTCATTCTATGCTCCTCTCTCGCTTGCCTTCCTCATCACTCGGGGTGCTAAACATAGTGGATTTCTCAAGTTGGACTCAACTCCTTATTACACGTGTCCAAGCTTGGATTGAGCTTGAAAATTTTTGAAGATAAATTGTTCAAGCTCGGCTCACATCTAAAATTGTTGTGTTCGTCATAAGCTCGGCTCACATCTAAAATTTTTGTGTTCGTCATAAGCTCGGCTCACATCTAAAATTTTTGTGTTCGTCATGCAAGTCAATCTCGACCTTTCAAGCCTACGCTTAAAGATTGTGAAGTTTCGAGCTATCAAGCCTGAGTTTATGACGTTCCAAAATGACAAAATTTAGGGGGGGAAAGGAGTATACACACCCTGTAAATTGTTCCATGAAAGATTTTTACAGGGTTGATGAAACCCTAAATTGAAGGATATCTTACCTAAGAAGTTTTCACTCTAGATGCAAAAGTATTGGAAAGTGATTGATGAAAATCTCTGAATGCAATGGAATATCTCCCATTTTATTATTATTATTTTTTATATTTAGTGATTTATCATATTTTTTCAATATATACGGAACGACGCATTGTTGAAGAAATTATCGAGCCACACACATACATGCACCTGGGGTTGCTGCTTGCAGCACCGTGCACACATCCGGGCCGTCCCTTACTCAAATTGACGGTCCAGATTTCACCTCGACACCTTTGCAATTTGCATCCAAACTGTTCGATTATCGTGAGTGCAAGATAAAATCAGAGCCGGTCATCCGAACAACGGATAGCCTGAATGTGCAGAGCACGGTGCTTTGCACACGTTGCACAACAACATCCCCTCTTCCCACATATGCACAAATTTGTTTGAATTTATAAACAAATAGTACTAGTAAAAAGTGATTAAAAATAAGCTTGGCTTGGGGTTATTTTGAACGAGTTGGAAGTTGGAAGGAGCCGAGTCAAGTTCGAGTGGAGGTAAACGCCGTTTGGTGTTATTTAACAGCCCTGCCCAATCACTACTCAGTACTCACTAGCTTAAACCCTAATAAAATCTGCAGTTCAAATAGACCAGATTATCTGATCAGAAAAGTAGACCTCATCAGCACGAGCAAACTTCGAAGAGTCCGTCGACATGGAAATGCCAAGCGATTTCGAGCGCGCCCTCATGTTCGAACACATTAGCAAGGCTGCCGAAGCCACATACGCCAAGAATCCCCTCGATACCGATGTTTGTACACCAATCTTACATAAATGTTCTCATATCTGATCGATCACTTTTGACGACTTCTTCTGTATTGTTTAATCTAGGATTTGTGAGGGTTTTGGATTTGTTTCAATTTTATTAAGTTCATTTGTGCAGAATCTGACGAGCTGGGGAAGTGCTTTGATTGAGTTATCACAGTTTGAGAAGGTCGATGATGCAAAAAAGATGACTAGAGGTATCAATCTCCCTCAGTTTGTATGCATAGATATACCATTTACGTAGTTGTATATCTGTTCGGATGTGTTCCTTAGGGTTTAGGGTTTTAGGATTTGGGGGTTGGTTTCATTTCGGGGCAGAATAAGATGGAATCCTGACAAAAAGGGTAAGAGGAAGTCTGTAAATCTACAAAGTGCTTAGTTTTAGTGAAGAAGTTATGTTAAGAGTTTATTGTTACAGTTGTAAATGGCAATTGAGATCGTGACATTGTTATTTTAAGTTAAAAGTTGAACTATGAATTTGGTGTTGTTGAGACTGTTTCGTATCTACACAAAAACAGTCTGACCTGTGCTATATTTCAGGTTATATCAATTTCATTGTTATTTTAAGTTAAAAGTTGAACTATGAATTTGTCGAGACTATTTCGTAAAGGGCAATCTCTCTCTTTTGTGTGTATGTGTTCCATTTGTGAAGTAGTATCTGTGTTCTGATGTGTTCCGCAGGGCAGAATAACTTTAGAATCCTGACAAGAAGGGAAAAAGGAAGTCTGTAAATTAACATGCAAATGCTTAATTTTTAGTAAAGCTGTTATGTTAAAAGTTTATTGCTACAATTGTAAATGGAATTGACATTGTAGCATTGCTATTTTAGGTTAATAGTTGAACTTTGATTCTGGTTTTATTGACACTGTTTTGTATCTACCCCCTAAAGGATACTTTAACAGGCCCTTTTGGAGTTTGTGAAAGGGCAAGAAATTAGAGGATTGTGGTTTCTCATCAGATTTCGTATCTACCCCCAAAATGAACCAATGAAAACTCTTCTGGTTTATCCATTTCTCATCGTTTTGCACCTCTTTTATTAGTTCTTCAAATAAGTGATGGGCTTTTCCTTTCTTTTCTTTTCCTATCCTGTCTCTCAATCCAAAGGGGTTGTAACTTAGCGGGAGGATTGAAGGTTTTGAGAACTTAATATTTTGGTGGTTTGATGACCTGGTTGTGTAGATGGAATATCAAAGCTGGAGGAGGCTTTGGCAGTTGATCCAAAGAAGCACCAAGCTCTCTGGTCCTTAGGGAATGCTTACTCTTCTATTGCATTTATGACCCCTGATCAAGTTGAGGCTAAGGTTTACTTTGACAAGGCATCCCAGTACTTTCAGCGAGCTGTTGATGAGGTAAATTTTAGCAACTTAATGCAAACTCCTATGCTCGGGTTACATGTGTTTAAGGGATAGTACAATGCCACAAAATGAAATTATGGCGCTAGGCAATCTTTAATCTGAATGTAAGACTGCACTAAGATCGATTAGAGATAGTCAACCCTATTTTGTGATCATAATTTCTTTCTAGCTACCTTCTACTCCCAACTGCACCCAGACCACCTTATCACAATTACTGCTAAGGCCAATCGTATTGCGGATGATGGATTTGTGCTAAGAGACAGGGTGAGCTGGTGAGAGTAGAGAGATAAAGTGAAAAGAAGAGACAGTGACAACAGTCCTTGTGGTCATGTGGTGTAAGTTGGGCTGCTCCATGCATTCTATTCGTGGCATTAGAGCCACCCGTTGAAATGTAATTTGTCTCATGCATTAGCGGCTGTTGCAACCTTGATCGTAGACAATAATCAACTGCAATGTATTCTCATCTGGTTATTATAGTTTTCAGATATAATGGGAAGTTTATTTTATGTCTTGTAGGATCCAGAGAATGAGCTTTATCTCAAATCCTTAGATGTTTCTGAGAAGGTACGATCTTCTTATCATTGACCCAGGTCCTTGAAAGCAGGCCTGGCCTTGTTTTTGTTTGAGTTAACTGTGAATAGGAACAAAATCGTTTATCAGGCTTTTGCTATTTCAAAATTTATTGATGAGATTATATCTTCTTGTTTCCTAGGCACCTGGCTTGCACATGGAGTTTCATAAGCAGGGTTTGGCTCAACAGGCTATGGGAACTGGTCCTTCGACTTCCTCCTCTGCAAAGGTGATTAAGTTAGTCTTGTCCTGCTTTTGTGATTTTATGTTTGAGTGACCAAAGTTTCTCTTCCCGGCTCCCGCAGTAGAAAATCATAAACAAACACGGAACCTAAGCTTTCAGAAGTAGAAATAGGAGTTTCTATTGGTGTGTGTGCATGTCTGCTTTTGGTTTAATTATTTCATGAAACAAGCTCACAAAGAACGACAACTTGGGAACAAGCCTTGTTGCACAATCAGCAAGATCAGACCATCATCCTGACCTAGCACAACAAAATAGAAAATAAAGATACATCAGTTCCTTCTTTGAATCAGAATTTTAGGAGGGAAGTTCCCGGCAAGGAATGGTTGCCTTATTAATAGGAATCCACCATAGCATCGCAAGAGCAAACTCTATCTATAGTATTTTGTTCAGTCACTTTCCCCGCAGCTTCATGGAGTAATTATTCAGTGGTCTTGCACCCTTAACAATTCACATTTTTGTGAGGTCCACACACTTAGTGGTAGACCCTACAGGAATGTATGATGTTGAGAGGTGTTAGGGAACCACCGCGTGGTTCCCCAAGACCACCCGATAATTTTCCCAGCTTCAGGGGTGTTAAAGTGTTCTGAGAATTGATTCCAAAATGGGGACAATTGTATGGATTTGATGTAGTTGGCCCTATCTTTCTAGTAAATGCAGATGTAATTGAGGATTGATTCTATTTCTGCAACGAGACACTAACTGTAGAATAACCTACGCCGTTGCTAAGAAAGAATCTGGCTTCTATGTTATGCAATCTTGCTTGACTATTCCAAATGAACAACTGTAAGCAACCTGCCAACCTCATTTGTGTTTCAAAACTGGTGAATGTTTTGAGCAAGGTATTCATGTGGATGTATTTGTTGTCACTTTTCAGTTATCTTCTGCAGATCACATCTGATGTTATGGTATTTGACAACTCTTACATTTCTCCTTTTTCTTTTATTTCCAGACTGCGAAGAAAAAGAAGAACACTGATCTAAAGTACGACATATTTGGATGGATAATCCTTGCAGGCTGCATTGTTACGTGGTTGGGGTTAGCAAAATCTAATGTTCCCCCACCACCTTCTAGATAATTCAAGCTTTTTCCTCATGTGTGGCCTATGAAGTATTTTGGGGAAGTACATTCATCACAGCGCTTTTTTCTGATTTGTTGAACAAAACTGTGCCCTAGGGAGTTAAATTTTTGGACCAAGAGTTGTGTTTTTCGCCATATGTAGACTGGTTTATGAACGAAATAATATTTTGACTATTTTCAAGATGTGATGTTTAAATTTCTTCTGTAAGTTGAGAATTATTGCTCGTAGCTGTTACCTAGATATAATTCCTTGTTCTTGCTGTGTTTCTTCTTCCATCAGTCCTAGTTTTGAAAGTCTATGGCTGCATATTGTGAACTATGAAGCCCCATGGTTTTTTTATGGTGCTTTTTGTCATGGTGTACTGAAGAAAGAGTCCGTGCGAGAACTGTAGTGTGATCTGCTTTTTCTTCCCCTTCACCATTCGATTTTCCGGTGTTTGAAACGTCGGTTCATGAAGGGGCTTCGTTTCTGAGATTCATAAACCGCATATAAGTTTTTTTTTTTTTTTAATCGCAAAAAGAAATATTATAAATGAAACTCGATAAGGGTACATCGAGAAAGGGGAGAAGACATCCAACCGAGGTTGAATGAAACAAACAAACAAAGCAAAGGACCACAAAAAACAGCCAAAAACGAAACACCCGAAGCCTCCAAAACCAAAAATAAACCCCAAAAAGCCAAACGGCGCCAGCCCAAATAAGTTGACCTGCATGAAACAAACGAAGCCTAGTTTACCAAAATTTCATACTCAGTTTCCAAAGCATGTAACATTATCATCTAAAAAACTTTATCAAAAGGTATCAATTGAGCTCTTCTTCTATACGTTAACAAACAAGAAATGGCAAAGCCCCTCTTATAGGCTCGTGGAAGTCATCATTTTGTAGGTTAGCCACAGATGCCGTTAACGCGTTTGCGTATTCTATTTAACGTAGTCCCGGGTTATTTTTGGAGATTTTTAGTGTTTATTTTTTAGAGTTTGTTCTCCTACTCTTGATGTCTTGATTTCTATAAAATTTTGATCTTTCGAATATTTAATGACAATTGACAAGGATTTGACTTCGAATGGTTAATGCCAAAAACGTTTTTGTTTGTGCCAAAATTACAGTGCTTAAAAATCTTGTACAATGTGCAAGGTACAAGCCTTTTATGCACTATAGTTTTGGCACAAACAAAAATGGTTTTGACATTATCATTTCCCTAAAAAAAAAGGTTACGGATTGCAAATGCTAGGAATCCAGAAAATGTACTCCGAAAGTAAAATCAGTGATTTAGATTCACTTAGATATTCATTTGAAGTACCGATTTCACTTTGGAGAGATGCTTTCAGGGAACTTAGGATTATTGTCACGTGTCTCTACCCTTTGTTAGGACCAAATTGACATGTCAGGATACCTCAAGGAGCCGGTTGATTCGTTATTCAACTTTTGAAAAATAGCATCTGGCCTCCCACCAATTAGCCTTGTTTGTTTGATAGTGGTCGTGGAGGAGTGGACTGGATTCACAGTCCAGTGGGCCCGTTATAGAAGATGTTTGTTTTGGTTTGGATTTTGAGTGAACGTTGCCTTATAAAAGAAAAAATTTTGGGTACCGAATGGGTACCACGTGACTATGTCGACCACGATCTCAGCCGTCCAAAAGTGTTTTGGACGGCCGAGATTGATTCCCTCTCTCTCCTCTCACCCGACCACTCTCTCTTCTCTTCTGGGCCGTTAGATCGCATTTTGGACGGCTTAGATTGCCGAGCGGGTACCACGTAGGCAGTACCCACTCGGCACTGAAAAAATTCTCCTTATAAAAGGGTGAAAAGGGGGTTATCCTAACATCTTTTGTCCTAGTCTGGTGCAAATAAAAAAAAAAAACGAAGTTATTAACATCTTCACTATCAATCCCAATCTCCTGTACTACGAATCCCCTAAAAACTACACCCCTAGGTATGAAACTCCACGACCCCGAAGTTCTTTTATTAGAAGACATTTTTTTTCGTGACTCAAGTGTCCGGACAAGTTTACATGTACCTCACATCAAGAAAACATTTGCTAATTACTATGATTGTACTACTCCCTTCGTCCCCAAAAAAGTTAGTCGACCGGGAAAAGACGTGCAATTTTTAAATAAAAAAACAAAGTACATACAATCACAAATTTCTGAATTTTTTCTCACAAAATTAAAGAATTAATTCAGATTCTGATTTGGTGCAAAGAATTATGTTTGTACTAGACTTTATCTCACATCATTCACTCAAGTCGCCCAAATCTGGTTAACATAATCTAAAAGTTACTTCACTTATGGCTAATTAGTTTTAGGTTGGAACCCTCCAAGAAATTTAACAGCTTGGAAGTATTTCATTTTTTATCCAAAAATTGCACGCTTGTTCGTAGTTGATCAACTTTTTGGCAGAGTTGTACAAACAGTCACTACCCAAAAAATAGGTACAAACTGTCAATTTTTGAACGTAGAAATGAATGCCTAATCCAAAACTTAAAGCTTTCTGCTGGACAGGGTAGTTAAAGAGTAGCATGGACTTCTTTAAGACAGCAGTTATGACTCTGACAAGTAATAGATGTGGTGGTTGCCCTGATTTACTCTCCTTTTATGGTGGACCTTCAAGATAAAATACATGCCTCAGACAAAGAAAAGCCATTCTCAAAATTCATAAGCTTTCCATACACTGCTCTAATGTGAAAAAACACAGCAGAATCTAACATGGGTCTGATCTGGTTTCTTCACCTGTACCTTTGTATTGCAGTGATGATGGTGGTGGTGGCTGCTGTGTTTAACACGGCTGAATCAACAGTTCTGATTCGTTTCGATCAAGTTCCGCCGGCCTGGTCGAGGTTCTCCACCGCTGTTTTCCGGTACTCGGTCACGGAGCAGGATGGCTCCAGTGCATGCAAGAACAATGGTTGCTCCATTCACTGCAAGGTAAAAAGATAGTATCGCATTAGTATACTTTCCTTTTGCTCTGTTTTAAGATTCTGGTGGTGTTGTGCTATGGAAAATTTATGCTCCTAAGTCCTGTTTGGTTTGTTGGAACATGGGATTGGATTATATCCTGCTTAGAACTGCATTTCCAGTGTTCGAATGTAACCGTACCCATTGGACTCCCTATTCCACTAAACATGGAAGAATGAGGATGTGGTACATCAATAATGCTACATGTACACCCATTTCGGCTCCAGCCATTTACAACCCCTCACATACACATTGGGGCCCACAGCCAATTATGTGCGTGGCCCCACATGTATGTGAGGGGTTGTACCCCACGTGTATGTGTGAGGGGCTGGAAATGGTTGGAGACGAAATGGTTGTACACGAAGCATTTTTGGTGGAATATAGACTGAGTTTCCACTACGGTATTTTCTGTATTTTTGCACTCCAAGTTATAAAATCAGCTGATGATGTATGTGATGAGAATGAGTTGTTGATTTGATACGTTGTAGTTAAAGAATACTGAAAATACCAAAAATACTTTAGTGAAAACTTCCCCGTAATATATTGTATTGTATATCATTCAATAGGAGTCCAACCAATCAAACATAGCCATAATGTTGGATAATTCCTAGAGTGGGGTAGGTCGAGTAGGAGCAAGGCATCAAGTGAGGAGCTTATTATCCTAAAATTGCTAGTTCGAACTTCGACAGACCACTGCCAACAAAAAACCGGGCTTCTTGGAGGTTTTCTCGGTCATTAATTTCAAGCCTCTGGATAAGTCGAGGTGCACATAAGCCACTGGCGGCTCCACCCTATGGGGTGGATGGTCACATGACCACCCTAAAAAAAAAAATTGTACTAATAATACATGTAAAAATTTATACAAATTTTAGGTTAGTTCATGTTTTGAACACCCAGCCGAAATATGAATGAACACCCAGTGCAAAATTAAATGAACACCCACCAACCAATCAATCTACTTTGAGCAACCTAAATTACATCCTGTTATAGCCCAATCATAGGTGACACCACATATAAGAAAATATAGTCAATTGAACACACTTTTTTATTTTGTTGTTATATTGCATCTAGTAATTTTATCCAATATTTTGTTTGAGCACTTAGTCCTATACTATAAACAAAACACACTGCAATTCAAGTGATTTACAATTGAATACTTAATATACCATCTCAAAACAAGATAGACATCTTAATGACAAAAAAATGGAGAGGAAAAAATAGCTATTGGTATCGTTATGTCGTAGTTTTTCGTAGAGCAGACAATCCAAAAATAAAAACATATGTTTAAAAAGATCCGTCCAAACTTATTCGCTACATAATTTCCTAAAAAAAATAAGCATATTTATGCTCCTGTTTGATTTTGCTTTGGTAAAAATATTAAAAAAAAAAACTGAAAACAACTACAACGTTTTACGTGTTTTTGTATTTTTGAGGTCGCATTATACACACTAGTATCTGAAATTTTGTGAAGATACGACTGATTGGTTAAGCTAGTAGAGTTAAAAGGTAATTTCTGAACACCCTGTTAAAAATTCCTGGAGCCGCCACTGACATAAGCTCCATCGGAGACCTTATTAATAAGAAATAGGAGGGCCAATCTATGAACACAACTGTGGTCCTTCTGTACTGTACACGTAGGCCCACGTGAATCGAACAGCACTAGACACAAATGTGTCCGGGGTAGTGTTTTGAAATCAAATTCCTCATAAACGACTTAAAGTTCAAATGTCCTCAAATAACGCATCAAAACTGAGGCAATAAAGTGAACCAGTAGCTTCAATAACTGCTTAATCTTCAATCTGAATATTTTGGAAGTGATCTAAATGTGTATCTAATTGATATTTGAACAGCTTGATGGCCAAACATTGGAGTCATGTCCTGCTGGTACCATTGTACTGAAAAACTTGACAGTAAATCAGAGACACAATTTTGTTCTAACCATCAACATGGGCAACGGAAACAGTACTTCAACATCTTATTCGTGGTTCATTGGTAAGCCTCGTCTCCCCGTAAATTTTTCTTCCAAAGTTCATATGCTTCTCTGATGGCAAGGAGAAAAACTTGGGTGCCGGCGGGGGACGACACGGCAGTACCCAGCACCCATCCAGCAGTCCAAAAGTGTTCTGGATGGATGGGGTGTGGTGCTGGGCACCATGTCAACGGTACCTTACACGCACCCAAAAATTTCTTGTTGGCAAGATCTTTGTTCCTGAAATCAAAAACTTGTTTGTTTCATTTTACACTAGATACTGCACCACCAACTGCAACAATTTCTAGCAAACAGAGTTACACAAATGCTGAGAAAGTAGAGATTGACGTTTCATTCAGTGAACCGTGCAACAGACCGGGTGGTTTCAAGTGTATAAACTCATCAAACTGTGATGTAAGTACGTCTTTCACTCACCTCATACATGTCATTTTCGTGCCTCCACGATAATGGTAAATTCTTCCAATTTCTGCAGGTAATCGTGAACGGTCCTGCCCGTGTAGATGCATCCTCATTACGCACAATCCAATCTGACAGCAAATACAGCCTAAATATTATTTTCTCTCAAGGAAGTATTTATGCGCGTGCCATCATTAAAATGGCAGACAAGATTTGCACTGACCAGGCAGGGAACCAGTTTACGAGATCAAATGGTTCAGTTCTCATAGTTCACTTGGGTAAGGACAAGTTAAGAGTCACTATTTAAGTGAAATGTGTAAAATGACTCCTGCACTAATAGTTCAATGGCTGTCTTAGATAGAAGACCAGTGCTAGTGGATCTATGGACGTCCGTCCCGTCGTATGAGCTGGTGATAAATGGGGTTCCGAGAACTGTCATCGCTACTAACAAAACAGAGAACTTGATAGTTTTCTTGGACTTCAGCATTCCTATTATGAATGCAACGGAACAAGTTCTACGTGCTCTGCACGTGAATACGGGTAACTTCATAAGTAGTCATGGTGGCAATCATGGAAACCGCAGTTTTGCTTTTGAAGTAAAGCCTTGAGCTTCAACTTTGTATTAAATTTTTCAGTTTGTATCTAACAAACTTCGTATTCAAGCACTATAATAATTTCCTCGAGCTTTGTTTTGCAGCTTAAGAATATTTCGAGAACTCAAATAGTCACAGTTGAACTAGAAGCTACTTCAGTAATTGGAATAGCAGGCACTCCCGTGTCCCCTGTCGCACCCATATCATTCCTCTACGGTATATAATTTCTCAGCTTGGTGCTCTTGGATCGTGATAGCTGGTTCAGAAAAGCATTTTAGCGCCATATTTTCTAAATCAAGCTAATGTATTGGCTTTCAGATTCTACCAAGCCTGGAGTAGGCTTGAGTACAAGCCCCTCAAGAGTTGCGAAGGAGTCAAACATCGCCGTAATAATAGAGTTCACAAAGCCAGTTTTCGGGTTCAAGGCCTCAAAGGTAGAAGTTGAAGGGGGGAGTATCACAAGGCAGGTGCATATTGCGCGATAATAATAACATTGAAATAATACTGCTACCTGAAGCTCAAATAGAACAAGATGAAATCTTTGATTTGAAGGTTTTGCTTCATGTAGATTTGAAGAACTTTCAAGAGCTCTATACTCTTTGACAGTCCAGGCAGTATCTCGGGACGTATCGGTTGTTGTTCCAGCCGGACAAGTGAATGATATTTCAGGAAATCTGAATTTGGCTTCTAACTCAATCAATATCAAGCACGGTAAATATGATTTCTTGGTCCACCTCTTCCACACCCCAAGTTACTAGAATTCTTGCTATCTCAGATGTTAATTGTATCCATTCTAAGGAGGTCAATCAATTTCTAGATTTTAATTCAAAGGACTTTTGAAACTCTACAGCGTAAACTTAAATTTGAGGATGTTTTTCCTTGCCTTCAAACCACAAAACTTTTAGTTTTTGTAGCTCCCTCTCTATTTCTAACTCTCACGTTTCGCAGACCCGACCCCTTCTGTATCAATTGCACTCCACTCATTCATGACCGCGGGTATATTAGCAACATCACTAGCAGCTGCCATTCTTTCAATCTCTTCTGCAAATCTAGGAGCCGCAGGAACTCTAGCTAGTGGAGGCACAGTTTTTCCTGACCCATCAATGAATCTGCATGTAAGTATCTATACATTCCTCTACATCATGTATTATACTTACTTTTATACCTGACATCTTTCGTCTTTATAACACTGTTTCGACAAACCTATTTTTCATCCAGGGGATGGTGGGACACCTGCAAGTTTTTGTCCTAGCAGACTGGATATCGGTTTCACTACCGGTAGAATATTCGGAGACAACAAAAGGTCTTAGGTGGCTTTTACCCCGTGAAAAGCTTCCATGGAAGAAGAAAAGCTCTTCAATGTGGCCCAACAATTTATACATGAGCGAAACCAAGCTTGAAATGGAAGAAAATCATTCATCCATTGGAATCCCAAACCATACAAGGGCTTACCATGCATATCAACAGAATTCAACCAAATTTTCTTCTAAGTTGCAAGAAGGCCTACGTGTTCCCGCAGTAATTTACCCCAAGAGTGATCGGCTCCCGGGACAGCCAAACATAACCATGAAAAATATTCCATATGGGCTACCATTACATTCCAACGAGTATTTCACTTATTTTCTGGTGAGTATCGATTTCGTATACTGAAGTTTTAATGAAATATACAGAAGTTTTACTGACTTTTGAATCATGGTACTTGCAGCGAGGAGAGCCATTATCAGCTAGCAGTGTCATGAAGAGAATGCAAACATATACAGGGTATGCATGCCTTTATCAGTTTAATTTAATTTTTGTTGATTTATTTATTTTTTTTAGAAGGTTGCCAACTCGATAGCATAATCCCATTTATAAGAATAACAAAATACAACAAGGAAAAAAACAACACAACAAAACAAAAAACAAAATACAACAAGAAGATTTACAATGGCAGTGTTGGAACCCAAAGAGGTGGGTGGAGAGTCCATGGAATCCAGAGTGGTAAGGTTGTTCCCGCTGCAATATGCCAGATCTGGACCGGAAGATCGGAGCCAGATCAGCTGCACACTCCTCCACCGTGGCCGTCGGAGGGCTTGAAAAACTATCACCAAAGCGGATCGGAGACCCAAGCCAAAACTCAGATCTAGTTCCCCAGATCTGGTCTCCGTGGTCCAAAAATGAAGGAGAGAGGGAGATCTTCCTCAACCACCTCTCTTTCTCTCTCTAGAAACCTATGCTCTCTCCTTCACTATTCATCTTTTGCTGATTTATTTAAACACACGTGTATTACGTAAGTAATCATATAGATCAGATTAGGCTATAGCACTAACTTTATTCTCTATATATAGGTGGCAGGACTTAGAGATGAACTTATTCTGGCTTGGTGTGGGAGGAATTAGTTTACTAATAGCCCACTTAGTGATCTTTCTTTTCCTACGATGGAGGACTCAAAAATCAGCGCACGGCATACTTTCAGTGCCGAGGTTTGAGCTCTTTCTACTGATTCTCATGCTTCCTTGTATTTCTCAATCTGCGGCTTTTGTCATCAGAGGTAAGCATCGCTCGTCTTCACACTTAGGCAGTTCGATTTTGTCATTGAGAATTTCAACACTCAAGGTTGGGATGATGTGCAGGTGGCACAACAGGGGGAGTACTGTGTGGGACTTTATTGCTAGCCATCCCAGCAGGTTTCATTTTATCAGTAAGCCTCTTTCTTGTGATTGCAATATTTTATGGGAACTTTGTGCAGTACACAGAAGTCAAGCACATTAACAATGAGGAATCATGCTGTATGAAACTGCGGCATTTGTTCATCGGGAGACCTACAATTGGAAAGTGGTTTTATAGAGAAGGGCTGCCCTCGTCTTTCCTTCCACGATTCGGTATTCTCTTCGAGAACCGGAGGGGCCCTCCATCTTTTGTCTTACTAGACCAAAATGACCCTAACAACAAACCCAAGTGGACAGAAAGTGGCCTAAGTGGCATTGGAAGAATGAGGGCTTTGAGTTCAGACGACAGTAACGAAGAAACCAAAGTTCCCATCTGCAAGAGGTTTTTGGGATACACTAGGTCCTCGTATATCGTTGTTGATCTTTTAAGAAGATCCAGCTTGGGGATAGTAGCCGGAGCTTACCCATCAGGCGGCTTTAACCAGGGCCTTTTCGCACTTATAATCACATTGGTACAGTTCCTCTACTTGTTCACACTCAAACCATATATCACCAGGGGAGTAAATGCAGTGGAGAGTGTATCACTGTTGTGTGAAGCAGGGCTATTCATCCTATGTATAAGTCTAAGTGCCTCAAGTTTGGTTGGGGAACACAATTTTGGATATGCAATGTTGGGTTTCCTCTTGCTTACCTATGTTTCTCAAATCGTTAACGAGTGGTACGCTATCATAAAGTGCCTTCTTAGACTGTCACAGCCGCAAGAGAATTCTTTCAAGTCCGGTTTGAAAAATGCAGCCAAGGGTCTTCTCATCCCTTTTCTGCCAAGGAGGCATTGGTCAAGAGTCATAGTTGGTTCCTCCTCTCAGCCGAAAACAGGCCTGGATCTAGTCCCTAGTTCAAGTGCCATGAATGCAACAGTTGTTCCGCTGGTCAGTCCCAGTTTGTCGCCCAACCTAAACACCATTTGTTCGACAAACGGAGAGGCAACCCTTAATGGGCAGAAACCAGGGGAAGGAAAACAGCTAAAGGGGTTTAAGATAGAGCCAAAGAATGAGATGAAGAGGCTAAGACAGTTGGCAAGAGCTAGTTTCCCCGGGGGTCCAAATTATGAGGAAGGTAGCACCAGTTATGGTCTTTAAAGCTGTAGTCCTTTTTCCACGTCAAGCCTCCAATGGCTTCAACATTTGCTTCCAATCTTGTCTATGCACATTTGCTTCCAATATTGTCTATGTTTTTATGTATATTACCTAGTTTAGATTAATAATAATAATCAGACAGTTTTGTGGGTCAACTCGGATTTCTCGTTTTAGCAGACATCAGAGAGGCATACATATGAAGAAGGCATTGGCATCAACAACTAAATACCTTCCAAATGACATGAAAAAATGAGATAGATTCTTCAAGCTATCAATAAATGGTGCAACAGGTTCTGACCTAAAATTTGCCTTCATGAAGTTGCCAAAACCACACCAAACCAAAAAAATTAGGGGTTTTTTTTTAGTGCCATTCCATTTTGTCTAGGGCTGGCCTGCAATTACTCTCCTTCAAGTTACCATCGCTTTTTTTAAACTACAAACTACAAATCACAAGGAGAATTCACAAGAAATTTGTTTTTTTAATTTTTTTTTTTTGGTGTTATGTGTCTTGTCACGAAAGGTAGTCTATTTTTTTTTTAGTATTTAACCAAAAAAAAGAAGGTTTTTTTCAAAAAAACATTATAAAAAAAAGGTAGTCTATTTTTTACTAAAAGGACTTTTTATTTTGCTATTTATTTTTGTTATTGGTAAGCATTTCTACTTTCTAGTCAACTATTCCATTTTTTGAGCTCGTCTCGATGAGAATATCATAGAGTAAAAAATATCAATTTCAAATAATTTTTATCTTTCATAAGTTTGTTTCAAAAGATCATAAAATATACAATATATTTATCATGAACAAATTTAGAATGCAAAATAAAATAACAAATTCAAATCCAAAAGAGGAAAATATTGCACAGCCCTTTCTTTAGGTACTAGTTTTGTACTACATGCTTTCGTGCTTCGCACGTACCCGCCTGCTCATTGGCGTTGAAATGTTGTGTCTTGCATTTGGAATTTTGATTGTATACTTAAGTTATAAAAATGATGAGAAGATTATGTTATTAATTAGTAGGAGTGGCAAGGGCTGAAAAAATTGAAGTGATGGCATTTTACTATGAGATGGTATTATAAAAAAAGGTTAGGTAGTTTAGAAGTACAAAATGGTAGCTTTAGAATGGTAATTGAGAATTAAGTGAAATATATTTGATAGTAGATCTTGAGTATGAAGTAATGATAATGGAGGAATACTTTTTTCCTCCAATTTATTAGAGAACTTAATTATAACTCCGTCAACGGAATTCCAACAAAACTTCTCTCTATGCCCAGTTTGGAAAATCTCCATTCCCGGTCATAAGAATGTTTGGCTATATCATAAGCCACACCCTATTGAAATTACAAATTAAGAACAAAATGAAAAAACCGTGAAGATAAACAACTAACTTAAACAATTGCATCTTTGATGAGAACCACTCCTTCCGTCCCTTTTTAAGTGTTTAACTTTCCATTTTGGGTTGTCCCTAAATAAGTGTGTGGTTTGAAAAGTTAACGCGTAAAAGTTTGTACAATTATCATTTTGCCATTTTTAAAAGTTAGTGGGTAAAGAGTTAAGGGGTAAAAGTGGAGGATAACTTTGGAAAGTAGAGGTAAAAGTTAAAAAGTGTAAAATGGAGGAAAAAGTTGATGTGAAAGGTGTAATGATAATGTTTCTTTAATAAGTTGGATTTACGAAATAACACATTTAAAAAAGGACGGAGGGAGTACCAAATTGGCTTTTACATTAGTCTCCCCATACAGCATTTTTTATGATTCCTTGACCATCCCCTTCCATATTAATGTGTTTTGCTCCATATTTTTATGATCCCTTGAGCTCTTGGAATGGGCAAAGCTCCCATCCTCTTAATACACCCCCTCTCATCACGTATGACAAATCCCACACCCCCATTGCCTCAAGCAACTTCAAAATGCACCATCGATATTGACGTTGAGAAGCCCTGTTCTCGGAGGAACACAGACCTGCTCATTCACCACAGCCTCCACTCTGTCTTGCGCCCTATTTTGCTTTACGGATTCGCAGATGATTTCAAACCATTCAAAGAAAGACAGACATTATACGAAGTAAAAAGCTATTTCATACAAAATCAAAAAGGACATGGT
Source organism: Vaccinium vitis-idaea (assembly GCA_963854785.1). Lineage (NCBI taxonomy): Eukaryota > Viridiplantae > Streptophyta > Magnoliopsida > Ericales > Ericaceae > Vaccinium > Vaccinium vitis-idaea. The sequence goes on along the minus strand of OY978219.1, from coordinate 5,431,555 downwards.
GTTATCTGATGTTCCAATAAGTTGTGCAGCATGAGGAAATAATTCAAGCAATCAAGATCCTGATCTTGTCCATGCTTTGATCTAATATGTAGTTGAACATATGGTATCAGTGGGTCTGAATCTTTAAAATGACAAACTCCTAGAAGCTCTTAAACATACATAAGATACTCCTAAGCAGGATAAGCTATTTTAGCTAAAAGAGCTTGTCAAAAAGTGATGAAGACTCACTTCAGTCGGTCCTTTCTTTTCTTCAGAAGTACATGGTTACTTTTACGCCTCCGTGCGTGCATGGAATCTCATGCTCATTAGTACCTGTGATGTTTAGTTTATGTATTCATTTGGGTGATGATTTTGTGGTTTATGGTCGGTAGAAGCATTTCCTTTTCCATTGTTGGAAGTTGATCCAAAATGTATACTGAAGGTGCAAAAAAATTTAAGGACAGAATTTTGACATTTACAGATAATCCGACGCAATAATTTAGTTTTTGCTTGTCCAAGAATCACCTGACCACCAGTGTCACGATAGCCCGAAACATTTTGTTAAGCAGCCAAGGAATTCCTCAAGAGTGCAGGGATCAGGAAGAAGGTCCAGTAGCATATGGATCATTTCTTGCACTCTCAGTCTCTCATAGCGATATCACCCTCACCCTCTCTCCAAACCAATCTCTGGGAACTTGTGTTCAAAAACATGATCCAAAAAGAAATCATGGAAAAGGATCTGCACAACAAAAATAGGACCAAAAGCAGTCAACACAGATTTAGAGCTTAATTCATAAACTTATACCCTACGCATAGCAATCGCGTGTCCTTAATTTGGGTAGGAGTTGGCCTCAAATAGCTAACATCGTGTATTTCTCCAACATATAGGAACACTACAACTCTGCAACGAATTCTTATAGCTAAAATAGGATACCCATTGAAGATAGTCGTGAAGGATTGTGACATTCAAGTTCCTCATTTAGCTTGCAAACGTCGATGAACTTCTGCACTGCATTGTGGTGCTGGTTCCCTGTAATCATAGTTGTCAAAGGCGAAAGGCGCACCGAGGCGCAAAATCCTGTGGGGACTAAGGCGAGAGGCGAGGCGCGCGCCTTTTTGAAGCGAGGCGCACCTGATTATAATTTATTTATTTAATTATATATTTATTTACATATATATATATAATATATTTTAAAACTTTTAGGGGTCAAATTGAAAATTTTTAAACCTTTCAAGGGTAAAATTGAATTTTTTTTTAAACTTTCAGGGGTAAAATTGATTTTTTTTTAACTTTCAGGGGTAAAATTGAATTTTTTTTAAACTTTCAGGGGTAAAATTGAAATTTTTTAAAACTTTCAGGGGTAAATTTATAATTACTCAAAAACTTAGGGTAAAAACTATAATTTAGCATATGTATATACCTACTTCTTCCTCAGCCGACATTTACCAATTTAAACCCATCAGATCTGATGAGCAGGAGCAGGTATGTCGTCTCTCTCTCTCTCTCTCTCGGCTTCTCTCTCTTTCTCTCTCTCTCTCTCTTTCTCAGAGCCACCAGTTGTTCACGCCTATGGCTGCCATGAAAACAGATGGTTCTCTCTCTCCAGCTCCACTTTTCAAAAGAGATAAATCCTCTTGTTCACCAAGCATAATTTCCAGTGCTCTGACCAAGGAATTCGAGCCATGAGAAGGGTCTCTAGTTCATAATTAAGTGATGGAATGACTGTGTAATCTGCATCCTGAGGTTTTTTAACTGAAGCGCGCTTTTTTTGCGCCTCTCGCCTTTGCGCCTTTTGCGCCTTTTTGCACCTTTGCGTCGCCTCTTTTCAATCGCCTCGCCTGGGTGTGCCCCAGGCGCAAAGGGTGCGCCTCGCTGCGCCTCTCGCCTAGGCGCGCGCCTTTGACAACTATGCCTGTAATGATACCGGAACATAAAGCACAAAAAAGATTACCAAAAAGACAAAGAGTGCTCATAGCCAAGTAATCAAAGAGAACATAAGGACAATCCTGACTTACACAAGAATTGATTATATGATTATAGTATGCTGACATTAGATTTATTATATAACCATGTAATCGCTGCCGAAAAAATAAAGACAAAACAGAAAGGATATTTTTAAATTTGAAAGAGTAAAAGACTGCAAAGATGAAATCCACTGGCAACCTGAATTTCCTGGACGGAATAGATCCAACTTACCTTCTTTCCCACCTCCTCCATTTTATTTAAATACTCTTTAACAACATTGCTTCCTCTAGTATTGTCCATGAAAATTCTTTAATGCGCTTCAACTAACATGCCTGAGCTAACTTTCATTGAAGAGGAACCCAAACATCAGCTAAATCAGATACGTTTATTTTTAAAAATGTTAATTTCAGCAAATGTGCTGCATATAGGTTTACAATTTACAACTGGTAGTACAACTTGACAGATCATGGAAATTTATCAGAACGGAGATGAAAAAGACCTATGACAACACCAAAGATGATGCGACATTAAAATATCATAGCTATAAAAGTGTTATGAATGCAATTCAAAGCTTGGGAGGCTAGCTTCTCTGGATTCCCATGGAGAAACTCAGACACAAACAATGAGAAGAAAGGACAAAAAGTAACACAATGAAACTGGTAATATGAAGAGATGGATCACTTGGTATTCATTAACCAAAGAATTAAACGAAGAAAACAAGTCCAAAGTCTACATCCAATCATATAAAAAAAAAAAACTGCATTATTGAAATTAGCGATTGAATATATACTTTTGGGGAAAAAATTTCAGTGCCGAGCGTGGATCTCGGCTATTCAAATGTTGATCAAAATGAACTTGTTCGTCTGCTAGGGGTGGCAAAGTGAGTTTCTGTTTCGACAGCAAACGTGACAACTAACTAATCACAGGAAAAAAGGGTGGTTCTATTTAGGGACATTCACCATTAGGTCACCCTTGGATCCCATAATTACCATCAGGTCAAGCCCAACTTTGAAAAATTTTCATCAACTCCCCAACCCGTATAAAAATGCCTAAATCATAGGGTACCCTATGAAAGTGCCTAAACCACTAAACCCTATAATAAGAAAGTGCACCCTAAACCTAAACTCTAGGGGTACCCTACGACTAGGGTACCCTTATGACTAGGGTACCCTATGAAAGTGCCTAAAATCGTCGTACGGTACCCTATGAAAGTGCCTAAAATCCTAGGATACCCCACGACTAGGGTACCCTACGACTAGGGTACCCTATGGAAGTGCCTAAAATCTTAGGGTATCCTACGACTAGGGTACCCCATGAAAGTGCCTAAAATCCTAGGGTACTCTATGAAAGTGTCTAAATCACTAAAACCCTATAATAGGAAAGTGCACCCTAAACCTAAATTCTAGGGTACCCCTATGACTAGGGTACCCTACGACTAGGGTACCCTATGAAAGTGCCTAAAATCCTAGGGTACTTTATGAAAGTGTCTAAACCACCAAAACCCTATAATAGAAAAGTGCACCCTAAACCTAAACTCCAAAAAAGAGTGACTTACCTTAGTGGTAATTAAAAAAAATGACTTACCTTATTGGTAATTAGACATCTCTTTTCTAGACCTAGAGGTAATAATCCCTTCTATTTACAACCCATTTTCTCTCAATACAACCCATGCAAAATAAATGCCAAAACTTTCCTCGCGAAAAGACCATTTATCCCCTCAAATTACTTCATACCAACCCACCCCACTTTTTCCCAATTGCTAATTCCAACCCAGTGCATCTTCTTCCTCCATCAGCTCCATCGTTTTCTCACTCTTCTCCCTCCCACGTCAAAAAAATTCCTCATCCTCCTCCTCCAGCCATTAACCCCCATTGTCCTCTCCTACCCCTCATCTCTCCTCTCTTTCAATGGAGAACCTTGTTGAATCAATGGAGAGATCTTCTCCCTCCCTAGATTTGGGAGAAGAGCTCCAAAGAGTATTTGAGCAATTTACAACTCCAAATCCACCAATGGATGCACAAATACATACCAAGAGTAACCTGGACATGAAGATTTTCGAGCAAAAAACGACCCAAGAGTAACCCATTGCTTTTTCGATTTCTCAATCGTCGTTCGTTCGAAACGGTACACACAGTCCCGAAAATCGCAATACATTTCGGTAGTTAATACCCGAAATTTACCTATAAAACCGGGAGTTTATATCCGAAATTGGTGACGGTAGTTAATATCCGCAATATTGGTCATAATTCAGAAGTTTGTATCCGAATTATGTGTTTAGTTTCGGGAGTAAATATCCGAAATGTGCCAAAACCAGACGAGTAAAATAGTTGCGATTTCTTCGACTGGTTCGACGGAGGAGGCGATGGTCGAGGTCAAACGGAGGGAGGAGGGAAGAGAAAAGGGTTTTGAGTGGGTTTTGAGGGTTTTGAGTGTTGAAATTTGGGAGGAAAACAACAAGGGATAATTTGGGAAATGTGCCGGGTTATATGAAGCAAAAATAAAGATTTGCCACATCAGCAGGGTTGTATTTAGCAAAAGGGTTGTATGGAGTCAAAAAAGGGTTGTAAATAGAATCTTCCCGGAAAAAATTACTTTCAAAAGCCAAGAGCAAAAGTTCCACCAAGGAAAGATCAGACAGTCATTTTGGCAAACTTTATATGCAATTCACCAGTCAACTTTATATGCAATTCACCAGTCAACTTTATATGCAATTCACCAAGCTTAATGACATAATCCACAACCTAAAAAACTAAACTTTTCCTTGACATTTCCCAAGATGAATCTTAAGAAAACCAACCAAATAGAAAAAATTTCTCTTCAAAGCATTTTCCGAGTTAAACGACCTGCGAGGATTAACACACACACACACAAAGTTGGTATCAGAAACTGAACCAGCTCCAAAACTTGGAAAAAAATGAAGAACTCTACCTGTTACAAGTTTTTCGCGGATAGATCCAGCTGGTTTTGGGGTCCACTGTTTCGACTGATTGGCAAGAGTTTTTCCAGCCTGCTTTGATGGGTAAGGCGTGTCAACATGACTCTGCCTTTTGTAGTTTCTGCACCTACATAAGGATTGAGGTTTCAAATATGAACCAAAGGGAGTTATTACCTCAATTTAAAATATATCTTGCTAAGTTTATGTAATAGGTGAAATGATTAACTATATCCCAAGAATACAAACAGATCGTAAAATAAGGACTCAAAATTGAACATCAGCAACCAAATTATGGGCACAATTTTAGAGTCACAGTGTTGGAGGCACCAAAGCACTAAAAATTGAACATCAGGAGCTTTAAGTATTGTCAATAGTAAACGTCAATAAAGAGAAAAACTACCAAGAATAATATCTCATGTAGTGTTCCAAATAATTGCATCCTCACTCAAGATATCATCATCAGCTAGGACTTGGATTTTTAACCTATAGGAATCGGTTGGAAAATTAACGGAAACACCACAAGTAAACCCCAACTTCATGCTTCCAAGGGAAGACTATCTTTTTTCCTCTTCTTTTCATGATTTTTACAAGGAGGTGTAAATAATGAAAATCAACCAACAGAATGGATTAAACCAACAAGCTCAAACTTGCTCATACAAATTTTGAGTAATAAATTTCACCTTCTTATCAGGGCCTCGTGTTTCAGTAGCACATACTGACACGCTCAGTTCAACCTTTATAGTAAGAAACCAAAATGAATCCGCCAAGAATATACTCCGTAAAAAAATTATTACATGCAGCATCTTACCGTCCCTCAGTCGAAGGGTTGTGAAGGATATGTTGGGAAAAATAGATCACCCAAAATTCCCACAAGTAAATCACGGAGGGAATAAAATGCGCAGCAAATGAGAACCGAAAAAACGCAAACAACAAGCAAGCGAGACACAAGCGATTTTTACGTGGTTCCCCCAAAAATATGAGGTACGTCCACGGGACCGAAGTCCGATTCCACTATCACCAAAGTTCGTACAAATGGGTTTTACAAGAGATTCAAAGATCTCACAAACACCGATAGGTGTATCCAACAAATTACAAGATACAAGAGGAAAGACCTCACCAGATTTAAGTGAACAAAACCCTCCAAATTAGCTGCAAATGGAGAGCTCAAAGACTGGAACAAAACAGCCACAAAGATGACGTAGATGCTGTTGAAAATTGGAAGAACAAAGCTCCACTTGATCTTCTACTTTAGTACAAATCCACTGCCACACACAGTGCACTATTTCGTTTTTCTTCTCTGGCCGAAAGCACCAATGCACACACTGGACATCACGACTTTTTGTATTCTCCAAATGTTCTGATGATATGTACCAAGAGACTAGAAGTCTCTATTTTTAATCTTCCACAGGAAGCTAACAAAATGACATGTGCCAAGCATGTGACTTCAAATTAAAAAAGATGTAGAATCTTCTACCCAAACACAAACCCACTAATTTAATCTTTTGGGCCAAAACAAATTAACTTGGGCCAACACAAAATTATTGGGCCTCCACAAAAATTAGAATAAGGAGGGACCCAACAGGATAATAATCTACCTTCCTAGGAGTCTCTTATTCGTCGTCGTTGTCTTCAGTATCACCTTCTCCGCTCTCAGAATCGCCATCTTCATCCTAAGCCAAAGCCAACCACCAGTATGCCACCCTTATGCATAAGAACACTGTAAATACTTCTATATATTTCCGCTTCAACCAATTTCATCAATAAGAACACAGCACATTTCAAAACATCATTCCATGAACACCAAACGCCTAAACCAAATAATCACAACCACCGATTCACAAGCACCATAACTCAAAAAATAGATGAATTAAAGCCTTTATGGTGTATAAGAAAGTCAATAATTGCATAGTTCAGAGTCAATAAACCTTGCGATAAAAACCGAGACCCATGAATTTTTAGAGCAAAGAACTATACCAATTGATGAAGTAAAGCAGTCCCTATTCATTTTCTTCATCTTGGCCGCACTTCCATCGCAAAGAAAACATACTTGAAAAGAGAAACGACAAACAAGGCTAGAGCTTTTTCAGATTGAGCCCCAAAGTTGAATCATGTTCTGCCTACATCCAGCCCAACAAGATAAATCAAGTGAGAGATCAAGAGAGATAACAGATTCACTAAAGAATCCAAAGGTGAGCAATGTGTACAAATTTGTAACTTGATTCTTCGAATAATAGAGCAAAGAACTATACCAATTGATGAATCTTCAACGAAAAAATAGGCAAACCATTACCAAATCCTTTCAAAAGCCCCTTCGAACCTCTTCTAATGTATCTGTCGAAAATTGTGAACATATCAGATTCCATATCACACACACACAAAAAAAAAAAAAGCAACAATATATCGTAATCACATACTCTCAGCTCACACCCCCCTCTCTCTCTCTCTTTTTTTTTTAGTCCTTGGACTTGGCTAATCACAAAATCGATAGCAGACTTGCAACCAAAACACGGGTTAGTGTCGCTGCATGTTCAAGTTGACAGTGCTTCCGAAACATCAATCGACGCTCAAAACATCCAGAACAGCAAGTGGAAGGGAGGAGATATACACATACGAGACAGAAGAGGAGATCCAGACAACGATTTTGTAGCCTTCTCTCTCGATCCAAACCAGAAACAACAAAAAAGGACTGCGACAACTTTCCTTATCTAATCAACCCTAGCCATAAAGTCAGGTAGTCTGGCAGAGAAAACATAACCTATCTACTTTCCAAGAACCAAGTGGTTCAAAAAGGAGCAACAAAAAAGTATCAGCCACCGACAGCTGTTGCCCGTAGAACCCACAAGGAAAAATGCGCACAAAGATGTGGTCAGTAATTACAACGAAACCAAAGGGCAAAAATAGCAACTGACAGAGAGGCCAAAAACTGGAATGGGAGAATTGCCTTTTAATATAAGAAGGAATATAGATTACTCTGTTAACTGGTGCAGGGAAGTGGGGCAGATGATGCAAAAGAAAGAAAGAAAAATTACTATTTTACACAGCAAACCCTCGAGGAAAGGGGGAATCATGGACTATTCATAGAGATGCATGTTCAGCGTGCATAGTCTGACAAACTATTTAGAGAAAGGACCATTCTCACAGCAGGTGGATATGGATTTAGATAATCAGCTTGGTATGAGTTGATTGAGATCCATGACTTTAATAGGAGAAGGGTAGTTTATCAATTTGGTTTGGTGTTAGGACCACACCCAGCCCTCTTGTTTTTTTTCAAAAGGAAACAAACAGAGAAATAACCAAGACAAGGTCCAGTATTAGCTGCTACTAACCTGAGAAACTACAGAAAGAACAAAATCATACTTGTCGATAACAGTTTGCAATGTAAACTGTTTTTAAAGAATAGTCAAATGATCAATGTGCATTACCAGTAGCAGTGTGAATTGCGCACTATCAGATTGCAGTGTGAATTGCGCACTATCGGATTGAAATTTTACTCGCATGCCAGTGCTTAAGACCTCAACAACTTTACCTTCAGAAATTTTATAACCTTCTGTGGCTTTACAAGGAGTATTTGAGTTCTTCATAGCACAAAACCAAATGCCCAACAATCATGGACACCATATCCAACAGCACCAGAACCACTCCATTTAGCACAGTTGAAGGGACACTTATACCGCTGCTTCTGGCCTCTGTGTCAGAACCCCAATTAACAGGATCTCTCATCTGACTCAGGCTGTGATATTTCAGGAAGACAATCTACCCCAGTTAACAGGACGCATCAGAAACATCTTCTGGTGAATCAGATTTTTCAAGAACTGGTTCAGTTTCAATCACGATTTCTTCTCTTTCATTGGGACTTCTTGTTGGAGCACATTGTGGACCAAGACAAGAGGCTTGTCGTCTCTTCTTTATTCTTCCCCTTGCGAGTATTTCATTTTTGTTTGCCCTGGCATGTAGAATACACACATATAAGTTAATTGTGTTCAAAATGCATCTTAAACATGATTGTCTGCTCAATTCTATGGCAGTGCATGGAAGCAAAAGGGAGAGGAAGGAGATATATGTGCAAGGATGTCAAGGACAGGAGTCATTTCATGTTTATATACAGGATGCCAAGCATTCGTTAGTATCATTTGAACCAAATCCATTTAAACCAAAAAGAGCTTGATTGACATTCTGTTACAGCCTAATCCCAAGTTCATCCACTCTCTTAGGCCAACATATGCAGATTCAGCCTAAACTATGGAACTTGGAAAGTGCTCAGCCACAAGCCAACCAGTCCAAAAAAATAACCTTATGACATCTCCAAGCCTGTCACTTCGCCTGTCACTTCCAATAGGATCTTGAGAAGTAACACACAGTAAATGGAAGGACACTTGCATATCAAAGCCAACTCAAATATCGCGACGATATAGTACCTCTCCAACAAGTTGTTGCCTTTCTTGCACATGGTCAAATGGCAATCGGCGTTAATGAGCAAAGAATAACGACAAAACTGCTTTACTAAAGGAAAAAATGTGCATGTTAGCTAAAAAACAAAAAAATCATTATACATTTAGCACCCAATTCCTTCCAACCCAGGCAAAAGATAAAAGTCAGGTCCTGAGATGTGAACTTTTTTAGTTCCCATGAGTATATAACTGATGTGAAGTTGTCAAACCTGCTTTTTCATTGACTACTTTTCCTTTTCAGCCACACCACATTTTGCTTTGTGCTCAGCTTCAACTATCCATGCTGCCACTTCTTCACTAATGTGCTCTTCTTGTCATCTCTGCTCAACTTTGTACACTTGAGTCCACGAACACCTCAAAGTCCACGGGAATGGAATGAACCAAATTAAGGGAAAATTCACTAAAATCCAAAAAAAAAAAAAAAACACTCGCATGATTTTTGACATTCAAACCACATGCGCAATTGCAGATTTTGTTTCGTCCTCTATTGCAAACCCTTACCATGGATCCTGATCAGAAAAAAAAGATGAGACAAGCAGGTAACTCCCTCCTGAAAATATCACTAAGTCGTCTAGCATTAGCACTGAGAACCAAAGTCCAACAGAAGCAACAAATTGGGTGCATCTAAGAGACTTCGAATGTAAAATCTCACAGGAATTTTTAAAATCATAATCCGACGATCTTATTATGCAAGCAATATCAGAAGTCGCAAACATTTAACAGAAGAAAACATACTATGAGAAACAGCTGAAAAGTTAAAGCTGCTGAAAAGAGTGAGACACTCTTGTATGGAAGAAATAAATGGGCACATTTTCACGAATTGCAAATTCCCTTAGGATCCAAAAGTTCCCAAACTGGTATATGATGCACAAAGTGCTGAAAATTTAACTCTGACATGATTACCCCGAAAACGCAACAAGGATTTTGAGACTTAAACAGAGAGACACAAAAAATACAACCACAAATAAAGCATCCATTTATTCACTACACCAAGTAATCCACTCAATTTTCAGGCTGTGTTTTTCTATCTCTCGGCACACGATTCTGGATCATTTTTAAAAAATCGCAATCCCCACCACCAACCGGGAGTAAATCCACTACTATCTCCATGGTAGATGCATCTGGAGAGAAATTCTTGTTAATCATTTCTTGTACAAGTATCATAGCCTTGTGTTTGTCTCCCCTCTTCAGGAATGCACGAACAACAACATTGTAAGTCAAATTATTAGGTGGGCATCCATTTCTCTCCATTTCCAAGAGTAACTCCTCAGCTTCATCCAGCAAGGCCTCCTCACAGAGTCCACCAATTAGTGCGGTGTAAGTCTTAACATTGGGTTTCAAACCTTTGGCTAAAACATGATCAAAAAGTTTCCGAGCATCTTCAATTTTCCCGGCTTTACAAAAGCCATTTATGAGGATATTGTAAATAACAATATTAGGAGTTATACCGTGATCTTGCATGGAATGAAACACCTCTACTGCCTTGATGATTTCGTGGTTCTTAAAAAAGCCATCTAACAAAACTGAGTAAGTTACAATGTTAGGATTTTGACCTCTACACATCATCTCGCGAAAAATACTATCTGCTGCCTCGCACCTTCCTAATGTAAATAACCCTTATAACAAAGTGGTGTAAGTGACGGTGCAAGGTTTTAACCATTTACGAGCCATTTCTCGGAAGAGACACATGGCTTCATCTATATTCCTCCTCTTGCAGTATCCATTGACCAAAATACTATAGGATTGAATGTCGGGGTGAAGACCCATATCCACCATGGAGTTGAACACTTCTTTTGCTTTGTCCAGGTGCCCTTGCAAACAATACCCGTCCATAAGTGCACTGTAAGTGACCACAACGGGTTCCTTACCTTTTTTAATCATGATCCCGAGTATGCCCTCTGCTTCATTCATCATACCCTCCTTGCAAAATGTATCCACCAACATACTATACGTTACAACATTTGGAAACATAATTTTTTCTATCATCTCACGCAACATTCTCGTGGCATCCATCCATCGACCTGATCTGCATAACCCGTCAACTAAAGAGGTATAGGTAACCACGTTTGGCATAACATCCCATTCTCTCATCTCTGACAAAAAGCTGAAAGCATCATCTATGTTTCCGTCCTTACAAAGGTTGTCATAGTATTATAAATCACAACAGTAGGCCTACAGCTCCATTTCTGCATACTACGGACCAGCTCTACGGCCATCTTAGTGTTTCCAAGTTTACAAAGCCCCTTTATGATGGTCCCGTACGTAACCTCATTAGGCATAATGTCTTCGTCTTTCGCCAACCTTAGGAACAGTTTCACAGCATCAGCAGTGTTATCTTGTAAGATATACCCATTTATTAGGGTGGTAAAAGCCGCGACATGCGCTTTGTAACCACATTTGAAGTAGATACCTAAGATAGCAAACCCAAAATCAACTCTACTCATGCGGCAACAACAATTGATCAGAAGAGCCAGCGTATACTCATCAATTGGAATTCCCAACTCGCGGACGTCCCTAAATAAAGAGATTACTGTTGAATATTGTTTCATTTTGGCAATAGCATTTAACAACTGAGTAAAATCGATCACAGTAAGACGGGATCGAATTTGGACCATTCGACGGACCAGACTAAGAGCATGGTCTAGGTTATCAAAACCCAATTTGTGTTTTTCGAACAACAATTTCCTTACTTGAGTTCGACCCATTTCTGCAACGCAATCAGGAGCAAAAGGGTTTCTTGAAAATTGGGTGTGAAGCAATCCTAGAGCACCAAGCAATGGGTTATTTGGAAGTCAGGGAAAGAAAGAGAAAAGAAGGGAAAATAATTAAGAAGGAAAGTAGAGGGAAAATTGAAGAGAAAATGGGAGGAAAGTTAAATAGGGATTTGATTATTTTCCTTCCTCTTTTGTAGAACCAAACAAAGGAAGGGAAATTTTTTAAATTTTCTCCCCCTTTCTCTTCCTTTCCCTAAGAACCAAACAGAGCCTAAAGGTGAGGGAAAGAAGACGAGAGGTAACTTTTCTTCGGTAAGTGTGAGCCATTGCAAGAAATCAAAGCAACAACCGCAATTCAATGAACAAAAATGATACAAAGAAAGACGGAAGGAAATGACGTTTTAATTTAATATTTTACAATTTATATTTTATTGTGTAATTCCCAAGTAAATTTTGGAGAGATACATGGGGTTGGTTTCAACCTTGACTTGATCTCCTGATTAATTTCCAACAAATAAACCATTTTCCTACTCGAATTATAACTGTTGCTATATTATAGGATTGTTGGGTTTGAACGTTACTTTTCTGTTCCTATTTTTCCTCCACGTGATCAGATATTCACCAACAAACTAACGTATATTTGAGGCCTGTAAATTACGGTGGCTGTTTTCCTATATACAACTGTTAGAAAATTCGCAGAAATTTCTGTAGAAATAAAGCAAGGAGCAAAAATAATAAACAAAGATAACAATTCAATCAAGAGATTAAGGGGTATAGAAAAGCCTGTGGATTGAGGCACGCGTGTAGCGCTCTCTTAAGAGAAGATACGTCCCCCTCTTGCACCGGGTAGATTGACGCTCCACTCCCAAAATACAACAATCCCCGGAAAATTTTGTGTGCAGCTAAAACTTTCACCGCGAACCAAATATTGCCCGTATGCTCAAAAGAAATATAGTGTATGCTCAAACAAAAGAAATACGGAACACTTTGTAGCAATAGTTTTTCACTCTGTTTTGTAACCACACGTACAATACTAAGTAGCAGAAACTCTCAAAAATGCTATGTGAGTTTTGTCTCTTCCTATCTTCATATAAATACAAAACAATAATAGGCATTACTAGCTAATTGAATGAGAATCATTCTATCATCAGTTACATGAGCCCTATACCCAACGTTTATATTGAGTAAAGGCATTTATAGAGACAATAGCCAATGGACTCTACATGTAACCGGTGAACTAAACACACCAAATTAATATATAATCAGCAAATTAAATGAAGAATAAAATCAAATAAATATATATGTATGAGCACTTTTACTGCGCAATGGGTGTAGGTACCTTCCGGGTTTGAACCTACACTTAGTGATGGTAAATTTCCGTTTGAAGAGCCACAGTGAAATTACAAAAAATTCTTGAACTGGGTCTTTGAACCAAACATCAACATACCCCACACACAGTACGGGCAATTTATTTCAGTTCTAGTCTGGTTTGCGCTTTACGGTCATGCGCACATATCTTGTATCATGAGTGTCTTTAGGGAGTAGCCCATTTTCCCATAGTAGCGACCCCACTACCACACTCATTTAGGTGAGACCTTCGGGGTTATTTGTGACCAATACCCCGCAGAATACCTGCCTCGGACTCATTCAGAGCCAAGCTCTTCCTCAACTGTCACATTAAAGATCACTATCACCATAGGAATGGGACTAGGGAAAACCCCTCAATATAATATTGTGATCTTTCTAGCCAATCTACAGTTTCGTTGTTACCCATTGAACCTTCTTCATGGGATCTCCAATCACAAAGGTTGGGTGTCCACTGTGACGACTACTTTATAGGCTTCAGTTCCATCCCCCTCGATGATTCTAAGATTAGCCTCCGCGCTAAACCTTTTGTAAGAGGGTCTGCTATATTATTTTTAGACCTCACAAAATCAAGTGATATTACACCATGTGTCAACAACTCCTTAATAGAGTTATGCCTTATTCGAATATGTCTCCTTTTCTCATTATAATTTTTACTCTTAGCCTTTGCTATTGTAGCTTGGCTATCACAATGCATGGAAACAGCTGGTAAAGGCTTAGGCAATAAGGGTATGTCTGCTAAAAGACTTTTCAACCATTCAGCTTCTGTACTAGCCAAATCTAGGGCTATGAACTCTGCTTCCATTGTTGATCTAGATATAACAGTTTGTTTAGTGGACTTCCACGCAACTGCACCACCTCCCAAGGTAAAGACATAACCACTAGTGGCCTTAGTCTCATATGAATCTGATATCCAATTAGCATCACAAAATCCTTCAAGTACAGCAGGATAACCAGAATAATGGATTCCATAATCTATAGTGCCTTTTAAATATTTAATAATTCTTTCCAGTGCGGTCCAATGATCAATATTTGGACTGCTGGTATATCTACTCAATCTACCCACTGCATATGCGATGTCTGGTCTAGTACTATTAGCAAGATACATCAGTGACCCAATTATTTGTGAGTATTTATGTTGAGAAATACCTTCTCCTTCATTTTTCTTCAAATGTAAATTAGGATCAAAAGGAGTAGAAACTGATTGTAAATCAAAATAACCAAACTTCCTCAACAATTTCTCAACAAAATGGGATTGTGACATAATAATGCTATTCTGATTTTTTATCAACTTTATCCCAAGTATAACATCCGCTTGACCCAAATCTTTCATGTCAAAACTACAAGACAAGAATTCTTTTGTTATATTTATAACATCCATATCAGTACCAAATATAAGAATATCATCGACATATAAACAAAGAATCACATAAGAATCGCCTATTTGCTTTATGTAGACACATTTATCTGCATCATTTATTCTAAAACCGTTAGAAAGTATAACCTTATCAAATTTTTCATGCCACTGTTTTGGAGCTTGTTTTAAGCCATACAAAGATCTCACGAGTTTACATACTTTCTTTTCCTGTCCTGGCACAACAAATCCTTCTGGTTGATCCATGTAAATTTCTTCATCTAATTCACCGTTTAGAAAAGCAGTTTTGACGTCCATTTGATGTACTTCTAAATTATAAATGGTGGCAATAGCAATTAGAATTCTAATTGTAGTAATTCTAGTTACTGGTGAATAAGTGTCAAAAAAGAATCTATTCCTTCCTTTTGACTAAAACCTTTAGCAACAAGTCTTGCCTTAAACTTTTCAATTGAGCCATCCGTTCTTAGTTTTTTCCGGAAAATCCATTTGCAACCAATGGTTCTAGAACCGGGTGGGAGATCAGTTAAAACCCACGTATTATTACTCATAATAGAGTTCATTTCACTATCAATTGCCTCTTTCCAAAATGCAGCATCTAAAGACATCATAGCTTCACTAAAGGTTTTTGGATCATTTTCTATAAAAAAACATGTAAAAATCGTCTCCAAAATTTTTCTCTATCCTGGCTCGTTTACTCTTTCTCACTTCTATTTGCTTTCCTTTATCTAGGTTAGAACTCAAAACATTCTCCTCTAGGCTTTCACCTATTTGTTTTGTCATTCTGTTTTTCATAGGGAAAATATTTTCGAAGAAAACTACATCACGTGACTCTATTATAGTATTATTCAAGATTTCCAGAGTTTCTGAATTTAAAACTAAAAACTTATAAGTAGGACTATTCAAAGAAGAACCAATAAACGCACAATCAACAGTTTTAGGACCAATCTTTCTTTTTTTCGTGATAAGAATATTAACCTTAGCTAAACACCCCCACACTTTGAGGTAATTCATGCTAGGTTTTCTATTTTTCCACTTCTCATAAGGTGTCTCAGCCGAGTTTTTGTATGGGACTCTATTAAGAATATGGCAAGCTGAATATAAAGCTTCACCCCAAAGATTATTCGGTAAGCCCGAACTCAATAGCATCGCATTAACCATATCCATCAATGTGCGATTTTTTCTTTCGGCAACTCCGTTCGATTGTGGTGCATAAGAAGGAGTTAATTGGTGAATAATCCCATGTGTTTCACAAAAATCAACCATTTCATTTGGAGTATATTCACCTCCCCGATCCGATCTCAAAATCTTGATTTTCTTTTCAAGTTGATTTTCTACCTCTGCTTTGTAAATTTTGAATTTGTCAAACAACTCACTTTTTGCATTAATCAAATATGTGGTACAATATCTTGAAAAATCATCAATAAAAGTTATAAAATACCTTTTACCTCCACGAGTTAAAACATTATTGGAATCACAAACATCACTGTGTATCAACTCCAATATTTTTGTTTCTCTTTCAACAGATTTAAAAGGTTTTCTAGGTTGTTTAGCTTGAACACAAATTTCACATCTTTCTTTTGAATCAACAGGGGACTTGGGTATAAGCCCTAAATTCATCATCTTCCTAATGGTGTTTAAATTCACATGACCAAGCCTACCATGCCAAGTATTTGAACATTCAACAACTTGAACAGAACAAGAAGAATTAAACATTTTATTATCATGCGAATATGAATTCAGAACATTAAGCTTAAAAAGGCCACCAAGCAAATAACCCTTACCAACAAAATTAGAATTCCTACTGATTACAACTTTATTAGACTCGAAGACAACCTTATAACCATGTTGAACTAACAAAGTAGCACTAACTATTAGCTTGTGGCTTGGGAATTACAGAAGGTCCACGACCTCTAGGTGGTTGATCCTGTCGGAAGTGACAATCTCTGGCCTTGTGATTAGTTTTTCCACAGACCTAACATCCACCCACAATCTGTTGATTAAAGTTTTTATCCCTTGGCTTGTTATTGAAATTGCTCTTGCCAAAGCTATTTTTCTTAAAAATCTTGGGTTTGGGTTTGTGTTTGTGATGATTTTCAACAATAAGCGCTTTAGCTTGAAAATCGTGTTTCAAAAGCAATTTTTGAGACTCACGGTGTTTTTCTTCAATCCTGAGAGAAACCAAAAGATCATTAAAAGAAAAATTCTCAGGTTTTTGCTTCAATGATCTTCTGAATTCAGTCCACGAAGAAGGCAATCTTTTAATCAAAAGAGTCACCAAAATAGTTTCATGCACGGTGATATCTTTCATTTTCATATCATATATAATATTTTCAAACTCATGAACTTGCTCCATAATAGACTTGCCTTCGACCATTTGAAAATCCACAAACTTTTCAACAGAATACCTTTTCAATCCTTCTTCCTCAGACCCATATTTTTGTTCTAAAGCTTCCCATAATTCAATAGCAAATTTTGTAGTGCAAAAAATAGGATAGATGGTATCAGATAATGCACTCAAAATTCTACCATGACAAAGTAAATCTTTTTCATCAGAATCGTCTACAGGTTGTTTAGCAGATGTAGTGTCTTTGTCCACTTCCACTGACGTCCCTACTTGTTCTGAAACTTTTTCCTTCCCTTTAATTGCTTTGCTAATCACAGAATAGAGACCTAGAGTTGTGAGCCAAAAATTTTACTTGTTGTTGCCACATCCTAAAATTTTGTCTCGTAAACTTTTCTGGTTTGCACGAATTAGACTCCATTTTCCGTTTTACAGAAATTTCTAACGGACTTATCTTCTCTTAGGTTGTTAGAAAATTCGCAGAAATTTCTGTAGAAATAAAGCAAGGAGCAAAAATAATAAACAAAGATAACAATTCAATCAAGAGATTAAGGGGTATAGAAAAGCCTGTGGATTGAGGCACGCGTGTAGCGCTCTCTTAAGAGAAGATACGTCCCCCTCTGGCACCGGGTAGCTAGATTGACGCTCCACTCCCAAAATACAACAATCCCCGGAAAGTTTTGTGTGCAGCTAAAACTTTCACCGCGAACCAAATATTGCCCGTATGCTCAAAAGAAATATAGTGTATGCTCAAACAAAAGAAATACGGAACACTTTGTAGCAATAGTTTTTCACTCTGTTTTGTAACCACACGTACAATACTAAGTAGCAGAAACTCTCAAAAATGCTATGTGAGTTTTGTCTCTTCCTATCTTCATATAAATACAAAACAATAATAGGCATTACTAGCTAATTGAATGAGAATCATTCTATCATCAGTTACATGAGCCCTATACCCAACGTCTATATTGAGTAAAGGCATTTATAGAGACAATGGCCAATGGACTCTACATGTAACCGGTGAACTAAACACACCAAATTAATATATAATCAGCAAATTAAATGAAGAATAAAATCAAATAAATATTTACTATGAAATTATAAATCATAAATTATAACAACAACAACTTCTATCTCTCTTCTATCTCCTGATGTAAACACTTGTTAAGAGTGCCTTCATATTTTTCAACTATGGCTTACAAAACCCAAGAGCCTCAGATTCCATTTGTCCAGTGGCGGCTCCAGAAATTCTCGCGAGGGTGTTCAGAAATTCTACTGCGGTCCTCTAGAAATCATAACTGTAGAGTGTAGATAAACAAACAAAAAAAAAATCTACTAATATCAACAATGTCACCAAAAAAACAACAGAGTATTTAGCATATTATAATTGCCTTGACAATTTTTCATATTTTGAAACCGTTGCATAATATCATCATTATCAACGGAATCAAATACATCACTCTCAATATAAGTAACCAAGATTTTAATGGGTTGGGCTAAAAAAAAATTTATGGGATGGGCTAAAATGTATCCGTCATTGGGATTGTGTGTTCAAATATTTTGGGTAGGGTGTTCAAACATTTGGGGTAGGGTGTTCAAACATTTTGGTTAGGATGTTCAAAATGATAAAAACTTTAAGTTAAAAATAAAAACGTTTTGCATGAATTTCTAACAAAAAAAATTCCAGGGTGTTCGAGTGACCACCCTCGGCTCTACATGGAGCCGCCTGATTTGTCTTTCTTTAATCCATACAAGTGCTCCATATACCTACCTACTTCACTTCTTTATATTGCTGTACATTTAATTGCTACTGGTTTTATTCGAATTTCGAGTGCCGGGAAACAACTTGGTTCTTGAGTTTACTTAGCTGCACAGATTAAGGCTTGTAGGTCGTTGTATCTTGGGGAAGGAGCGCCGTTCAACCCCGTGCAAAATGAGGTATATCTTTCCTAAGAAGAGTGATATTCGCGTGCCTCGACCATAACCCCGTAGGCTATTCTAACTTCTCTGTATTAATATTAATTTGCAAGTTTGGTTATGTATTATTTGTTGGCATTTTAATTTCAACAATTAACAGGAAATACGAGTGACCACTGACCAAAGATTCACAGAGAAGGAGGGCTAATATCATTTCTATCCCCTTAAAGTTTCCGTCTTTTCCCTATTCCATCCCTAGACTATGAATTTTCTAGTAGACCGAACCAGATTTTTTTCAATTAATTTAAGCCGAATCCAAAACGGCTATCAACTTACTGACAGAAATTTCATACTAGTAATTAGTATATGTTGTGTTCTCTTATAAAGGTGGAATTCCAAAATTGGAAAAATAAAGTGGGACAAATGGAGTAACAAAAAAGTAATAAAAAAAAACTATTAGTTCTCGCTTATTTTGAATTTAAATGAATTTTTTTTTCCTATTAGAAGAGTTGCTTTTAAACTATTTTTGTGCATCGAAGGACCTAAAGTTGCCGTAGCGGTGATGTAATGGCCATGGCGGCTGTGAAGCAAGCAAAAAGCCAGATACGAAGCGTAGTTGGAATCGATCAGTATGGGCGTGAATTTTGATATTGCAGGTATAGATTTTGGAGCTGCATCTACAGGAACTGATCACATCACATACGGACTTGCTATAAATGTCGTTGCAACAGTACTTCAAAGACAATCCGTCACCGCTGCAACAGTATCTAAAGGACATTCGAAGGACTACACTAACGACGCTTTACGCTGAAAATAAAGAGAGATGAAGAAACGAAAGATGCATCTGCCCCCTCGTGCAAGCCAAAGTGGCAAGCGAAAACACTAACCGCCCTTCCCTCTTTTATGTAAAGGTTTAGAAATCAAGAATATGATCATTTTATTGGATTGAGTTTCTCATTTGATAAAATTGACTAAAATGCATTCGCTAAAATCTTTAACTTTATATCTCACAAGAATTTTTTATTTTAGCAAAGATTTTTTTTCATCTGCTAAAATCAATTGCTAAATTTATCCGATATTGATTTTAACAGATTTTATCAAATGAGAATTGACTGCATAATCCCATTAATAAGAATACGGTTGCATCATTTAAGGCTTACTGTATCAGCATTGCTCGGTGATTAATAAAATTTTCTCTCTATTCTAAAAAAAAAGAATACAAAATGAGTGGTGTACGTTCCACGTGTTGGTCTAGCTTGTTTAAGAGTTAAGAGTTACTCCTCCATCCCTTTTTAAGTGTTCAGTTTTGTAATTCCGACTTATTAAGGACACGCACCTTTTACATTCTTTTATCTCTACTTTCCAAAATCATCTTTTACATTTATCCATTAACTATTTACCCATTCATTTTCCAGAAGGACAATATAACAACTATACAAACTTTTACCGCTTGACTTTCAAAGTAGACACTTATTAAGGGGCAACCCAAAATAGAATTTTGGACTATTATTTGGGATGGAGGGAGTACATCATACTGACCTGTTGAACCGATGTGTTGTGAAGTTGTCCCATATTTTAGGTTTAAGATATTAGTGAAGTTCTACCTAGCCATCATTCCAATGAAATTATAACATTGTTAATTTGTAATATATATATATTAACAGAGAATTGTGTTTGGTACAATTACGTTTAGTTATTGAAAATCAAGGTATTACACTGATGCTCATAACCACCACAGAAGGTGAACTTATAAATACTCACACGAAGGTGAACCTTCAATTATTACCAGAGGTAAACTTCTCAACGCCTTACTGAATATGGGTGACTGTCTCGTACATGCTTGAAAAAATTCTTAAAGGAAGTCAGTTAGATTCATCCATCGGTGTGTTCCTTGGTAGATACTAATGCATGTTGGTGTGAAAATTTATTGCAACAACATTAGTAGCAACTTGCTTATGCTACTCCACATCCTATGGAAATGTTTATGTTGAATTCATGAATTGCTTTGCGAACTCGTCACGTGTGTCACACAATGAAGTATAAACCCATTTGTGCAAGGGTGCTGGTCAATTCCCTTTCAGATGCAATTATTTCAGATCAGCTTCAAATTTCAGGTATTGTCAGCAACATGCTATTGAACATTTGATTCAGTAGGTTGAAGTGCAATATCTATGTAAGAAGCACAATGTCCGGTACTGATACAGGGCCTAACGTGCTTAATCAATGGAAACTAGCCACATTCAGTTCAAAAAGTTTTGTCTTGAATGGGGTGGTTCTGTCGGTAGCTTCTTGTTGGGGTTATTTTTTAATTGCCTTGCTTATTACATTACTGAATTCCTAGCAGTTTGGATCCCTTCCCCCCTCTCCTCTCTCTCCGCGCACGCGTGGTTGTTTGTTGCTTAAGTGGTTGGACTTATATTGACCGAGTGATGTGCCATGGAGCATTTTCCCTTTCACGATATGGACTTAATATTAGAAACGTGAACTGGTTTTGATGCTGCTGCTGTCAATTTATGTGTCTCTGGCCAGTATGTAAAATTCAAGTCTAATAATATACAGGAAGCAGTTGCTGTGACAACGGAAATCCAGGAAGAGATATTTTTGGAGATGGGAGTTGGTAAGTCCGTCTGACTTGACACATTACAAGTTTCTGTCTCACATCCTTCTGTACATCAAATGATGTTGAAGGTCAAAGTATTGAAGTTGTAAAGCTTTTTATGGGCTGTTGGTAATGGAATGTAGTCGTACTTTCAATGGGCAGTTCGTCCATCTTTTGACTGCCTTACAAACCATAAACACAGACCATAAACGCTTGCGACCTCACTTCCTAACATTACATGGCATTGCACCAATGGCTGTCCTTTATTAGATGTCAAAGGTTTGGGCGGGGAAGTAAACATGAAGAATAAACTCCGTTTTGTTGCAGATCTAAGTTTTGGTCTAGCTTGTTTGGCGAAAGTAAATTTGGCCTATGAGAGTGATCAAGACTTGATGATTCGCTTTTATAGATTCGTGGTGAAGTAAGTCTAAGTTCTCACTCTCTCCCTACATAGGCCTATACTGTTAAATATATTTAGTTTAGGAAAAATCTACAATACACACCCCCTTTTAAGGTATACGATATGCACCCATTGTGTGGTCCATATTGCGCCACCTCATAAAAAATGACCTGGAGAACTGGTCATTCGTAACTTTTATGCTAAGAATTCATAACTTTTAGATAATATGATTCGTAACATTTTTTTTCATTTCATAACTTTTCGTGTGTTTCGTAACTTTTCGTGGGTTTCGTAACTTTGACTTAAAAAATTATAACTTTTCTCAAATATGATTCGTAACATTTTTGTATGTTTCGTAACTTTTATATTAAGCATTCGTAACTTTTGACAATATGATTCGTAACATTTTCTTTTGTTTCGTAACTTTTTTTTTGTTTCGTAACTTTTTGTGTGTTTTGTAACTTTTCGTGGAACTCGTAACTTTGAGATAAAAAAATTCATAACTTTTCACAGATATGATTCGTAACATTTTTGTTGGTCTCGTAACTTTAGTAATAAAAAATCGTAACTTTTCAACCATGTATAATCGATTGCGTAATCGATTAAAGTGGTCTTCAAAATTGAGTTATAAAAAATAGTTGGGAACAATCAAATACGTAATCAATTATGTAATCAATTCCATAATCGATTACACAACATAACACAATCAATTGGGTAATCGATCAAAGTGGTCTTAAAATTTGAGTTATAAAAAACGGTTGGGAACAATCGAATACGTAATCAATTATGAAATCAATTCCATAATAGATTACACAACACAACACAATCAATTGGAGAATCGATCATAGTGGTCTTAAAATTTGAGTTATAAAAAACAGTTGGGAACAATCGAATACGTAATCAATTATGAAATCAATTACATAATCGATTACACAACACAACACAATCAATTGGGGAATCGATCATAGTGGTCTTAAAATTTGAGTTATAAAAAACGGTTGGGAACAATCGAATACGTAATCAATTATGAAATCAATTCCATAATCGATTACACAACACAACACAATCAATTGGGTAATCGATCAAAGTGGTCTTCAAAATTAAGTTATAAAAAACGGTTGATCAAAGTGGTCTTCAAAATTAAGGTGGAATTCCAAAATTGGAAAAATAAAGTGGGACGAATGGAGTAACAAAAAAGTAATAAAAAAAACTATTAGTTCTCGCTTATTTTGAATTAAAATGAATTTTTTTTTCCTATTAGAAGAGTTGCTTTTCAACTATTTTTGTGCATCGAAGGACCTAAAGTTGCCGTAGCGGTGATGTAATGGCCATGGCGGCTGTGAAGCAAGCAAAAAGCCAGATACGAAGCGTAGTTGGAATCGATCAGTATGGGCGTGAATTTTGATATTGCAAGTATAGATTTTGGAGCTGCGTCTACAGGAACTGATCAAATCACATACGTTCTTGCTATAAATGCCGTTGCAACAGTACTTCAAAGACAATCCATCACCGTTGCAACAGTATCTAAAGGGCATTTGAAGGACTACACTGACAACGCTTTATGCTGAAAATAAGGAGAGATGAAGAAATGAAAGACGCATCTGCCCCCTCGGGCAAGCCAAAGTGGCAAGCGAAAACACTGAACGCCCTTCCCTCTTTTATGATCATTTTATTGGATTGAGTTTCTCATTTGATAAAACCTACTAAAATACGTTTGCTAAAATCTTTAACTTTATACTATCTCACAAGAATTTTTTATTTTAGCAAAGATTTTTTTTCATCTGCTAAAATCATTTGTTGAATTTATCCGATGTTGATTTTAATAGATTTTATCAAATGAGAATTGACTGCATAATCCCATTTATAAGAATACGATTGCATCATTTAAGGCTTACTGTATCGACATTGCTCGTTGGGTAATAAAATTTTCTCACTATTCGCAAAAAAAAAAAAAAAGATGAATACAAATGAGTGGTGTACGTTCCATGTGTTGGCAGCATATGGCTTCGGTGGCCGTTGCACCCTCGCATTTTGCCTTTCTCCTTCTCAAGGAAATCCTAATTATTTTTTACTCCCTCCGTCCCAATTTTATAGTCCCTTTTGGGGATTCCAACTTAATAAAGGGGCATAATTATTGTACTTTTGACAACATGTTTTCTTATTTTACCCTTCAATCATTACACTTTCTTACTTTTTTATTATTTTTAATTTCAAAATATAAGGGTATAAGAGGAAATTCTTCAATAATTACCCATTTAGTTTTGAAGTGGGACAATTTGTTTGGGACAACAAAAAGGTGTTAACTGGGACCATAAAATTGGGACGGAGGGAGTATAACCTAATTTTGGGGTCAGCGAGCATTTCCATTAATTTCGAAACTTGAATTTCACAACCGAGCACAATTTTGCTCCCTTTTGGGTTGAAGGAAATCCTAATTTGTGAAACCTTTTCGGTGGGAAAATACAGAAGCAGGTCAATCCACACACCATGTCAAGCTCACATGGCGAATACCAGAGCTCCGGTATGCTCTCCAGAGACCAATTACTTCACCTCTTCGATCGCTTCTCCTTCCTCACCTCCCAACTTGGTATGTATACTCATAATCGTTCCTATGTCTCCTGCTCCCTCCTTATAAAACCTTTCTTCTCAAGTTTATTGATTTCACATCCCATGAATGTTTTTCAGAAGTGAAGAAACGGATTGCAGACGCTGTGGACGACAAACAGGTAAAATTTCACTGTACTACTTTCTAATTCTTGACTTTTTTTGTCCCCGTCCCATTGGGGTTCTTTTTGAATGATTTTAACCTAAGCCGTTCTTTTCGACTTTTTTCTTTTTGGGGTTTACATTCTTTTTCCCACTTTGGTGTAAAGCAGTTAAAAGCACCCCGGAAAGTTTGTTCTTGATATGATATCACTTGATAAGGGGTTTTTCCCCGATTTAATCGGGCCCTTGCCTTGTTTTGGTGATTGGATTAATCGAGGTGCACTTAAGTTGTCCCGAACACATTGAGTTATCAAAATAAAATGCGTAAATTATTGTATTTAAGGGCAAATGGTATTAGCTTTAATTACCCAAAAAAAATGGTATTAGCTTTGTTGTAACAATATCAATTCGAGTTTGTTTAAGATTTAAGAGTTACTCCTCCATCCCTTGTAAAGTGTTTAGTTTTGTAATTCCGACTTATTAAGGACACACACCTTTTACATTATTTTATCTCTACTTTCCTAAATCATCTTTTACTTTTATCCATTAACTATTTACCCATTCACTTTCCAAAAGGACAATATAACAACTGTACAAACTTTTACCGCTTGACTTTTCAAAATAGACACTTATTATGGGGCAACCCAAAATAGAATTTTGGACTATTATTTGGGGATGGAGGGAGTACATCATACTGACCTGTTGAACCGATGTGTTGTGAAGTTGTCCCATATTTTAGGTTTTAAGATATTAGTGAAGTTCTACCTAGCCATCTTTCCAATGAAATTATAACATTGTTAATTTGTAATGGGCTTTTAACAATGAAGTTTAACTAGATTTTATTATTATTATTTTTTATTTTAACAGAGAATTGTGTTTGGTACAATTAAGTTTAGTTATTGAAAATCAAGGTATTACACTGATGCTTATGACCACCACCAGAAGTTGAACTTATAAATACTCACACAAAGGTGAACCTTCAAACATTAACAGAGGTAAACTTCTCAACGCCTTACTGAGCAGTGAACATTTGCCAGACTCGGAAAAAATCAGTGGACTTAGTCACCTGAATATGGGTGACTGTCTCGTACATCCTTTAAGAAATTCTTAAAGGAAGTCAGTTAGATTCATCCATCGGTGTGTTTCTTGTTAGATGCTAATGGATGTTGGTGTGAAATTTTTTTGCAACAACATTAGTAGGGACTTGCTTTATGCTACTCCACATCCTATGGAAATGTTTATGTTGAATTCATGAATTGCTTTGCGAACTCGTCACATGTGTCACACAATGAAGTATAAACCCATTTGTGCAAGGGTGATGGTCATTTCCCCTTCAGATGCAATTCTTTCAAATCTCAGCTGCTGAAATTTGTATTGTCGGCAACATGCTATTGAACATTTGATTCAGTAGGTTGAAGTGCAATACCTATGTAAGAAGCACAATGTCCGATACTCATACAGGGCCTAACGTACTTAACCAGTGGAAACTGGCCACATTCAGTTCAAAAAGTTGTCTTGAATGGGGTGGTTCTGTCGGTAGCTTCTTGTTGGGTTTATTTTTTAATTGCCTTGCTTATTACATTACTGAATTCCTAGCAGTTTGGATCCCTTCCCCCCTCTCCTCTCTCTCCGCGCATGGGCGGTTGTTTATCGCTTAAGTGGTTGGAGAAATATTGACCAAGTGATGTGCCATGGAGCATTTTCCCTTTCAAGATATGGACTTAATATTAGGAGCGTGAACTGGTTTTGATACTGCTGCTCTCAATTTATGTGTCTCTGGCCATTATGTAAGATTAAAGTCTAATACTATACAGGAAGCAGTTGCTGTGACAACGGAAATCCAGGAAGAGATATTTTTGGAGATGGGAGTTGGTAAGTCCGTCTGACTTGACACAGTACGAGTTTTTGTCTCACATCCTTCTGTACATCAAATGATATTAAAGGTCAAAGTATTGAAGTTGTAAAGCTTTTTTTATAGGCTGTTGGTAATGGAATGTAGTAGTACTTTCAATGGGCAATTCGTCTATCGTTTGATTGCCTTACAAACCATAAACACAGACCATAAACGTATGCGACCTCACTACCTAACATTACATGGCATTGCACCATCGGCTTTCCTTTATTAGATGTCAAAGGTTTGGGCGGGGAAGTAAACATGAAGACTAAACTCCGTTTTGTTGCAGATCCAAGTTTTGGTCTAGCTTGTTTGGGGAAAGTAAATTTGGCCTATGAGAGTGATCAAGACTTGATGATTCGCTTTTATAGATTCGTGGTGAAGTAAGTCTAAGTTCTCACTCTCTCCCTACATATATGTATGTATTTATGCCTGTACTGTTAAATATATTTAGTTTATGCACATTTGATCTGAGTGTCTGCTTGTTTGTCTCCGAGTGTTGCGTGCACACTTGTCTATGAGGCAGGTGGGGAATGAGTGCAAAGTTTTTCATTTTTGAAGCACTTTTAGAGGCAGATCTCTGGACATGCCATAATAAATTCTCAGCTTTCTCAAACTATTATTTGATGCATCTGTGTTGAATTCTTCGAAGTTATAAACCTTTGGAGAACAAAATTGTGTGTGGAGTATGGACTCTTGTGTGTACGGTCAAGTAGTTCACAGATATCCATTCTCATCTAACCCGGGATGGGACCTCCAACTCCTACATATTTCTTCTTAGTGTTGTATTTTCTAAATTGTTCTGCATTCTTTGGTTGTCCTGTCGTTGGTGGTCCGTGAGGATGATATTTTCAGTTGTATCTACCATCTAGGATGCACATATGCAAAATTTGAGTAGTATAAACAGTACGGGTCATTTACCAATGTCCAGAAGTTGCTAATGTTGCTAACATTATGGAAATGACAGGGAAGAAATGGCTTGCGAGGAAGCTGAGCTTGGACCAGACCAATTTTCTGAGAAAATGCAAATGCAACACCAATTACAAGAACAGGTAGAAATATTAAGTGGTATATTGTAAATCAGTTGAAAGGGATATATAAACAGGGTTGAAATTTTTGCAGCAACTGGAGATGCTAAAACACATGCGAAACTTTCTCTTGGATGACCAGTCTGCCATCCTTGACAAGGTACATCTAAATTCTAACAAACCTAGTGATGGAGATTGGTGATTTTTAAGAAACTTTTACGCTGTGTACCTACAAGAAGGAGGACTTTTAAGCTGCACTCAATAGTAGCTATCTTCCTTTCTCTTTGTTCAGCCTTCGATATTGGGACAACCTACTGTCCTTTCTGCAAGCACCCTATCTATGCACTTTGTAACTTGGTGTGGTGGTTTTGCAGTTGCACCAGCAGATGGAGGCAGCCAACTTTGATAGCACAGCGTCGGTTTTTTCAGTGGAGCAAATTCAGGATATCGTTAGGAGAAGGGTAACACCCGTATTTAGGCCAAGGTAGTTGGGTACTCGGGTTTTACTCATTCGTATGTTCGTTCTTCTTCTCGTTTGGTAGCTCTGTTTTACATTTCACGAGAAATGGAAGTTGTTAGTTGTTGTCATTGCTTCTGAGCGGAAGGAAATACTGTATGATTTAGTACATACTTCTGTTTCACTTTCGCGTCTTGTTTGAAGCCAGATAATGGCCGATTTAACTGAGTATATACATTTGTAACTTAGTCCGCAGATTAGTGTGGTGGGCTTGATTCTTCTCTTTAAGATGTTTCATTTCTCCCCAACAAAAAATTAGGGATGTTTTGATAAAATAATTGATCCAGATTATTTTTGCCTTTGTTCAATTTTTTTTCCCGCATTTTTTAGTTTTACATTGATTTTTTTTGTGAATTATTGATTTTTCTCGACGAAAGAAATCTAAAAAGTAAAAAATTATTAGCCAAACTAAAATTTTTGTGAATAAAGAAAAAAAATAATCCAATAATGCATAAGAATTTAGATTATTTTTTTTGTCTTCAATGAACTTTTTTAGAATTTTGATCATAATTTTTTACTTTTTAAATTCCTCCCATTAAGACAAACCAATAATCTAAAAAAATTTGATGCAAAACTAACAAATGTAATTTTTTTTTTGAATAAAGACAAAAAAACAATCTAAATAGATTATTTTGCCAAAACACCCCATAAAGTTTCTCTCTCCGATTGCTTTGGCTTAAAAGCCAAAAACTGGATTATTGGATTATTCGTTTTGTCTTTATTCAAAAAAAATTGCATTTGTTAGTTTTGCGCCAAGATTTTGTGGTTTCTGGATTCCTCTCGACGAGACGAATCTAACAAGTATAAAATTATGGTCAAAACTCAAATTTTTTTTAATAAAGCCAAAATTAAACCAATAAACTGGTTTATTTTCGGCTTTATTTAAAAAACTATTACTTTGGACCACAATTTTATACTCTTTGGATTCATTTCGACGAGAGGAATCTAGAAATCACAAAATCTTGACGCAAAACTAACAAATGCAAAAAAAAATTTGAATAAAGACAAAACGAATAATTCAATAATCCAGTTTTTTCTTTTAAGCCAAAGCAGAATGAACTAGATTAACCGTTTCGATTATCATCAATATGGGCACCCAAAAATTTGTAGGTATTGGGACTTGCGAGGATAAAGGTATGCAGAAAACAATCAGTGTTTTCTTTCTTTTTTTTTGGTTTCGGATATGCAAGATAATGAGGGTTAAAAGCATCAAGGAAAATGATTTTTCGCTAGTTTTTTTTTTTTTTTTGATAAATGCAACTCTTTCTTTCTTCTTCTTCTTCTTTTTTTTTTTTTGGCAAAATTTTCCATTAAAAGTTAAGAAAATGTGTTCATTTATAAAAGAAAATGGGTGTGAAAATCATTACCCGACATTAAAATCCCGAAAGGCAATGGATTAATGACATGGCACGACTAGGACTCTCTTCATCCACACATCCTTAGTCACATAATCCTTCTCCTTCAAAACGACTCTAGCTCTCGCACTCCATTTTTCTTTGTGCTCGCTCTCTCAACCCTCCGGCTCACACTCACGAATTTTAGTTATTTGAAAGGTTTTTCAAAGACACTTTCATGCTTCCGCACCCATCCACGCGCACATCATGTGAGTTATGTCACACCATACTACGGTGGTCCCTCGCATACTTCGTCGACTCCAACATTAAAATCCCGAAAGGTGATGGATTAATGACATGGCACGACTAGGCCTCTCTTCATCCACACATACTTTGTCACATAATCCTTTAGAATGACTTTTGCTCTCACATTCTATTTTTCCTCCGCGCTTGCTCTTTCAACCCTTGCACTCGCGAATTTTAGTTATTTGAGAGGTTTTTGAAAGACACTTTCACGCTTCTGCATCCCCGCGCATCATGCGAGTTAGGTCACACCATACTACGGTGGTCCCTCGCATACTTCGTCGACTCCAACAGATAAGCTTACATCGTCTCCCTCCTTCACAGAAAGAACACTCTGCATTTCTCACCAGTAAGCTCAAACCCTAATTCACTCAATTGCATTTACGTATAACTCGTTCATATATACATCATTTTGCGCGTAATTCGTGTTTGTGATTTGTTGTTTGCAGATTAATGGCGGCGACATTGACTATGAGTCCGACGAGTTTACTCACTGCTTTTAAAGGACTTTCGGTTTCTTCAACTTCACCCTCCTCTTTCTTGAGAGGAGAATTCGGATCGCTCAATTTGAGGGTTAAGCGTTCTCCTCCGTTGAGAGCTCCATTGACGATTACGTGTGCACACAAGAAAGGAGCAGGAAGTACTAAGAACGGTCGAGATTCCAAGGGTCAGAGGCTTGGCGTGAAGATTTATGGAGATCAAGTTGCCAAACCTGGCTCAATCATAATTCGGCAGCGCGGAACCAAGGTTCGGACCTTGATTATTTCAATCTCCCTTAAAAAATCCAGTAATTTTGACATACAAGTGGTATGAAGTATGAACAGACTAATTTTATCGCTTTTTTCTTTTTCTTTTTTTGTGTTTCTGATTATGCATTCTGAGTTGTTTTGTCTGTACAGCACTAGGTACCTGTGATGAGATGTGTAAATTTCATAGCTCAAATGCCTTTAACATCAGAAAAATCAAAACTTTTCCCTTTTAATTCACTACCTTATGGTTGGAAACTTGAATGGCTTTATCATAATTTGGCAGCGAGGAACCAAGGGTCGAATTTTGATTATCTCAGTCTGTACAAAAATTTCAGTAATTTGATAAAGTAGTGGAGGATTGAGAGACTAGTTCTAAAAATTTCTGCTAGGGCAGCAAACGAACCTGTTCGCTCACGAGCAGCTCGAGCTTTAAGCTTATTTAATAAACAAGCCGAGCTTGAGTTAGCTCGAGTAATTAGTAACTCGGCTCATTATAAAAGCTTCTCCAAACCGCTCAACTCGTTTGTAGAGGCTCGTTTAGTCAATGAACCAAGCTCAAACACCTCGATACTAAACGGGCTGAGCTCGAGCTTGTTATTTATGCTCGAGCCGAGCTCAAGCTAGACTAATTTTGAACAAGCTGAGCTCAAACACTTCAAAGCTCAGCTCGTCTGTAATCCTAGTTCTCAACTAATCCTGGGGACTAATCCCACACCGTCCATGAGCCGGGGTCACAATTAAAGCCTGAACAAAACCCTGTGTGATTAGCCCTATAGGAGATGATAGCACTTGAGAAGTCAATCTATAACTAATTGCAGCAATTTTAGGAGATAAAATTGTATTAAGGGACTAACTTTGGTAATTTGTGCATTTTCTATGCTTCCAAGTTGTTTATGTCCGTACAGAAGTAGGTACCCGACTGGTTAACCTGCTTTGCCCTTTAGTTCACTACATTATGGTTGGAAACTCGAAATTGTTGTCATATGGCTTCTATTTGCACGGAGCTTAGTTGCTGATGCTACTGTGCATATTCTTCTACACTTTCATTGGTTTTGAAGTTGTTCAAAACTAAACCACTTGCCTTTCAAAAAAGAAGCTGATTTTCCTAATCCCTTGCCTTTGTATTCATATTTTTCGCGCAATCCTCTATTGTTTAATAGATGTATGCTATATACCTTTGCTAAAATTTCTATGTTATTTTACACCTATATGAGCTGTGAAATTCACCTTGCACCACTGAGGCAATACTTTGACCTGTGGTGAGAAATTTAATACTGAAAACCTTTGTTCAATGAAAACTTTGTGCGGGATAGCCGGCTCATAATAGGTATGCTCTGTCCAGTAAAAATGACGTGCCTCACTATTATCTAGTAGGAGAGTGAATTTACATATTAACAGCCATTTAGATGAATCCATCATAGATTGGCCTATTTGGGCCAAAAAGTAGATGTGCTAATCAGACAAGGTAAACAGCTGCTTTTCCTCCCGCTTAACTTCTCACACATTTGACTATGAGTAGATCAACCGAAGAGGTGATAGATTTGTTTGATTCCAAAGATACGCCCTTTCTGCAATTGTTGGTTTACCATGGAAAAAGAAAAATTCTGATGATCGTATGATGTACCAATGGATATTTTAGATACTCGGTAACCAAGGTCTTATGTGCCTGGAGATGGTGGTTTTGGTTGCTCCATTATAGGGCTCGGCCTTTGCCTTTCGAAGGTAGTCAGTTAAGTTACAATCATTTTAGGAGTGGGACGAAGTTTCTTGTGGATATGTTGATAGTAACACACTTCCAGAATCATCCTTATTTTTTAAAATTTTATTTGAGTTTTGGTATGGAGGAGAGAAGCTTAAAGAAACTGTTGTGGTCGATAGAGGAGCCCAAAGGTTACTACTTCTTGCCTGATAAACAATTGCGGTGACCAGTCGAGTATTTTGAGACATGCCCTTCCATATGGAATACATTTGGAGGCGGAGAAGTTTCTGGAGCTTTTCTTGAGTGAATGAATTTTTTTTTTCTACATGTGGGCAATACAGATACATTGACTCGCTTTCGATGATATTTACAGTTCCACCCAGGCAAGAATGTTGGGCTTGGCAAGGATTATACCATCTGGTCCTTGATTGATGGACTCGTCAAATTTGAGAAGTTTGGTCCCGACAAGAAAAAGGTTTATTCTGAGCTTCCGCATCCAATTAGTTTTGTGCTTAAGATTACAAGAGATGTCTGCTTAACACAAACTGTGTTTTAAATTAACAGGTGAGTGTTTATCCATATGAACCGAAGCCTGAAAACCCTAACAGTTACAGAGCAAGGAAACGAGAGGCTTTCAGACAACAGCGCGAGCGCCGAAAAGAAAGAAAGGAAAGAAAAATTCTCCAATCTCAGATGATACTAGCTTCAGTTGACGAAGCTGCAGAAAACAACCCGATTGGCTGATCCATACAGCTCGCCAGACCACTCGTTCTGTAATTCTTTGTTCCAAGTGTGTAGTTCCTTTATCTGGCGTTCACTGAAGTTCTTGCCGGAAGTTGTAAAGCTTTAACTGCTCACTCCAATTCAAAAAATAACGCTTTTCGTGGAAAGCTCTTCGATTTAAGTGCTGCATTTCAGTACTTATGTAACATACCTGATCGTGCATGTATTTTCTTTATATCGGTCTGAGATGCCTATTAGTTGTGATTTATGCAGTGGGATAGATGCATACTCGGAATCCTTTTTGTAGCATAATTGAGATTTGAATTCAATACACCAGCTTCAGCCATTGAAAGAAATAACAGTTCTGGTTGGTCTCTTGTTACTCTTGTTCTGGGTTTCTTGTTATAAGCTGCGGCTCCGTACCACTTAAAATTGCCCATTGTAGCCCTTATGGGATTCCTTTTCTTGGTTTGCGTCTGGGACTGTCACAAAGCCTGTGACGGTGTAAGTTGGTAACCACCCAGGGAAAAAGCCCTAGCATGAGTATAGCCGGCCTTAGCTCACAAGAGATTTTAGAGATTCGTGCAATGAAATAACGCGGCAAGTAACACTTAATCCCTAAAAAGTTCTTAGTCAACGATGTTTAAAAAGCAAGAACTTTTATGCTGAAAACTTTTATGTTTAAAAAAAACATCATCCATGATGCACAATATCGACCACCATCAGTTTAGAAATGTTACCACATTAGTACCAGGATTGAGAGCACAACAAAAAAGTGTAAGGGAGGAGTACAGAGCTAAAAGGAAAATTCTCTTGAAAAGAAGTGTCTGAATTGAAAAAGGAAATGCTTGTGCTAAAAAAGATCCTATGGATTGTAAATCATTCTCCTTCCTGTATGCGCTTTCCACCCCGGAGAACTCCTACTTTCAGGCAAGCTTGCATTACCACCTGACCTGTAAATTTTTGGAATGAGAAACAAAAGTGAATCCAAGATAATCAAGACCCACATAGAAACGAATTGGCTTTAATTTTTTTACTAAAAAGAGTAATAAAAATAGTAATTGAGAAAGTTGATGCCTCAACTTGAGCAGCATGAAATAACGAACGCCAATAAGCATGGAAATCCACAATACATTCAAAAGAAAATAAACAAAACTAGATGTGCCAACAAAGTGAACCAAAACAGTCTCTTTTCAATCAACATCACAGTTCTCATACAATGCAATTGAAGGCACGTCAAAATCCACCCGACCCGAGTGCTTTTTTCATGATAGCATCGCCCAGTGTACTTTAGGATGAAATTGTCTGGTAGATGAGAACAAAAGGTTTGCAAATCGTTTGATGAAGCAATTCGATCAAAATATGCTGGGAGGTTGGTAGTCGAACTGGTATCCGAGCAGTTAACTCCCTATTTATAAGTACAAGTTATAGCACAAAGAACTCAATTTAGATCATATCATTTTACTTAGTTTGTCAACGTATAAAATAATTTAATCTTCACTTCAAAACCTATTGTCTCCGTTTACCAAGTGAACATTTAAATTAACACTATCCCAAACCTGTCCATAAGTTAACAAAATCCAATTAACCAAGGCACATCCAACGCAACAAAGCCCTCAAATAAACTCATTCAGCTTCTACATTGAGAGACATGTACTGAAGCATAGTTCCAACTTTTCTTTGTTCCAGGTCAAAACAATATCATTTGTCTAAACTGCAACCACTTAGCAACTATTTTCGATCTATTCACCAGCGAGAATAACATATCCTCATATTTTCGCAAATGAAATGCATATTATTGTCAACAAGAACAAGAAGGAATCCAATTCAACAATTTATTTTTGATTAAGTACCTCATGACAGTACACTTGAAAATAACCACAGATTTGGCCCAAATTACACAATAGTACAATACAAGTATTGACTGTGCCATGCTTGGGATTTGGATTTGGAGAATTTATGCTAGGGTGGCTTTGAAGTCAAAACCAAAGCAAACGAACATACTAAATACTAACTAGAGCTGCAAATGAACCGAGCTGTTCACTAACTTTTTGATGCTTGACTCGGTTAAGGCTCGTTTGGCTTCAATTCGTATATTAGAATATTTGAATCTGAGCCTCTATTTTAAGCCCATTTAATAAATGAGCAGAGCCAAAACTTAGGAGTATTTGGCTCGATTAGGCTCACAAACTTAGAAATATGCATATTAATGACAATTTGATGTAAGAAACTTGATCATGTATAAACCTATATAACTTGTATCTGTATAAGCTTAAATATGTACATAATAAAAGTTCAATAACTTGTGTATACAAGGTTCTAAAACTCGCTAGGCGCTCCCAGTGCAGCCGGGCACCTTCTAGCTGGTCCGAGTACTCGACATTGGGCTAGTCGGTGAGGGGCCTTCTAGTGCCTAGGCGGCAAATATTTGGCCTTCCAGACCTTCTTTTAGAACACTGTATGTATATAGCAATTTTTTGCTTGTTAAGGCTCATACACATAAATATATAAGATATTTTCAGTTCGTTAAGGGCAAGGCTCTTGAACAAGCTCAAGCTCCCAAGCTCAAGCACCACTCAAGCCTAGGCAGAGCTCGAATTCAAAATCGCTAAAAAATTTGTCAAACTAAACTCGAACATTCTAAAACTCAGGTTTCAGCTCCGCTAATTTGCAGCCCTATCAATACCAAGTTGCTAACGACGCAAAAGAATCAAACACAGAAATGAAGACAATAAATAGATGAAACATTAAGTCGAAAGGAATTTTACCTTAACTAGATCCGACAATGATGTTGTTAATAGGGATGAAGATAAGCTTCACGAAGAACCCTACGAATCCCATCACCACGAATCCGATCGCTGTACGAAACGCGACCTTCGTGAATTCTGCACAATTACCAGATCAGATCAGATCGTACAAAAAAGTTCAGAATTGGAAGCGAATTTGAAAATTGAAGTAGTAAAAGAGAGATCAGTAGCTATTTTTTGGATGTACCTTTGCGATCCGGTTTGTGGCACCTCTTGACGAGGCGAACGCTGTCCTTAGCGAACTCTCTGAGTGGATCGAAGACGGAGTCCAAGGCGTCCATTCTAGAGAGAGAGAGAGAGAGAGAGAGAGAGAGAGAGAGCTTAGATCTGGTTATGGCGAAAAGCGAGAGAAACAAACGGAAGGGAAGAAAGAGACGAAAAGATGTAGTAGTACGTGGCTATGTGCTACGAAACATTCACTGCTTCAACCAATCAAATTACTTCCGATGACACCAAAATTTGCCTGTTTGGAACTCGTAGAAAAAAATGAAAATGAAGAGAAAATTTATCAATTTTCGTTTCCTTTTTTTATTTCTAGAGAAAATTTCCATTTATTGAAGTCCACTCCATTTATTCTCCTTGTCAATGGACAGAGAAAAGATTTTCACACCTCTTTAGTGAAATTTAATGTGTAAATTTTTTATAAAATGATAAAAAAACAAGGTACACTTTTCAGAAGAGGAGTGTTTAAATCACTATCCTAATATAAGAAGTAATAAAAATTTCCTTCATAGAATCTTTTCGTCAC
Organism: Vaccinium vitis-idaea; assembly: GCA_963854785.1. Classification (NCBI taxonomy): domain Eukaryota; kingdom Viridiplantae; phylum Streptophyta; class Magnoliopsida; order Ericales; family Ericaceae; genus Vaccinium; species Vaccinium vitis-idaea. Next base: position 5,395,008 of record OY978219.1, on the reverse strand, counting down.
ATATGGAAGGCAAATTTCCCTTCATACAATCTTTTCTTCACACATGAAAAGTATAATCATGTAATTTTACATTAATCCACACAAAATGAGTATATTTGGGTAAAACAATCCTTCTGCTTAATATATGCTCCCTCTGTCACATTTTGATACTATTCTATTAATATACTCTCTCTGTCACATTTTGATACTATTCTATTTTGAGGCGCCCGAAAAACATGTCCATTTTCCAATATCATCCATAAAAAACTTGATAAAATCCCATTACTGTCCTTAAAAATAGATGTAATCTTTATGTTCCCTTAAAGGGAACGGCATAAATTGGAAAGTTGGAATGAGTAGTTATTTGGACATTTCATCTAACTGCGGTAAGAGAATTATATTCAAATAACTTATAACGGCTTTGGTTTGTCCTAGTACAAGATGTTGGAATTTGAATCCACGCCAATACTAAGGGGCACAAGATTCTTTTTTTGCTGGCCGAAAATTAGTATTGTTAGTTATAGTCAGCGAAGTTTGAATTCTAATCAAATGCTAAGATACGGCACAAGATTTTGACCCAATGAACTGGCCACTATTTGACATTCTGATAGGAGTAGTTTCGATAACTGACCACCACATCAATTACGTGAAAAAGAACTAGAAAAACAAACAACAAAAGTAACAATCCAAATGCCTACAACATCGCCTGTATTTTCTCATGGACAGTTGAGTAAGCAAGAGAACATCATAAGTTGCACTCAAGTACTCGGTGGACCAATTTCGAATGGTATGACAACAAAAAAACACCTGCATATAAAGAGCTATCCTCGGTACGCAAAATGAAAATATACAAGAATCTCGAGCTTTCTGTGTAACATTTAACGAAGATGGCATCCGTAAGTTTTAATAGGATCATGCATCAGAGGAGAGATTTTAGCCAGCGAAAAAGAAAGGGAGCTTAGCTTCTTCACTTCACTACATCTTCTTGGATAAAATTTTCCTCCACAAGTCCATTCTTTCTGCCCACAGCATCTGTATCCAGATTCCTGACTCTTGACAAAACCCACTGCCTATCTCATTGTTCCTGCAGGTGAGGAATCTGGCTTTCTTACACGCTGGACAGCCCGAGGGACAAATGTAAGGCCACGAGTGTGGCGACGGCCAAAGCTGATGGATGACAGAGAAGTGTCTGACGTTGTTAATTTAGATACAGCTGAAACAAGACCGTCTATGGTTTCTTCTTCTACCTGCATTGCACTTGAATCCTCCTCCTTCCTCTGACCTGTCTGCTTTCGTTGGCACTTCTGCCTCTGTTTCTTTGATGGGTGGGTTTTCTTTAAGAACTCAAATGAAGCAGGGAATTTATGCTTGTCCACAAGATGCTGCTGCCGACTTTTGTAGCTCTTCAGCTTCATGCCACAACCCTCGACCAGGCACTCATACTGCCACATGGAATCATAAATCAATTTTAATTTTCATTGTATCAAGATAGTCTACATATAAAACAGTGAATGACAATTATTGTCTAGGAAGAAGATACGACCAATAACAGTTAAAATTGGATTTGAATGACATGAATTACAGATAATTGACGAGCAAAATCTATAATGATGATGCACGGTACACACTAGCACGAGCAGAGCATGTTACACATGCATCAACAAATGGTATTCAATATTAGGTTAATTTGAGAGCATGAATTTGGGGATGGAAAACAAAATAAGAAATAGAGAAGCTAAATTTATTACTATTCACTTCCCTTTTTTTTATGTTAAATCCCTCCACAAATCCACAATCCAATAACAGCTTTTCTGAGCACTAAAGATACCCTCTGCAACACAATAATGGATAATAATTACCATTGCATAGCCACGTGCAACTTTTGCTTGAAAGAAAGAATCATGTGCTTCAGAAACATGTATGCTGAGAAGGCGTGATGTAGGGTACACTCTTGAACAAATTGAGCAAGATGCAGTGTGCCGTGCATTGTAGTGGTCTTCAAAGACATCCAGAGTATTCAAACGAGCACCACAACCAACAATTGGACAGAATATTTCCCTGGTCAGACAAAAGTTTAAGAAGAGGTTGGCAATTGGTTATGAAAACAAATGAAATGTAGGATTCAAGGAAATTCAAAATGTGATTGTCTCTACATCATAAAAGAACAGAATCAGATCAAAGAAGACAAAAAAATGGATAAATGATCAATTTTTTTGTAATCAGATGATACCTTCTGATTCATATTGGGCAGCCCTTATTCTAATTTTCCTCACTAGAGAGTAGAGACTAGGAAGTTATGCTCCTGAATGTACTATGCTTCTATGAATAGAATCATAAGTGAACTTCTGATATTAGGAACATTAAAAAGTATAGATACCAGAGTTTAATAGAAACAATTACAGGCTCAAGCAGTGAGGACGAAAAAGTGTCAGGCTCCATTATTTACTGTTCTATCGTAACATCTACAGCCCCAAACAATCCCAATTCAATTGTATCACAATGACAACCAACGAAAAAGGGTCAGTTTTGGAACTAGATATGGCAGGCATCTAATGAATTTGCGCACTCTTGTTCAAGTTTTACAATACCTCATTGACAGAGCCAAAAAGCAGCCAAAAATAAAAGGAGAGTAGAGATACACATATTCAAAGTTGAGCCGATGATGCAGGCTCATAATAAATATAATACTTATCTCAACCGTATGTCCCCTATAGTGTCTAATGGAAACAGCTATAGTGTCTAATGGAAACACCCCAATCCAAGAATCCAAGTGAGTTCATTTAGACCATTCACAAGCAATTTAAATCCGATTGTGGATCTGTAGTCCAACATCCATAGCAAATAAATACAAACTTTCGGTATACGCCAACTTAGAGTCACCATTAACATAAACGATAAAAAACAAGGGGCGATCTTATCTTACAGAGATTAGATATGGGCATGGAAACTTACCCCTTACATCTACTCTCGACCATGTTCCAGATACCTAAAAAAATGTTGATACAAATCTATAATCCCCTCAGAACACAGATTAAGGAACAATAAAAAATCTTCCACTTCAAACAATCCAACTTTTGAATGTCAATGAGTGATTATTCTTCCACAAAATATGGATACAAATTGCGATAAGTTCTATAAACTCTTCTCTTCTTCATTTAATTCCATGTCAGCAGAAGCATCAAGATTCAAGGAATGTTAATAGCAATCAGGATCCAAACTCAAGAAGGTCCAAGTGGGGAGAGAAATTAGTGCTGAAATAGAAATTGGAGACTCAAACTAGACCCGATCATGGCCATGAATTGGAGGAAGAAGGAGTTGGGACCTCCAACGCCTTTCCTTTCAGCATTCATTAGACCATTAATTAACAAGTCAACCAAAGTGAAAGCATGAGAAATATCTTTTTACACCAACTTCAGCAATGAAAACTGCAAATGGTTCACATGCATGCCACATGTGGGATTGAGGTCCTTTACACAAGATCATTGTACTCACATACTTTACGAACTCCACAAAAGTTGTGCCTACATCAGGGACATGAAAAAAAGCTATATGTAACTTCTTAAACCTTGTCAAAATTGACACTTATCCTCTTCAACATTCGTATCTTCCAGCAAACCTATATTTTATGATTCCAGGTATTATTTCTAAAAATGCAAACAAAGTACGAACAGGCAATGAAAATTTGACAACTCAGTATAACCTAAATAGCTCGTAAGCAATTACAAAGTATACCTGTTTTCGACATCTTCCATAGTTTGAAGCTGTTGCTTTTCATCCTCACTTATGTCCAAAGCAACCTTGACATAGAGTATAATAAAGTCAAACTTATTCTCACATTCCACTCAAAATTTTGCAGGCAAGCAAAAGTAGTGGTTTGAAGGGTAACCAGAATCCAGTTTTGGAATGATCACAGAAAGTTCAGAATACAAGTTCTGACGATAAAATTGTTTCATCAAAATATAACAGCCGTGCTAAGCAATAATGACCATCTGAATGAAAATTGTAAAAAGCAGGAGAAAATTTTCCTTCACTTTGGATATTAAAAAAAAAACGTAGAAACTATTTCCGTAAAGGACGTAGCAAGAAAATGAGTTTACGCGATAATGAAAAAAAAGCCCTACAAACAACTACAAATACTGCAAAGCAGTGGGTCAAACAAGTGCATGAACTCACAAAAACAAAGTAATTCATCACAATTTAAATCCACTGACACATTTGCGTCTCTTTGTGTGTGTGCTTGTCATATAAAATTGCCCAAAGAATGGTTCACCACCTGCGCGTGCGCTTGTCATATAAGTATTGTAGTGGAAAATATATCTTTAGATGAATATACAGAGACTATCACATGGTTAAAAAAAACCCTAGATGGAAAAATAAGGATACATATGGGATATAACATGATATGGATAGTAGTGGGGGAGAGAGAGTTTTATCCAACTGCAGTGCACACAGCTTAAAGAAGAAGAAGAAACAGGGCAAAGATAGTAGTAAAACAGGAGAGGGGGTGAAAAGGAGGAGGGCAGGACATGAACAAGGGCAAGTGACACATCAACAGTCAGTGTCAATAGACATGAAAAGATGAGAGCTTTCAAGTCCAAATCACTGTGGCAACCAACAACAACATCAACAGAAGGATTGTGATTACAAAAAACAACATAGGAATATTCAATTTTGTGGAAAATGCTAGTACTAGTTAAGGTTTTGAGTAGCGGCTTGTTTGTCTACAATATCTCCAACTATAAATTTAGTCAGTTGTTAGTTGTTACTACTAACAAAAGTAATTACTTTGGGTCTTCCAAATCACTCCCATGGGAGATGGGGAACATAGTTCTTCAATTATTTTCAGGACCTTCAACAGAAGGTTAATTCTCCACTCATTAAGAGTATGAGATAGATCTAAACAATCTAAACTTGAACAGTTTGTCAAAATTTGGTACAAAATTTCACGTATACCAAGTGAATTGATAACTGAATCACAAAAAATTCGCCATAAAAATTACAACTCATGTATGCGCAAACAAAGAGAGATGAAAACGAAGAGAAGAGAATGGAACCTGTTTGGCTAGAAGCTCTCTTTCAATGTTCCCAGGTGCAAAGAAAGGAGCGTCGGGATCGTAGTGTCGACAAAGTGAAGTCCAGTACGGAAACCCTAACGGTGATCGGTTCTCGATATCCATCGCCAATAAGCCTGAGAGCTCGAGTTTCTTCTCTGCGATGCTGTGTTTTCGGCCAATTAACCGATTTGTGGGAGAAACTTGAAGACGTGTTTTTGTGAACACGCCTTTAGAAGGCGTGTTTGCTAACCACTGCACTTTGCAAACACACTTGGGCCTTGTTCTCCAATAAATTTTAAGTGCATTTTATGGAGAGGTGATAAAATGAAAACTAATAAAATGTAGTGGTTTTCCTATATAGATTTTAGGAGGATTTTATGAAAATCTCATTAAATCACTTTTATATTTTATGTGTTGAGATTGGAGTTTCATAAAATGTGAGATTTTATGTCCCAAAAATCTGTTGAAGAACACACCCTTGTAGTATTTTATTTTTTTGGCCATTTTTAACATAGAAAGACCTTGTTCGTTTCGGGTTTTCAAGACCCGGTTTTCACAATTATTATCTAATCATTTTCTCTATTTTCAAATATTATTCACTTTTTTTCTCTCTATCTCTCTCTAATCATTAAGGGGAAGTTCTTGAATGGATTATTTGATTTTATCATCATCTTTTACGAATAAATAAAAGGAGGGTTGATTTTATCACACTAGTGGTCCACAACTATTTTATCACCTAGATTTTATCTATTGGGAAAACAAGGTGATTTTATCACCCCTCCATAAAACACCAACTAAAATCAACTTTCTCATTTTTATCTCATAAAATTCATTCAAGAACTCTCCATAACTCTTATTTTTAATTATTATCTCTATTTCTCTCTCTAATCATTACAAAAACCAAAAACCAAACTCAACACAACCAAAGCGTGTTTAATAGGCACATTTTTTAGAGGCGTGTTTGATAACACACGCTTTTCAAACCAGATGACGATTAACTTAATTTTTTCGCTTAATCTGTCTTAATCTACTGTGAAAGCGTAAAGCAAAACCACGCTTTCTTGAAATCGTGTTTTCTGAACACGTTTTCACGTAATATGGGAATAAAGTTCGAAAACAAGCGTTTTATTTAATAAAAGTTTTAAAAAAAACGCAAATCCGTTAATCAGTCTTTGTTTTCGCTTGGAATTTTACGAATCCGGGGTGCTAGAAATCAACCCCTGCAAATCACCCTAAAAATCGCCCAAAACGACGTCGTTTTGGGCCCGAAAAGATACAACAAATAAATAACTCAAAACTACGTCGTTTTGGGTCGTAGGAACATAAGAGATAGGGCTTTGTTGGAAACTTAATTCTCACTAGGTCAAGGGTTGAAACTTACTTACCACTAGGTCAAGTTTTTGTTTTTGTTTTTTTTGTTTTTTTTTATAAAAACCGAAACAACCACGTGCATTATTCTTAGGTCAATTTTTTTGGGGGTTTAGGCACTTAGGGTATCATACGGTTTCATGAGGTTTTAGAAGTTTAGACACTTTCATGGGATTTTGGGAGTTTAGACACTTTCAAACGTTTGGAGGTTTAAACATTTTCATAGGTTTTAGAAATTTAGGCACTTATTTTGGGGGTAGGGATGGCAATGGGGAGGGTAGGGGGTGGATACCACTACTTCCATCCCCGATCCCCGAACCTATATCAATCATCATCCCCTCCCCGATCCCCACCGGGGATTTTATTTTAACCTCCATCCCCGCCCCGATGCGGGGAACAGGGATCCCCACGGGGAATCGGGGATCCAAAAATGATTGCTCTTTAATGTGTAGGTTTTTTTTTTAATAGTCTTACACTTTAAAGTGAATCAGCTTGCTACTGTTCCAAAAGCTCGAGTTGTTTGGAACTTTGCCCAATAATGTACATCCAGCACTTCCATCACGTGCTACTGAAGAGTTAACACTTCCATCACATCACATGCAATCCACTAGAAGAGTTTACCATGTGAGATCACAAATTAATATGAACAAATGGAGTGCACAATCAAATATCAAAACAAATTTTGCTGTAAATCCGGAACAGATAAGTTTTGATATATATATATATATATATATATATAGGGAGAGGATCCGGTCAGGACTCCCGCATTTTATAAAATGCGGACCTTCCCTCTCCCGGCCAAATGGTCGGGATCCAAACCGTTGGATGTGTTTAAAATGTGTTTTCAAGGGTCTACGCGAAGATTCGGCAAAAAAAATGACCGGGAAGGGCTTCATCTGAGCAGTTTTCATGAAATATTTATCCTACGGTTTGTTATGAAAACTGCTCGGATGAAGCCCTTCCCGGTCATTTTTTTTGCCGAATCTTCGCGTAGGCCCTTGAAAACACATTTTAAACACATCCAACGGTTCGGATCCCGACCATTTGGCCGGGAAATGGCCGGGAGAGGGGAGGTCCGCATTATATTAAAATGCAGGAGTCCTGACTGGATCCTCTCCGTATATGTGTATGTATATATATATATGCGTGTGTGTGAACGGGGATGCGGGGAGGGGCGGGGATCGGGGAGGGGACTGACAATACCATCCCCTACCCGATCCCCAAATTTTTTTAAAAATAATCCCCATCCCCTACCCGATCCCCAAAAAAATCCCCGAATCCCCTCCCCGAATGGGTAGGGGACGGGTTGGATAGGGGCAGGTCGGCCGAGATTGCCATCCCTATTTGGGGGCTTAGGTACTTTCATATGGTTTAGGTATTTAGGCATTTTGGGTTTAGAGTTTAGGCACTTTGAATTTAAGCACTTCAAAAAGAAAAGAAAAAAAACCAACTTGACCCGATGGAAATTATTTTGATCAAAAGTGGACTTAGTGGTAATCGCCCAAAACGACCTCGTTTTGAGTGATTTTCAGGGTGATTTGTAGGGGCTGATTTCTAGCATCCCGGATCCGAATTTACCAGTTTAATAAGAAGACCCAGGTCAGTGCTTACACGTGTGATTTAAAGAGTTTCTCGGGTACTTTGGGCTTTGGCCCGTTGAGAAGCTATGTTTAATACTCAAGAAGGAAAAGGAGAGAAAAATGAAGGAAAATTGGAGAAAAATTTATTGATTTCAAAACTTGAATTTCTTATTTTCTTCCCTCTTTTTCCAAGCAAACAATAGGAGAAAATATATATATATTTTTTCCATAAGTTCCAAACAAACCATCGCAATTTTTTGAGACTAATCACAATGCTAATTCTACTTGTGGGGTCGCATTGCCGATTTAGGCCGAGTTTTCCATTTTTAACACTAATTGTTAAAAACTAATTTTTCAAAAAAATACTAAAAGCTAAGTTGCTAAAAACAAATTTATTTCTCATTAGCTAAAAGCTAATTTACTAAAAGCCAATTTTCTCTCACATAGCTAAAAACAAGTTGCTAAAATCACGGGAACGAGGGACGATGCTGTCCCCGAAGGGACAACATGGATGTTGGGCTGATCAAAACCATCAATTGTCGACTCAGATCAGTTTGGCAGTGGACGGTTCAGATTTGTTTGGATAAAGATGTGATCTCAGCCGTCCATGGGGTTCAGATTTTTTTGGACAAAGATGTGATCTAAACCGACCACGAACGGCCGTGATTAGCCAGCATCCATGTCGTCCGCGAAGGAACTGCACCAACCCTGTGTCCAAAATCACATTGGTACTCTTAGAAAATGAGAGTTGAGCGTACTAAAAGCATTTTAGCAAACAAGAAACTCACTCTTAAATCGGAAGTCGATTATTAACTGGCCTAGTTCCATTTCAAAAGTTGATAGTTTTTTTTTGTCCCTGCCTTTTTTGCTTAGCTTTTTTAGCACATTTGTTCTAGAACTTAAAAAAAAAAATTATTTTAACATTTGGTTCTAAAAATGGAAAACTAACACCGGATACAGAGACTGAGCATGGGCTTCCAATTTTGGGGCCTGAACAAAGGGGTTCCAAGTGGGCCTCATATTAGGGCCGACAACCGAACCTAATACCACGATTTCCCTTTCTAGTAGCGTGTCAGAGACGCAGACAGTCGCAAGAGAGAGAGAGAGAGAGAGAGGCGAAGAAGAAGGAAGGACGACGAAGCGCAGCCACAATGGATCCAAACGCAGTGTCGAAAGCATTTGTGGACCACTACTACTCCACCTTCGACACCAATCGCCCTGGCCTCGCTAACCTATACCAGGACTCTTCCATGTTGACCTTCGAGGGTCAGCCATTCCAAGGCGCTCAGAACATCGCAGCCAAGCTCGCCAGTCTACCCTTCCAGCAGTGCCAGCACAGCATCACCACCGTCGATTGCCAGCCGTCTGGCCCTGCCGGTGGTATGCTTGTTTTCGTCAGCGGTAACCTCCAGCTCGCGGGCGAACAGCATGCTCTTAAGTTCAGTCAGGTCGGTCTTTCTTCGAACACCATTGCTGCACCAATTGGAATTTCTGTTTTATGTGGATGTTGGCGTAACCGTTTTCATGTTCGTATTAGCCTGTTTATTGCCATTGGATTGGTTTCTGTACTGTTGCTTTTGTAGATTCAGCCATTCAGGTTTCACTAGGTTGTGTGGAAATCAGCCAAACCAATAACACACAGCACAGACCGGTTTTTATATGTAACTAATGAAGACTAGTAGTCTTCAGTTAGGTTAGGTTTTGGTGTATAGATTTGTATTTGAGGAATGATATTTCTTTCCTTTCCCAGTATAGCAATCGATAAAAAGGGTGCAAGTGCAATCGATGCATCATGCAAAAGTCACCACAGATGTACATAAGGCTATTCACTTCTGTGTAGCAACTATATCCAACTTCTCGGCACTTCTCCAATATGGCTAGGAAAGAGTTCAATCTCGGTCACCCCGCCTATGAAACAATATGTTTCCAGTTTCAAGGTCCCAAAACAGGAATCAGGGTTTAGTGGATTAGGAATCTAGGAGTATACTTTGTAGTGTCAACTGTCAAGTTTGTATATGTATATATAACACCTTACTTTTTATGCCCTTTCGCAAAAAATCACACTTTACCCCCAGGTTTTATATGGATCTATGTTTTATCACATTAAGGTAAAATTCTAAACAAGATAAAATTATTTACATATTCATATAAGCATATATTTTATTTATATAGAGTAAACATCTCACGTGTCTAGTTCGGTTAATCCACGGTTTCATGATGAAAATCTGTGGACCAAACCACGATTCATGGATTTCTAATTTCTGAATCAGTGTCTGACCATTAATCCATGGTTCCAATCCAAAACGTACGGATCGGTTTCATGGTTCCTATAATGCGAACTGGTTGCCGGTGCTTGCTAGTTGCTATTTTCCTTATGGAATGTAATCCGTGGATAAAATCGCAACCAATCCCTGACTCATGAATTGGATTGGGACCGGATCGTAGGACTTTTGGTCTGGACACGGATTGCATTTTCCAAAAATCATGACTCGTGTAGGATCCAGAACTTCTTAGCACTTCTCCAGAATGACTAGGAAAGGATTCAATCTCGGTCAGCCACCTATGAAACAATGTGATTTAACAATGACTATAGTCTAACTGCGGTTTCAAGGTATGCGACAAGATGATCAAGCAAAGTATGGCCATATTTGATGCCTAGTTACTGTTATTTTTTCCTCTGCAAGAGAATTCTTTCTAACTGCTGCTTCTTGTCCTTACCCTCTTCAAAACTCGAACTTACACGTCAATGAGCTGGACTTTAGTGACATTGCCGATCACCTCCAAACAAAAAATACACTGTAATCCACAACTCAGATCTGTACTACAGTTTTCGATGGTGTGTTCGGATATTACAGTGTGTTACTGTTTCATTGAATATAAAGTACTGGAATTCGTGTGGTCTCATGATTTAGTAATAGGTTAAGTTGCTAGTATAGATGCTTACAACTTAAGCATATGCAAATTGACTGGTTTGGAGCGGTATTATGCATAAATGGGAAAAGAATGCAAATCATTCAACTGGTAAGCGAATTATTGTCAAGTGTTAACTGAAGTAAGATAATCTAGTTGCTGGTAACTGCTGTGGATATGGAAACAATAAGAATAATTGTTGGGACTTGAAGTACTAGTGGGAGGTTCCTGTAAAGGAAGCTGGAAAAGGCAACAATTTTTTGTTGTGCTGGAGATGTTGCTTGGAATTGCTTTTGCTTTGATAATGTACTTGTAGCTCAAGTGGTTAAAAATATTTAAACTTGTTTTCTAGACTGCCTGTGCAAATTGGGGGTGGCACAATGACATACGATATGTTATTTTAAGATGTTTGTAATTGGTTTAATGATTCCAGCGATTGTTACTATTTATATTTGTAGTTTCAACTTCCAAGTAAAAGTTCTATTAATTGAAATTGAACTTGCACTTGGTTCTCACGGAAGCTGTCTTATATACCCAGTGGGAGTGGTAGTGGAGAACTGTCTTATATACGTGTGAAGGGGAATGACTATTTTTATAGCAGGGTTGAACTACGGCACCACTTCTCGTGGACAGGTGGCTCATATATCTTGGTTCGACAATTAAAACTTTCTCAAGTACCTTTGGGAAATACATCATAAATTCCCGTTACATGACAGAACTGGCTTGTGCAAGAATTGGTTCATGTTCTTGTTAGGATATTTCAAATGCACAGCTCATGGTCTTGCAGTACTCTGCTCCTATCTACACATGAAGTGAAGGATTACAACTTTATGCAGCAATGCTGTCTCATTTTAATGTTTTAGGGATGAGTACAGTAACCTATGTGGCGTCATTTACATCTCTTGAAGAATCTGGTGTAAGTATAATTGCTTCAAGATGGCTTCCTTTCGTTGTACTTTTGGCCATTTTTTCCTCTGCGAGACACTAGATTTCCTCTACACCAGAAAAAAGAAAGTGTAGACTACGGAAGCACGACTTTTACAATGGATACTATTTCAAACAGTATTCCCTCTGTGTGATGTTGGGTGAGTGCAGGGGAATTTCCTCGACAAACCTGGTCTTTATTATAAACCGTTAGATTGATCTTTTGCGCCTTAATATATATGTCTCGGCAATAATTTTTTCTATACCCTAATCTCTCTCTTTTGGCCTGCTTTTTTTGTGTGGTTCACAGTTGTTCCATTTGATCCCAACACCGCAAGGGAGTTTCTATGTGCAAAACGACATATTCCGCTTGAACTATGCCTGAATGTGGCCAAAAATTGTGGAGCTCAATAGAGGGGGTGTTATTATGATTGAATGTCGGGACATGAAAAGAAGATTGCTCTATTTTAAAAAGCTGTTATGGTAGGCTGGAAAACCATTGAACTGGAACATCCTATACTTTTGCTGTTTGCTATTCGTAGTTCCAACAGCTGTTGGAATGCTTAGTATTGTCAAGGTTCTATTGAATTGCTTCTTGATTTCTTGTGAATTGGACCGATTGGAACTTTGTTTACAAAATGCCGCTCATATTTACAATACCGTTCTTGTTTCATTCTACTGAAATTAGGAACAAACTGGACTGTTGCAGAAACAACCCGAATAATCTGTTGTGAAGCTTAAGTCACAGTCTCGAATGAGAGAATTCCTTCTCACCTGAGAAAGTGTAGCAAAAGCAATCAAATCCACTTTTAGGAGGGTGGTGGAGTGATGATAAGGATTTTCATAAGAGTTAACTCAAGAATATCTATCTTATTAAGCAACCATAAAGTGTTTTTTGCCTTTAACTTTGGAAAGCACGGCCCTCTAGCTTTTGCCATGCTAGACTTAGAAAGGGAAATTTCGTGACTCTCACGCATTGAGGAATAGTAGGGTCTAGAAGATCTTTTCCCGAAAACGCCCAAGAAAGAGAAATGAACGGCTTGTATTCACATTTTATGGATCTAAGCTGTCCGTTTCTCTTTCCGGGACGTTTTTGGGGAGAGTTTTCATGGACCCTAACATTTTCGCTCATACATTTGTTCTTTCTTCCGGTGATATTACACCAGCATGGACTTTTTCTGAATGAATGTTTATTAGCTTCGTTTAATTTCTTTTCTTTTCTAGTCTACTTTGCCCCTTTAATCAGCAAGGGATTTACAGGGACAGCTTTCTTATACTCCATATGTTTGTGCATCCAAAAAAATTGTGAATCAAACTATAGCTTGATTCCGTAACGTTAACTTTTTCCCTTTCATTGTCATCCTGTCTCTCTTACCTGTATATAAGTAACCCTTCATCTTTCTGGCTCGCAATCCCCTCACCAATTTTCTTCACCCTTCATCTGCTCTAATTCTCACGTATAGCGAGTATTAGAGAGAGAAAGAAGAAGGAGAGACAGGGAAAGTAAAGATGTCGGATTGGGGACCGGTGTTTGTTGCAGTGGTGTTGTTTATACTGTTAACGCCAGGACTGCTGATTCAGGTTCCGGGGCACGGCCGGTATGTAGAGTTTGGAAATTTCAAAACCAGTGGAGTGTCCATACTGGTTCACTCCATCCTCTACTTTGCTCTCATCTGCATTTTCCTTTTGGCTATCGGGGTCCATGTCTACATGGGTTGATGACGATGATCGATCTCCGAGTATTTGTCATCACCTCCAACTCCGATTTGTTATTTTTCATTGAATATTTGTTCGGTCCTCTACATTCTTTTTTATGCACTCGAATATGAGCAAAGTAAATGATACATGATAGTTTTGTGAGTGATATGAATTTGTTTTTCAAGCTGGTCTTTTCTTCAACTTTTGCTTGCGTCGTACATTTTTATTGGGAATAATTTGTCATTGTTATTTCTGTAAAATTGCGAAATTGAGTTTATTAAGGACAAAGAAAAGGAACTTTTTAGTTAACTTTCTCTATAATTTGTTTGCAGAAGACTTGAAATCAATAGTTTTTCGATTCCCCAACTTCATGAGGGTTTGATCGCCATAGTCGCCCAGTCGTTCATTCTTAGCCTCTTGCCAATCACTTCGAGTTTTAGAACTTGCCTTCTCCAACAGCGTGAGGAAGAAGAACAAAGCATGTCAAAAGAAACAAAAAAAAAAAAAAACACTTTAGATGCCGTATGACTAGCTGCATACGATGAAACCAAACTGAGCCTTATGTCTCAATCAATTGGGATCGGCTACATGAATCTTATTTTTTCATTAAGCTAATGTTACCGCAATTTGACATCACACCTCAAATGGTATTTTATATACTTCGTGGGATTTCGTATATGGTTTATAGATAAATGATTGAATCTTTAAACGCTCTTCAAATGCTATGACGTGCTCGGAAATGGTCGAAGTAGTTGAATAGAAGGATTACTATGACTATAGCCCTTGGTAAATTTACCAAACACAAAAATGATTTATTTGATAATATGGATGATTGGTTACAGTGGGATTTCTTGTAAGCTGGTCTGATTTATTGCTCTTCCACTGTGCCTACTTCGCTTTAGGGGTTGGTGGTGTGTGATTCAATTCAATTCGTCAAATAAACAAATTTGTATGGATTGATGGTGTTTTCATTACACTTGGGTTTTATCTCAATAGGGAAAAGGAATCTCCACAAAGCAGGAGAAGTTTTTGGGTGCGGGGAGGGCACCACCGTGCCCGAGGACTCATCTTGGCCGTTCAAAATATTTTTGAAAGGTCCGGATTTTAAAGAGAAAAAAAGAAGAGAAGAGAGAGAGAGGGAGAGGAAAGAAATCTGGACTGTCTAAAACAGTTTTGGACAACTGGGATGGACACAAATTTGGACTGTTTAAAACACTTTTAGACGGCCGAGATAGATACAAATTTAGACTATCTAAAATACTTTTGAACTGTCGGAATGGATGTTCGGGCATGACTACATGGTGTCGGCCGACACCCAAAGTTTTTTCATAAAGCAGAGTATGGGAAACTGATCACCCACTTTTTCTTTAGTTCTCGAGTGTTAGGATAAGGCAAAGCAAACATTATCTTTGACTTATTAAAAGCTGCCATAAGGCTTACTACAAGCGGCATGGGGTGGTTGCACCATCCTTTCAGCAATCAATTGCAGCACATCCATATGGGTGCTTGTCTGCTTGAGGTTGGTTAGCAGCTAATTGGATAACATGTTTTTGACTGGACCGTAAAGAAGGTTAATAGAGACGCGCATAAATTGGTTCGGATATTTATAACCTTCGGGAAAAAGAAAAAAAAACCGTGATATTTTAGGTCATACATAATTTTTCAGTCGATTATGTATTCACTTTCTCAATCATCAATCCATGACTCCATTCACATTTCTTCTAGGTCAATTTTTGAAAGACGTTTTCACTCTAACTGGCTCATGATCACACACGCTTATTTGTGACGCAGCTTTATGCTACTAGTAGCTAGTAAGAGCATCTCTAGCAGGTTAGCCATAACCCCCGACAAGAGGTATTGCCAAGCCAATGGCTATAAACGGAAACGAAGTAGCCTCGTCACTTCTTTCGAAGCTACAGTACCTTGCCACAGGCGGCGAGCTCACTGCCCGCCTTTCTCTCTCTCTGTGGAAAAAAAGAGATACTGGAATATTGATCCTTAAATCGATTTGAGACTAGAGGTTGTAGGTCTCGTCGAGGCGATTTCAATAGTGAGACTCGTTGGCGGCGGTGTTTGCCACAGTCCGCACACGCGTGTGGAAGAGTCAAATCCACTCTCGCGCGTGTTTCTCACAAGCCGCAAAGGTTGAAGATGGTTCTGAGGTGATTTTTTTATTTTGGTTAAGCCAAGTGGCTAGGCTATTGGGTAGAGGTGATATTTTTTAGTTAGCTATATTATCATATGACATTTTTTTGGGACAAAATGGCTAAATTTTTGCTTATATTGCTGGAGATGCTCTAATAAGGACCTCATTTGTTGTTATTGCTTATCCATTTAACCTAGTAAAAAATGATGCTGTTGCTTCCCATGAATTGTTTAAACTAGCTTTACTGATTTTCTGCCCAAATACGGCTCCAAATTACTATATTGTCGAATCTCATTACCCCACTACTTGAATAATTTCACAAGGACCGAAACACAACTGGCCCCCTCAGGGTTATTCCGGTTGACGGGTGAGTTTGCTTCCCTACACAATTAACCAAGATTTGCTTCTCGGGATCATGACGCAATAAAATATTTTTTTGTGAATCCCTTAATCAGACGGTTTGTCTTTGAACAAACTAGAAAAGAAATTAGTTAAGTTGCACGTAAACTGACCCTAACACCTCTGTCATCGGTTAAAAAAAAAAAAACCGAGTGGCCCCCACTTGGTGCTTGCAAAAACTCCACTCCAAAATGACCATTGTCCCAATCTCTCCAGAAAGTGAGGCTTTTTTCACTTCTCACCTTGTTCAAAACCTCTCTCTCTCTCTCTCTCTCTCTCTCTCTGTGTGTGATAAGTGAGAGCAATGGTGGACTGGGGGCCGGTACTGATCGGAGTGGTGCTGTTCGTGCTGCTGCAACCGGGGTTGCTGTTTCAAATACCAGGAAACAACAAACTGTTGGAGTTTGGGAGCATGAAGACCAACGGCAAGGCCATTGCATTCCACACTCTCCTCTTCTTCGCCCTCTACGCCATCCTCATCGTCGCCGTTCACGTCCACATCTACACCGGCTGATCTCTCTCTCGAGCGCAAATTTTCTTTGAATAAAGGAAAGCATAGATTACTGAAGCAGATCGGAAGTTATCTTTGTACATTTTCTCTCTTTCTTTCTTGTTTGATACCTGCTTCATGTACTAGTTGTTGGATTTTTGCCAGTCTCTATTAGCTTGATGCATAACATATGATTAACTTATATAAGGATCTTCCGAATGTGGGGTTTTTTGGCTTTAGATGTACATGTGGAAAATATTTCGGATACACATTTTGCAGCAAAACCTCTCTATAACTCTTCGATTCTTGGAGGTTTAGGGGCAGTTGTTTCAGTGGTATTCTGAGCGCAATCACTTTGTGCATATTACTAAAGGTTACGTACTTACGTCCGTCCTCAATCATCCCCGCCCATACCCTCAATGACAATGTGTCGGGAGTTGTCCAATGTATGCGGGTCGTACGTGCATCGTATGAGACAGACTCACGTTCATCAGACGGATGCTGCTCATTATCTTCCTGTTTTTCTACTCGAGCTATGCAATCATCTCCTTCTGGTCCCAAATGGGAGAAATCCAATTTCAGTGTCATTTGAACTGTTCATGGTAGAAGTCTAGCACAATCAGGGCAGCAAGGAGACTAGCAAGGGGGTGTAACTTTATAGCAAGTTTTAAGTTTATTAGAGGGAGTTTGTTTATTTAGAGCATAGTACAAGGGATAAAATGACTTTTTCCTATAATTCTGTTTTCCGATTCGTTTCCGATGATGCAACAAGAATAAGATTAGCAAGTGGAGTGGTAGACACCTAGCCGATAACAAAAAAGGGATAGACACCTTGTACTTGTATGCATTTGGTCGTGGTTTCGAATCCAAACCATCATATCCCCAATCCAGTAAATTAGAGTAATTCCCTAAATTGTTGTAAAATATTTCTTGCATTGTAAAGGGCAAACAAACACACTGAGATTAAATGCAATTCCACATAAAACCTATTCAAGCTGTAATTACTCTACCAAATCTAAGAGAAGAAACAATACTCACACCACCACAATGAGAAAAACTGGATGCCGGCTGGGTACCACGTGGCGGTATCCAGCGCGCATCTCGGTCGTCCGAAAGTATTGGATTGCTCGGACACCACATCAGCGGTACCTTATTTGCACCCAAAATTTTCTCCACCACAATAAGTTCAGATTCCAGTTCAAAGCACAAAGCAACCATATATAATAATACCAGTTGCAACTTAATTTGGCCTTTATTTGGGTACCAAATGGTCAGAATCTTTAGGTGGAGATCACCCTTAAGAACTGGTATGTGAAGAAAACAAAAACAAAAAAAGACTCAAGAGCTTATAGTAAATTAGTAATACTGTAAACTTACCAAATAATACTAGAGTATGAGCTTAATCAGTGTGAGATCCATGCTTCTGATTGAAACATAATCAATCCATGTTTGACAAAGAACTACTAGATCATAATTAACACCAAAGACACTTAACCAAAGGCTCAACATGTTGCCTTTCTTGTAAACGAAATCATGGGCGAAAAAACCCACACAATATTCCTCAGAAACAAAGCGCAGTTTAAGGAAAAGAAAAAGAAGCCTACTGAGAAGGCAAATTAAAGGCAACCCAGTTTATGGGAGGGAACTGTGCAGATTGTGGATCGATCAGGGACGTATGTGAATCCCGATTGCGACGATTAAGATGGTGTAAATACAAGCGTAGAGTATCGCGTGAACTAGGATTGAAATCCCACTGGTGTACATGTTTCCAAACTCTACGACCCTCATCCTTGCTGGGAACTGAAACAGAAGCCCTGGTGACAGAAGAATGAACAAAACCACCGCAACCACTACCGGTCCCCAATCAGCACCCATCACTCTCTCTGTTTCTCTCTCTGAAAACGAGGTTGGATTTTGATATCACTTTGGAAGGGGAGTATGAGAGTTGAGACAGAAATGTTGTCTGCAGATAGGTAAAGGAATATGTAGAGACGGTTTTCTTAGGGAAGAAGGAAATTGCTGATGCAAAACTTGGAAAGAAGGAAGACAATGGGATCAAAAGGGAGGAAAGGTATGTTATACAGTGGAACTTGCTTTAATCACAATAAAAAGAATCAAATTCTTTTCTTTTCTTTAATAAGCATCCACTAATTGATTACCAAAATGGTTCTTTTCCCTTTGCTTTAAAGATGCATCCATGAAAGAGATCAAAAGAGGATCAAAAAGCAAGTGGGACGTGTAATGCCAGATGCAGAAAAGCTAGTTGGGTTAGGAAATTGTTTGCTCGTTTCCTTTTCCGCCCTTTTGAACAAAGCTAAGTGCGAAATAATTAGCCGAAAATATACAATACTGTCTGACAATTTCAGTATTCGGTTCTATATGTGCAAATGGACATCAATCAATGACTAATATTTGAACTCTCCAGCATAGTGTGACTGCAAGATCAACAGCAAGAGGACTTTGAGAGTTGTCTACAAGCTACGGTATGCTAAAGGAATGTCTGTAGGTATTAAGGCAGCCACTTCATTATACTATCCCCGGGTTCGTATTCTGTTGGTCTATCATTAGTCTATCTCACTATTTTTCACTGGGATGCATGTTGCCCCTGCTTATTTTCCAACCTTAAGTGATCATATTTGAGTCAGGGCCGTATGGAAAACTATGAAGCACGGCCCCAATATGCCTAGCTGAGCAATAAATTCCAGCAACTTCTCATTAACTACTCTGAAATTCATAGATATGACGAATTCTACCACTGTCTTCCCCCTCTTCGGAAGCAGGTGCTGCGCAGCACCCCCCAGCTTCCCCTTCGTTTAGAATCTTTAAGTTTCTGCAATTAATTCTTGCCTATGCAACTAACTAGTCTTCAACAAAGAACTAGTCTTGTGATAGTAGTTTTGGTATATTCCTAGCAGTTCTAAGAATTGAAAGGGAAAAAGGAAATTCTCATACTAATCGATGGTCAATAATTCAACGTAATTCGTTAATACATCTAACAAGACTATGGGAAACAAGACTGATAGGACACAAATGATGATCACTAAACTACAATTTGAGTAGACAATTTCGCCAAGTATGCAGTGGTAGCCCTTTCCCCTTGCGGGCAAACATGAACTGAGCGCGATCCTGTCATCTCATCAAGTTCTATCCAAGACAGCAAATGCTTCCCTCTTTGTAGCTTCTTCAACTACATGCCCCAGCTCCATGAAAATTTCGATTGTGCTGAAATAAAAAAACCAAGCTATCTTTGATCACTAAACCCAAGTCATATACATCAGAATCCTAAAAAAAGGAAGAAGCATTTGCTTAGGCGTGAATGTATAAAGAATTCAGATGAACAAATAAAAAGCACAGTTGAAAATCAGAAAGACTTTTGTAGTTCCCTTCACAAAATCAATTCACACATCAAGTAAATTACTACTTTTTAAAGGTCTAAAGTCTAAACCACTAACTTTGTTTAATCCCCTAAGAAAGACTCCTGGCTTTGTTTTAAACCAGTGCTATCGGCAGATAAACCAATCTTCAGCTATCAAAGCTAATCATGCATAAAAGGCTACAACCCCGACGATCACATATTCGAGGTAATGCCATTGCAGGCATAAGATCAGCTCCCCACCATACTCCCATCTCTCTCTGTAGTCCTCCATACCCCAACTTGTGGGCTCTAACCCAAGTCCAAAATAATGACCTGAACTGTTCACTTGGTAGACATCGAAGACTATACATATCTATAAAAAAAATCAGCTTAATCGGACACACTGATAAGTACGCTAACAAATTACATTTTGTTCTGCAAAGCTCGGCTCGTTCACCCCCTACGTGCAACTCTAGTAATTGCGGACCAATCGCATCTTTTACTCTATCCGATATTGCAAAATTGATGAATATGAACATAGATACTGTAGACATATTTCACCAGTAATGTCCTTGGATGAGGGTGTAGGGCAGACAATGGAGCGGCCTAATTCCAGTAAATCGGAAACAAGGGCTACGAAGCAGAACAGAAGGACCAATCCGACGACCCAAGGCATCAATACGAAGCCAATCACGAAGGTCACCGACCCCAACATCATGAGAGCCAGAGAAATTGCGAGGAACAGAGAGGCGAAAACCGAGGGAGAGGAGACGAGTGAGGTCGTCGCTGAGTGGAAGGGGTTGGGAAAAGGAGGGGATCGAAGGATTTGAATGATCATACTGCACATCTCGTACAAGACCCCCTGGTTTGCTGCTGTTCGTTTTGCTCCCTCATCGTACTTCGAGATCAGCAGAAGTTGCACCGCAACATTTGGATGCTCAGTGTACACCAAAACAAAAAGCACGAGTTAAAATGTCGATGGTGAGATAAAACAACGAAAAAATATGGACGCAACATCCGAACACAAGTTCCGGATACAACACTCACCTCACCACCGTGATAGTGTTGTGTCGGAAGCATTGTTGGAAAAACAATCAGTAGTGTGACTTCTATCCACTTGCAGGCCTCTCTCTCTCTCTCTCTCTGTGCTGAAGACGAGGCAAAAGGATAAGCATTGTCGTCTTGCTTTCTGGGCCAGTTTTTTATACGATGCAGACGTATGAGAGAAGATGGGCAAAGGTTTCGCTGTTAGTGTAAGACATGAATCTCATCTTCATCTTCATCGAGCGTAGATAGTCGAGTTGCAGGCAGACCCGAAATCTTACAGTAATCCTCATCCCAACTTTCTAGTCCAACAATCAAACAAAACCTTACAGTAATCCGATTGAGTAGATTTTTTTTAAGATAAGCCCAAATTAACCTTTGATCAGTACTGATAATCGAGTTGCAGGCAGAACCGAGGAAAATTATTTGCAAGTCGATGACCTGAATTAATTTTAGCATTGCAGTAGCATTTCCGGAAGATTATTCAAGGGAGTGACTGAAGAACCAGAGCACGTGGTCCATCCAGTCTTTAGAACATGTAGAATTATTTTGTTTTTGTTTTTTTTTTGAACATACGGCTACGGATCTTTGATCATGGTGATTTTGTGGATGTATGATCGAGTTGGTGGATACTTCAAAATAAACATTTCAAGTCACTGAGGCTAGGTGGGCCTCTCGAGGGGCGACTTCACGATTTTAATCCATCGCTGACAAAAATATATTGAGTGTCTTTGATGAAAATTTGTGTGCAAAAATAAAAATCTCTTACTAGGCGAAAGAGATATATACAATACATTACATCGTTTGACATCCCACGAGTCGTCATATTTTGGAGAATGCAAGAAAGACATTAGGACCTCATTTTGGCTTATTCTCTCTAAATGTTAAAATGGAAACTCATTCTCACAAAATCTGTTTTGAGGAGGGGCTGCCAAACATACATAACTTCAAAAAGAAAAAATGAAAAACCAAAAATAGGCTCATCCCCTTAAAGTTTAACCAAATGCATTTCCTATTTTCCTTCCCAACATAAGTTGTAACCAAGGTTCGATAGACTATTTTAAAATGTGTAATACTCCACTATCCTTAAATGGGTATTATTTATGGGCATTAGGCTTGCTTTGTTTTGTTAAGGCTATAACAATTCCGTTCAAATTTAATTAAAAATATTTATTTTAACCACGCACGAGTAATCCAGCACTGACAATACTGAAAAAATTAATTTATGCCTAAATTTTTTTTTTCAGTGCATTTTTTGAACCTAGGAAGGTCGCTTGACCCCCCTGGTTTCTTGGTAGAGTCGCCAGGGGGCCTCTCTATGGCTGACCAAGGCCTAGTTAGAGCCTGTTTGGCCGCTTGTTTTTCCCATTTTTGCATTCTCTTTTTCCACTTCTGGGCACATTCTGTCATAACTCGTTTTCCAATTTTGGGTGTCCAATAATGCTACACACACAGCAGCCCCCCACAGCAGCTGCACAGCAATCAGCCAATCGACGTCGTTTGGCTTTTTAAAAAAAAAAAAAAACCCAAAATTCCTCCCAGATCTGAAAACCCCGTTCCCCTTCCCCTTTGGTTTGAATACAGAAGACAGAGGAAGGTGAGAAGAAGATGACAAAGATCGCCACCACCGGTGACAACCATCACACCACCATCCTGTACCACCGATGAAGAAGAACCTCTCTCCTCACAATCTGAGATCTCCTCCTCCAAAACCCAAGAGCACAAAGAGAGAGAGAGAGAGTCCCTGTCAAAGCTGAAGGGCTTGCGATTGAGCCGAACGGGCAAAACACTATTGCCATTCTACTGTAAGGACTCCAAATCCTTCTCTGTTTTTATTTTCTCCAATCCATTTTATGTGTTCACAAATCATAGCACAAGATCTGTGTGTATCTATAGGTTTGTACGCATATATTATTGTGTATAATGCCGTCTGGTTGCTTAGGAATTTGGGTTGGGGTGATGGTGGTACGCGATGGTGGTGTGGTGGTAGTCACCGGTGGTGGCGATCTTCATCATCTTCTTCTCGCCTTCCTCTGTCTTCTGTATTCAAACAAAAGGGGAAGGGGAGCGGGGTTTTCAGATTTGGGAGGAATTTTTTTTTTAAGCCAAACGACGTCGTTTGGCTGATTGTTGTGCAGCTGCTGTGTGGGGCTGCTATGTGTGTAGCATTATTGTTGTGTTTCTAAGCCAGAAGTGAAAAAGAGCTGAGGAGCTGCTTTTCCATTTCTCATTCTCTTTTTCATTTTCCCCTCATTTCTCCCTCCCAATCCTGCCCATCACCCCTCTGTATCCTTGAGCAACAAAAAACACCCCTTCTCATTTTATCTCTGTGAAAAAGAAAAAAAAACTGATCGACAGTGAAAACTTGAGCACCGATTGGAGATTTCAAATGGACGGTGTCTGGTTTGAAACCTTCAACGATCTCGGAGTTCCGATCTAACTTTGGGAGATTCAAAGTTTGGGTGTTGTAGAAAAAGGGAGAAGTGGAAGAAAAAAAATAATCCAGATGGGATTTTGGGCGTGAATGGGTTTGGCGTGGATTTTGATTTGTGTTCATCAAATTGAAGTACGGGAGAGAGAGTGATTTGTGTTTATGGCAAAAAATTGATTTGTGTTCATGGAATGGGTTTTTGGTTGATTTCACAGTGTTGAGAGAAGGGAGAGAGAGATGGAATGTAGAAGAGGAAGAAGAAGGATGTACCATTTTAATAGACAACGGTTTTAAAATTAAACTGCCTTGGTTTTTCCATTTTATAGTACATTATTTATATTAAGTGGGAGACTTTCAATTAAAAAAATAAAATTGAAGAGCAAAAATTTTATTCCAAAAAATAAATAAATAATTAGATGGGACACGTCTACAAAAATATTTCCCAACATAACTTTAAAAAACTTCCTAAAAATCATATCCGTACACATTTGGAATACAATAGTAAATAAACAAGGGCAAAATAGTAATCAACCACTCCATAACTCATTTTCATCATTATTCTCCCAAACACTACACTTGTTGCAAAATGCATTCTGCATATTTCTTCCAAACACTTCTCTTAAATTGAAAACACATTCTGATCATAATCCAAAAAGCCAAAAAGTTAAAAATGAAAAGTTCATCTTCATCGAGAGAGAGCATTCAACACTTGAAGATAAAACCCATCCCTTTCGTTGAATGGTGGGAGCAATGCCCAATGAACATGAATTATTTTTCTTCTTCGGTGTCGCTGAACATACCGCAACATATCATTTAAACTGCACACAATTTAGCAATCCCATCCTTTTCCTACAAATTCGATACGCATCGGCCGATACGGAACGAAAAACCTTGCTCCTTAGGCCCTCTGGACTTGCACAAAGCTTCATCTTAAGCCTCAAAAAATTATTTCCAGAAAGAAAGGTTCAACACGCCACCCAAAAATAAGAAATTTTTCACTTAAAGTAAAAACATCCCTTCGGCAGCTAAGTCATAAAGTTGACTTTTTAGATACCATCAACATGGTATCTCAAAACACGTCATAAACCACAAATTTATAAAGATAAGTAAATTACGGATCTTTACAAATAACTTTTTGTATACAATCATTTTTTTTTGTTATTTATTTTTCATAATTTTTTGTTTTGCTTTTCGTCTTTTTTCAGGGATTAATCATTTGTATCAATGAGGACTTAGAAAAATATAAAAATGTTGGCCAAATTGGAAAAAGTTAATATAAGATAACGACACTTTAAACAAAAAGGATAACTGTTTTTTTTTTTTTTTTGCTTTTGGTCTTAATTCTTTTTCCTAGATCCTCTCGTTAAGACGAATGATTGATCTTAAAAAAAAATCACAAATCTCACAAAAATTCAAAAAAGACAAACAAAACACAAAAATAAAAAAGACAAGAAAAGGTTTAGAAGAAGAATGGAGAAATAAAAGAAAAATAACGGTAGTTGATTTTCACACCCTCTAAATTGATATTCTTACCCTTTTTATTTTATTTTATTTTATCTTTGAGTAAAACTTTTTTTTAAAAAAAGAGTGTATATCAATTTGGGGCCTTGGAAATCAATCCGAGATAACTCCACAAAGTCACAAAGTCAAGAACATCCCAAGTGAGGCCAAGTCCCAAATGGCGGCCGGCGGGGGTTGAATTCCAAATTTGACTAGAGCTGAACCCTCTGAGCCTAATAAATCGTTCGGATTGGGGAAGGAAACTCCAGTAGAATAATCCCTTGAACCGAGAGAACCCTTTGAATTGAGAGAATCCTTTGAACCGAGAGGACCCTTTCGATTCCCATGGTGGATGGGAAATCATTGTATTCATGGGTCCCACCTTGTGGGTGGGAGGAAAATGCCTGCGGATCTATGGTTGACAGTTCAATAGCACTCGAGTTGTGTGGAGGAACCAAACCAACCCTGCTTTGTTCTTTTCACCTCTCAAAAAAATTCTCCCCACGATAATATTTGGCTGTTTCATCATTTGTATTTTTCGACTTCAATGGTTTTTTTAGCATTATTTTGAATAGAAAATATGAACTAATATATAAGCACCCAAATTTCAAATAACTGGTAAAGGAAAAAAATAGTTTTTTAATATTCTACATTTTGCTTTTAGTTAAGTTTTTAAAATTGGAAAAATCTGAAGTCAGCCTACCGTGCTGTCACCAAGATCCTTTTTTGACGGTAAAAATGTATTTTTGCCAATAAAGTTACATTCTTACCGGTTAAAAAAGGGTCTTAGTGTCAGCCTACTGAGCTGACACTAGAAGGATCTTTTGAAATTTCATTTTTCATTTTTCAATTTACATATGGTAATTGATTTTCACACTCACAATTGATATTCACACTCCTTTTTTTGGCTTTTAGTAGAACTTTTACACAAAAATTCTACTAAAAGATGAAAAAAAAGTTGCAAATATCAATTTGGGGATATGGAAATCACTCTCCTTCACATATTCATCATCAACTGAAAAAATGAGAAAATGCTTATGAAGAAATTTGTTAGCTGAAGAAAACAATACAAAGAGCTTACTTGCAATGTACTAGAATGGCATTGAATGTCGTGATGAAAGGGACAGTAGCAATTGGTCCTTTTTTATAGAGAAAAAAAAAGTATTGATCGCACGGAATTAACAACATCCACTGGGCGGTAAATAGCATGGAAATCTGGCAACACCCACTAGGCGGTAAATAACAGGATCCAAAAATAAATACATACTGTAATACCTTTATCCACTGAAGAGAGAGACTGAGAGAGGGAGAGAGAGAGCATGGAGCCCTCGAGATAAATAAGCACTTTTGTATATGATCTCTTCATTTTTTTTATACCAATTTTAATACCTAAATTAATTCTTTTACATTTATGAAAAATAAAAGATAAAATTATGCATAAAATATTTTGTTTTTTAAATTAGAAATGACAACTTTTCATAACTAATTATATGAAGAAAAAAAAAGTAAAGGGGTAGTATTGGATTTACTACGGAAAAAATGACAACTTTTCATATCTAATCACTTTCTCACTTTGTTATTTTACGTAATCATTATTTCTTCATAATTACCCAAAAATTATTAAAATAGTTTGAGACTTTCGATTAAGTAAGAATAAAACAATATTTCACAATATAAGTTTAAAAAAATTGCTAAAAAACAATATTCATACACATTATAATACCATAATAAAGAACCAACCTTATAATACCATAATAAAACTCATAATTCATTTTGATCAATTATCTCCCAAACCATAATCCTGATGCAAAATGTATTCTGCACATTTTTCCCAAACACTCTATCAAATTCGGAATTCATTCTGACCATAATTGAAAAGGTCAAAAAGTTAAAAATGAAAAGTAAAAAATGAGCCTTCCAAAACCCCTTAATATCTTTATGTTTTAGTAAAACTTTTACACATAATTTTTTTACCAAAAGACCCAAAAAAAAAAAAAAAAAAAAGGAGAGTTTATATCAATATTTTAGAGGGGTGAAAATCACTCCCCAAAATAGCTCCACAAATTCGCAACAAAACAACCCAAGTGAGGCCCATGTCCCAACCGCGGGAGTTGAATTCCCAAATTGACTACAGGTGAACCCTCTGAGCCTAATCAATAGTTGGGATTGGGGAAGGAAAGCAGTAGGATAATCCCTTGAACCGATAGAACCCTTTGAATCGAGAGAATCCTTTGAACCCTTTGATTTCCATGGGTGCGATGGGAGGGAGAAATGATTGTATTCATGGGTCCCACCATGTGGGTGGGAGGAAATGGAGTAGGAGTAGTATTTAATTTGGAGCCAGCGGATCTATGGTTGACTAGCACTCTTGAGTTTTGTGGAGGAACCAAACCCAGGCCTCTTTTCTCTGCAAAATTGAAGATGGCGGAGGACGGCCTTGAACCTGAAGAAGGCTATTTTCTTACCGATTTCAAGGTGTACGCGGAGAGGGAACTCAATTGGAAGCGACTAGATGTTTCCCGTAAACCCGATGATGTCTATACAGACGCTGACTACGCTTGGCGAGGCATTACATGGGTTTTCTGGAGCCGTCAAGACTATGACTACTCCGAGCGTCCTCTCTATCACGGCAAGTGACCTCTCTCTCCCTCTCTCCAAGTCTTTCTTCTTTCTTTCTTTCTTTCTTTTTCTCTCCTCATCCTCAATTTCACTTGCAGATACTAATTTTGTGGGCTCCATATCCGATGCTAGTCCGAGTCCGGAAGTCAGAGAAAATATTAGACTTGCTCTCCATAAAATAATTTTGGACCCATGCCTTGAGGACACACTAGTTCAATTTTGGGCACCCACAAAAACATTGGAGGGCCGGACTTTGCTTACTACTCGATACCAACCTTTTGCTCTTGGTAAAACCCCTGACTGGGATGAGAGACAAGGGCTCTGTGAGTATAGGATGGAGATGTGTAGGGAGTATAATGACCGCTTCTACGCAGATGCAGGGAGTGGAGAAGATCAACTTGGGGTTCCTGGCCGTGTGTTCCTTCATAAATTCCCCGAGTTCAATATAGATGTGGAGTATTGCTCTCTTAAAGAGTGTCCACAGCGCGACCTTGCTTTATGTTGCGGCATTGAAGGATATTGGGTTCTGCCAGTTTTTGAACGGTCCAGCCGGACTTGTGTTGGGGTACTCGAGATATCTTTTCTAGATGGTTACCTGGCTTTAGAAGGGTATCAAAAGGATTTCTTCCGCCATCTGCTTGATAGGTTTCAGGTTTGTCAAGGCATTTTTTATATTCTTGCTACTTAATAACATTAATTACAACTTCATCACTCTTCTTTTTTTCCCCTCTTTATGATGCCTTCCTTTATAGTAAATTTTAGCTTTAGCTTGTAGAATTTTTAATTTTTTTTATTTTTGGGTCGGCAAAAGAAAACTTCATTATCATTAAGAAAAATTGAAATCATTGCAATAGGGAAAGAACCTATGAGCATGAACCTATGTTTTTCGTTTCACAAGGAAATAGTTCGCCAAATAGACAATTGCAGAGCAAACTTGTTAAAGAAGTGGAAACTGGTCCATTGTGAATTTTAATTATTTAAACGGGATGCAAGTGTGCAACAGTCAAGAGCCTTAAAGAGTTGTCTCGATGCAAAGACATTCCTGCAAAGAGAAAATAATCCCTCCAAATAAAGTACATAATTGGACCTTGTGGAGTTTTGTGCCCCTTGCAACAGGCAGGCTGCCATGTACTCCCTCCGTCCCAATTTATTGTGTCTGTTTTCATTTTTGGATGTCTCAAAAAATTGTCCATGTTTTTTACAGTAATTTATAAAAAAAAAATTCATATGATCTCAATTAATTTTGTTGAACAAAGATTTCGAAATCATAAAAAACATTATAGATTATGAAACATAGACAATTTTTTGAGAAGTCCAAAAAGGAATCAGGCACAACAAATTGGGACGGATGGAGTAAAAAATATTACCCCTCCTTAATTATTTTGTTAAAGTAACCTGAGAGGAATTAGGAGTTAAGTAATCATTCAGGGACTCCAATGCCAAGTTCTCTTTGGCTCAGAAATTCAGTCGTGTGAAACAATGTTGTAGTCGAATTAGAAATCGTTTGAGCTACTGTAGTTGTTAAACAACACGTAAGTAACCCAAGTGTATCCTTGAATTTCAGTTAAGGTACCGAATGTTAGTCGTCGATACTTCGAAGAAAAAATATTAATATATTTGAATGCTGGCACATAAAATACTCAAAGATCATTTCCGCATAGCCTGGAGATTCTGTGAGGCAAATGTTGTACAAACCGCTGTTGCGTATATGGACGTAGATTGTCCTTACTTTGCTTTACTTTAACCGTACTTGTATACATTGAATATGTTTTGAGGTGAATGTTGTACAAACCGCTGTTGCGTATATGGACGTGGATTGTCTTTACTTTGCTTTACTCTAATAACCGTGCGTGTATGCATTGAATATGTTTTCTCAAACCCTTGCAGGAGTTCGGCCTGCAATGTTTTTATGGATGTCAAGACTGGGAAATGCGAGTGAGTACCAACCAAACCCTGATGCAATGTTAAATATGGAATTTTATTTTCTTCCATAGATATCTCATATCTGTGCAAATTATACCGACCTCCCATGAGGTATGCATATAATACATTAGTCCCTAATGTTCTAGAAATAACAATGACTTACCTCAAAGTTTAACCTTGTAACTAAACTCCTCCCTTAATCAACTGTTAGGTTGTCTAACATAATGGGCTGATGCCAGCATGAAAAGTACATGGAATGCCATATTTAATCCCAGATTCTTTATTTGCCACTCTCACTCATTTTGACCACCGTCTCATCTCTCATCATAAAAATGGCATGACAGTAGATTGAAGCAAAGCCACCATTAGAAGCCTACAACCGCCCCTACAGTGAACCACCACCACCGCAACATCTCCAATACGCCATCAAGAATTGCCCTAATCACGCCATCATTGACACCTGAGCAACGTTGAACCTCCGCCGCCATGAGCAGCAATGAACCGTGCACGCACTGTTAGAGGGAAAAAAGTTTTACCTTCTATTTTATTTTTTTTAAAATTCTGCACTGTCGATTGTCAATATTTTTTTTGCGTTTAGCGAGAAAAGAAAAAGTCTTTACGTTGATGGTTTCTACATTATGCGAGGACAGTTGAGAGTTGGGTTGGATGGTAAATTTTTTTACTAAAACTCGATAACTTGGTTGTTGGAGACCAGATTCGTGGTGCTGGCCGGTGTAAGTTGGGAGTGCTACAACAGAGGGTGGAAGGGATAGTGGAGAGAGGGAGGGTCGCTGTTGGGAGGGGAAATGAGGCAATTAGATAGTAGTAATTGGTAATGAGGGTAATAAGGTAATTATGTTCTTTTTAGTTAACTTTGTTAGGAGACAACCACTGATAAGGGAGGTCCGTGTAATTTTCAAAATGCGAGGAGGGGACATGTATTAAATTGTCATACCTCAAAAGTATCATGACATGATAATACTTCTGAAACAGGACGATGACAAAGACAAGGATAAGGACAAGAATAATGCTCTTGCAGTTGCCTTCAAGGAACTCGAGATGGTTTTGGAATCTGTATGTGAATTTCATGACCTACCTTTAGCTATGACGTGGGTCCCCTGCAGTACATGCGACCATTTATTTCAAGGCCAACACCTATTCCACTCTCTAGATTATTTTTCGCGCAAAGATAGTTTTTTTTCTTGGGAGTCGTTCAAAGCAATGATAAAAAAATGTCATTTAAGAAAGGGGCAGGTTACTGGGAGGATACTTACATTTCCTAAATTGTCATACTGCTCGGATGTAAAACAATTCAGCATAGCTGAGTACCCCTTGGTAGCCACTGTCCGACGCCGGAACTTAAGTGGTTGCTTCACAATGTGCTTGCAAAGCAGTTTGACTGGAAGTGAATTATACGTACTAGAGTTTTTCTTGCCACGGATTAGCAGAGACGATGATAACATACTGACCAGATTGAGCTCGATATTGCGTACGGTGGAGGAAAATTCCAAAACTTTTAAGCTTGCTTGT
The DNA here is from genome assembly GCA_963854785.1 of Vaccinium vitis-idaea. Lineage (NCBI taxonomy): Eukaryota > Viridiplantae > Streptophyta > Magnoliopsida > Ericales > Ericaceae > Vaccinium > Vaccinium vitis-idaea. Next base: position 5,364,058 of record OY978219.1, on the reverse strand, counting down.
AGCCAAGAATCTGGGGGAGGATTATCCGTTGAAGTTATTGATTTTCCAAATGGTCAGAGAAGTCATTCTATTCGAATGATTGAAGCTACTAGATTTTTTCCTACTCTTGATCCCTTAGAGGATGGAGGAGGTATGTTGCAGCTGGATCAACCAGATCAGCCATCAATGGATGCCGTAAACAGTCGAATGAATGTCGTTGGTGAAGCGCAAAACTACAATTTGCCTAGCTTTGAACCCTTACAGAATGGAGACGTGGTGACGCAGCTAGACTCATCTGATCAGTCGTCAATGGATCCTGCAAACAATGGACAGGATGTCTCCACTGCAAAACGAAGCATCCTTGAGGTTACAAGTTCAGAAGAAAGCAAAAGAAAGACGCAAAAAATAGAGCACAGGAAAAGTGGATTTAAAATTGAAGTTTCGTTAGAGGATATTATTAAATGTTCAAAAATGAGTCGTGCCGATGCTGCAAGGAAACTCGAAGGTAAAAGTACTCTCAAAATTTTTATAACTTGGAGTTTTCTTCTTATCCTGATTTTAATTTTTAATCTGACAGTTTATTTTTATATAGTAATTGTTGGGCCTTTGGCATAATAAAGCAGAAGGTTTTTTAGTGTATAAAGCAAAAGGTCTTATCTAAAATTTTTGTTTTGCAGTTAGCATTTCTACATTGAAGCGTGTCTGTAGGGATTATAGTATCAATCGGTGGCCACCTCGCAACATGAAAACGGTCCATTCCTCTCAGCCCTTGCCTTTTGAGAATCAGGAACAAACTCCACGACTAAGTTCTGATTTGCCTTCGAATCAAGTCTCAGCTAGTGTTGTACCCATAAAGCCAGCATGCCAAGATGAGGATCTGGTGACGATTAGGGCAGAGTATGGAGATCTTATGATAAAGTTTCGGCTGTCTTTGTTGTCTACATTAGTAGAGCTGCATCAAGAGGTGGCTAAGAGGCTGAATCTGGAGGCTGGCAGTTACTTTGTCAAGTATAAGGACGAGGACGATATGTTGATTTTAATAGCTTGCGACGACGACTTACAAGATTGTGCGCGCTATTTTAGATCAGTGGGCAAAACTCCGATTGTGGTACAACTTGAGCCAAAACAGACTTCATAGCTGGGGCTGGGGCCATACTGTGGCCTGTGTTCTTTGTTCTAACAGGTTGGATCCATATGCATCTATTTTTTGAATGCCCTTATGCTAAAGGGTTGCAGAATATTTGTTGAGGAAATGTCTGTTTGCTAGGGACGACCCAAAGGAATTGAGGAGGAAATCAACTGGCCTATTCCCATTAACTTGGGTGTTTAGAACATCCTTAGCAGCTATATGCCGTATGGGGAGAGAGAAGCTACAAGATTTTAACCTCTAAATATATGTTTTCTGTTGGTTTTGCTGGTGTAATGGTTCTTTTTATTCCTAGAATGATGGTCTGGTTTTTCTTTCCCTTGGTTTGAGCAAGTGCTTGATCCCATGCATTTTTTTGCTTTTCTTTCTTGTAGGACTCTCAAGGATATTGCCTTAGTCCATGTTTCCCAGGTTCATAGTCTAATGAATTAGTACTTTACCGAAAAAAAAAAGAAAAAGAAAAAACGTCAGCCTAAATAGCCAATTACCCCACTCATTCTCTAACTTGAGTACTACTAATTAATCATTTATTCAGATTGTGTGTTTGTTGTAACCATTTGAGGGGACTGTCTAGTTCTTGGCTCCATTTAGGGCCTACTTTTTAGTCTCCCTTCTTCCCAAATTACTTGTTCAATATGAAAAGTCGTGCAATTTTTGGGTCAAATTTATAATAAAAAAAATTATACAGTAAAAAATATGATATACCCGTTAGCGTCTGTTGGGGTGGCGTCTGCTCACTATATTTTCTTTAATGACTTTTTTATTCGACTCAATAGGCACAAACAATGGGTGTGAGAATATTTCTCTCGTCACAATAGGCATAAAGGGAAAATAAATGTAGCTTTTCGCAAAGAGAGGAAGATCAAATGACCAAATGACATCTTCCATAATATTCCGGATGATTATATGATACTAATATGCATATATCTATATATTATACATATATGCCCATTACTATAAAAAGGTTGCAGTCCCACCAGAGAACCCAAAGGAGAAAATAAGGGTAGAGGATGAGCCATGTGGCGTCATAGAATTTGGCACACAAGCTATTTGTCCCTTTGGAGATTTCTATACCACAAATAGTGGTAGAACAAGGCTTTGGCATCACCTTTATTATGGCCAATAAAACGTGGCTGCTGCTTCTTCTTGTTGGAATGGAGGCAAAGTAACAGCAGTCTGATTCGTGGTAGAGTAGCCATAGAGTTCCTGGTCCACAAATGAGCCCTGCATCTGCTGCCGGTGGTTGAGGCGGTCGTGGCTGCCATTGTCAGTGGTGGCCTCGTCCATCGGTACCGCAATCTGACCATACAGAAACATGTCCAGTGAGTATTCTCGGTTTGACACTTCGGTAACATACTCTTGCTTTTATTCTAATACCTTTTTCATACCTCTTGTTGCGTAAACCGCTTCTTTTCCCTCTGTTCATTACCAGTAGTTGGTAAAAAAAAAAAAAATTAGAGGAAATATAGTAAAACATGGATGTGAATCTGGTAAAAGCTCATACTAATTTAGCGTTATCTGTCATAATAGTTTTATCAAGTTATGAATCTCGCATTAGCATTGTACCAGTAGTTGATCTCCATGGGAGGTTTTTCACATAAACGTACATAACATGTAACTTGTGCATTTTATTTTCACTAGAGATTTTATGTGAACTAAAAGCAACACAATTACTATATCCTGAGGTGGGAGCACGTTAAAAAATGGAAACACCGAGAGCCGAGAGGATATATACACACACAATCACACACTGACTTTTATTGATAATCCACAAACCAAACTTACAATCACACACTGTTTTCACACTCACACAAACACTGAACTATCCCTCTCACACTCAAACTGTATATCTCTCTCTCTCACACACAAACTGCACTCCCACACTTACAAACGTAAAATACAGACAATACTTATAGGAAAACCAAACCAATCTCCACCACAGAGATCTAAAAACACAAAACTACACAAATTGAATTCCACCGGCCCATTAGCTGGCATGGCCCTCTCTTTACTCTTACTTACCAGTCTGTCTCTCAACCCCCACACATCACACATGCACAATTATCCTCTCAACATATCCCACCCTTTGATTTAGACAACTATGTTCGTATGTGTTTCTAGTAGATAAATAGTTAAACGAAATTTTCATGGCTAATTAGTCAAGAGGTTCTGTTAAGAATAATATAACCCAATTGGATGCGTGTCAGACTTGTGTCGGGGTGCCCTAACACAGTGTCTAACAACTAAAATGGGACCTTCAGTGTCATCTTCTTGGCAGCATTCTTTTTCCGTTTTTTCGGGAAGCAGAGCTTCATTCTTCTCTCGGGCAACTAGTATAAAAAGACCTCCTACCTGATGCCCGTGTAGAGCTGATAGCATTTGCACTGCACCCTTGCACTTTTTTGTGGAGAGACAGTTCTGGTGGCTCGAACTGCAGCATAGTACTGGAAGCGGATGAGACCAACCATCACAACCGATCACGACCTCGAACCAGGAAAAACCAAGTATTGCTTTGACAATGGCAAAATGACTCCACTAGAACAATGCCATATGTCATCAATAGACATTACAAGAGGGAATGAAACTATTGGCTCAATTGGACTCTCTCTCAATTCTCAAACTAGTCAGTTACTGCATGCTGTTTAAACTTCTGGTTGCTTTGTCAATATCTTTACTCAGCCTCATCAGGAAAAATGTTTATTTTGGTGGTTTGGCTACTCAAACCAGCTATTTGGACTACAAATATCTTAACCATCAAGAACTTCCAGAAGCCGTTCAACAAAAAACTCAAGAACTTCCAGAACTGTCCTCTCTTCTCTGCCATTGTATGTGCATTAGAGGGTTAGTAGGGTATGTGTGACTTCAAAGTCACAGTTTGGCAGTGATGAAGTTTTAATAGGTCATGTTGCCTCTTCTTCGGACACCTAGAAAGACTTGAATTATGTTGTGAAGAAGACTTCATCGGCCAAATCGAGCATTCTTCCTGTGTCTTTCAGGCACCAAAAGTCTCTCTCTATGACTTTTGGTCTACCGAATCTAGACTAATGCAACAATACCAACAACAACTGGATCATCTAGTAAGGGAAAACTGTGTTTTGTCAGCCAAAAGATTCTGACAATTGTAGGATCTGAGAAACTACCATAAACAACTCACACTAAGATAAAAGTAAGCACCATTGTTGCAGAGATTTACCCTGACTGAATTCAAGTTTTAAACAAATATTGTGTACGGATAATATTCTGTCCCAAGAATTTTTCAGGCCAAGTCAATCCAATTCTACCACTCGGAGATGCTGAAGGCCATTTGAATTGAAAGGTCATTATATAGTAAGAGCCAATGTTACATGGACTCTTCTACATTTGTGAAGTATCCAAGTCGGACACTTTGACACTTGAAGGGTAGACATCTGTCCACCAGTACGCAGACTGACACTCTCGTTCTATGCAAAAAAATGCTCTATATTAGTTCGTTCATCAGTTTAACCTAACTAATGAAGTAAGTACTAACTCCAAATTCTGTGTCCTAGTTTTCTTGAAGTTCAGAATTAGATGAATCAGACCAACACCTACCTGCACCCGAGTTTCATATAACCTAGGTTATAAATAAAATTATCCGTCTCCTTTTTTCTGGCCAACAATTTTCCATCTGGCATCTATGCTAAACACTTGATGTATGCGTAGGGCCTTTTCCTCTTATCTGTGGTTGGAAATTCATAGGGAAAATTGTTCGCAAATGGGAAATAGTTGAATTAGTGCTGGAAGGATGGTTTTGTTTCCAGATTAAATTTTTACTTTATAGGTTTATCAGCAATTGTTGTATGCAACTAAGCACTTGGCCCAAAGATTGTGTAGCTGCACTTGGGTGCAGTGAGGGTTCAAATCCTATGGAGAGGAAGTTGACACCCCAGTTAATGGGTTTGAAAGGGGTTTGGGTAGTATAAATGATTCTAACATATGACAATAAAAAAGCAACTGCTTTATGCATATTCTCCTCCTGCAATTTCTACTTCCTTATTTGGTTGTAGTCACGGACTTTCCCGCTTTTCATTCCATTTCCTCTTGTTTTCTGTTTTATTTTCATGTTATCATTGCAGGAGCATGACTATATTCATGTTTCTTAAGTTCTATGACTTGTTTGAGACAGTCATGATGGATCTTGGAGCAACACCCCTTAGTCCTCCGTTCAAATCAACATCTGATATCAAATCTCTATACCACCACATTCGAATGCATATGCCATGCCTGATGAAGTGCTTAGACAGAACAGATGGGCATATCCTAAGCACTTAAAGTCAAGCTCATAGGTATAGAACAAGAACATTTTTGCGATGGAAGAATTTTAGGTTTATTATTAAGTTAGGTGGTCAAGATTTATAGGGATAGCGTACCTTTTCATGGAGAGCCGTAACAGATTTCATCATAAGCTGTGACTGCAAAAAAAAAAAAAAAAAAAAAAATTTGTGATGGGTGAGCATCGCCTTTTTTGGGCAAACAGCTTTTGTTTTTCTTCTCAAAGTGTTGCTTTCAAAGCCACATGTACTATTTAACTCTCATCAGGAAAACTAAAGATTCTAAAGATGTTCTTTCAGCCACCACAAGGGACTCACAAACAGTATCAGTTTTTCTCTTTTATTCTTTTTTAATTTTTTTTTGTGGTAATCTTCTCTCTTTTTCTTTTAAGTTGTTATTTTAATCAGTTACAGGCATTAGTATCTCATGTTTAAGTGCTTATAATCATTCTCTGAAAATGAAAAGAAGAAAATGTAAATTTTTAATCAGGATATGTAGCTAACCTTTCTCGTCTTGGTTTGGCGTAGTATGGCATCCAATTTGTGCTCCAATTGAGTGAGCTCTGTCACATCAAGCTGATCAACTTTATGTTCTTCAAGTAGCCTGCATATATAAAATTGAAAAAATAAATTCCTTTACGAATTCACAGTGGGGAAATATGTTGTGAGCACATTAAGGCAGTGCTAGAATTGTTACCTGTGGAGAATAGGTAGTAGGTTAGTGCCATTCCATAGATCCATATGTCGGTCATGAAGCTTCTGCTAGCATAGCAAAAGACAGAAAAAAGTGAATCAGAGATCCATCAATCCTTTACTTCATGTATATGAGGCACTTATGATAGAAAAAGGTGAATAAAAATTAATAGTTGCGCAAACATAATAGAAGTTGACATCCAAGTTTGATGCTAGATAGTTCCCATTTAAGCTGTTTCTCCAATTTGTCATTTCAACTGCAAATAATATCGTTTTGTGCTAATTGATAGGGCTGATTATTATGACAAACTTAGTAACTTATGCTTTTGACTAAGTGTGACACACCAATATGACATGTACAATGGTGTTCCATCCTAGCCATGGAAATATCCCTGAAAAAGAACTTGGTGGGAAGGGTTTTAACCAGATCTAAATGGCGGAATGGTTTTAACTTTTAACTGAACTGTGCCAAGTAATTATCTTACTCTTAACGGCAAAGGGGGCGAAATAAAAACCCTGTTACCCTTTCAGTTAAAAAAAAAAAAAAAAGCTTACATTTTAAGTACATAACCTCAAGTTACAACTGAATGCTGGTAGTATCCTCAAGTTTGTTATTGAAATATCAAACTTTAACTACGTAAGGCACAAAACCCTCTAAGCCATTGAATTTGGCAAACCACATAGAGGGGTCAAAGATGCATCTCAATCGGATGGCTGAGTTATTTCCAAAATATATCTTTGCTCAAGAACAACAAATTCTTTCAACTTTGGAGCTCAATCATTTGTCCAACCTCGGATTCTTGGCCGCTCCTGGCTGCATCTCCGTGGATCTGGTAGCACTCCAAGATTCTTCTCAAACTGCATCACGAGGGAATATCATATAGTAAATCCAGCAAACAAAATCCAAAAAATATAATGAAATTTTATAACAGTCAATAGCATCTCCAGCCCTTGCTCCCTTTTCGGACTCAAATACAAAATTTGAGTAACAACTCCTTAAAACCCACTCTACTCATTGACTCAAAGATATACTGAAGTGCACTTTACTTGATTACTATTTTCACCCCTCTCAAATTTACAGTTATGCCATTAATGAAGCTTTTATTCAAATTTATGTTTAGATTTAAATTTGCACATTAGAATTTTAAATTTTTCATATCAAATGAAAATTTCACTCTAATCCGAGCAAGTATGCCATCAAGGCCGAGAACGCTCAAATCACAGTCCATATTTGAAAACAACTATTTCTACAGAAGATCAAGGTGCTGCAAAATGGGAAACGACCTTTTTATACGTGTCACACCAACCATTTATTACTCTAAATAACTTGGATCAAAGTATTTTGGCCCATGTTGTTAGACTTCTACTACTAAAAGTTATTCATCCTGTAAAGAAAGAAAATTATCATAGCACAACCCTCATCTAGAATCTGCACGAGTCTAGGAGCTCTCCTATACGCAACAATAAATATTCTTTAAAGTGTTGAGAGTGGGAAGGTACCTATCGCCGGAGCAGAACTCGTAAAGCTTGCCTCTGCCGGAGAAGACGAAGAGAGCAATCTCGACGTCGCATAGTACGGACAACTCTCGAGCTTTCTTCATCAATCCGCTTCTTCGCTTCGAGAATGTCACCTGTCGACTGCTCTTGTCTTCGATTGGCTTCAACTCCACCTTCCTTCTCCCCATCTCTCTCTCTCTCTCTCTCTCTCTCTCTGTGAAAATCCCAACCCTAGATCGCCGTATTTACTGAAATCAATCTTTGATAGGTTTCATTTTGGAGCGAAAATGGAAGAGGCGACGAATTTGTATAATACGGTTCCAGTGGTAACAGTGGCAAAGTCGTAGATATGAGGACCCTGTCACCGGGTGACACGTGTTCTGATACGATACGATACGCCGACCCCACCAGTTGATCCGTAGCCTTAAGAGATTTTGATACGCCAAGCCTACCCTACGGCCCACAAGTTGATTCATGGCATAAGGTTTTTTTTGTCTTTTCCAATCTTTATAGGAGTATTTCTTAAAAAAAAAATTAACGAGGTTCCAATGCTTGGAGATTTCGAACATAAGACCGTAGAAAGAAACAAGTTCTTAAGTTTTAAGTCTTGACCACCAGACAAACCATTGGGATTGATTAAGCGTATAGTAATTCTTGAAAAATAATTAAAAGAGTCCAGTAATGTATAAAATCAATTTTATTAACGGAGAAAATTATGATTATATCGATTATCTCATGCAATTGCGTCAGCGAAACTAGTAGTGGTGGAGATGGTGGAGGTGTGAGTTGTGGTGTGATGATAATTGTGACAGATTTCATGACGTGACGACTGTTGCAATTGTGAGGTGGTGGCACCCAGTGGTACATGTTGGTGATGGCTTAACCATAAAGCCAGTTATCACATTCAGTCTAAATACTCCGCGCACCTTTGCCAAATGCTTCAAGAGAGATTTCCATGTTCCTATTAGAAATGGTTCGGTGTCTTACTTGGGTCTTCCTTGACAAAGCTCGTGAAGCTTTGGTTGGTTGGATATCCTTCACCATTTCACAAGGAGAAAATCAAACATTGATCAAATCTGTCTTGTCTACCCTTTCCCTTCCTCCTACAAGCTTCCTTTACCAATATACAACAAGCACAATGCTATTTCTGGTCTGCAGCTTTTTGGTGGAAAGTTGGCGATAGAAAGCCCTTTACTAGTTATCATGGAAGAAAGTTTCAATTTCTAAATCTGAAGGGAGTTTACGTATTCGTGACTTTCCTCTCCTCAATCAGGCTCTCCTGGCTAATCAATTTTTGGTGAATTCTTAAAAACCATTCTCTTCTTATCTTATTATAAATCATTCTTCCAAGATACTGTTCCAAAGTTGAATTCTTCAAAGTCAGACCACATCCAAAATCCTTATGGGCATGGAAAAGCAATCTTTTATGGAAAGACCTAATTGCCAACCATATCTCATGGACTATGGGGAATGGAGAATCCATCAATCTTTTCCATGACATATAGATTCATGCATGCGAAAAGCCTTTCAGTCATCTTATCCCTTATGATGGTTCTGACTCTCTTAAAGTGTATTATCTCTTGCGTCAAATTCCCCCCCGGCCCTTCGTGGGATTTGGACAAAATGCTTCACATGTTTCCTTCTATCCTGATCCCAAAGATTTTAGCTATTCAGTTTCCAGTTGTTAGTTGCCCAGATCAATTGTTTTGCATCATACACCTTCTTGAAATTCTCATTCTGAACGGGCTACAGATCACTCCATGATAAACAAAGAAACAAATTCCCACCTGTGGGCACCCGAGACCTCCGCGAGAAACCTTGAAAGTACTAGAACATGCGTTCGTTAGAGTCGCCACTTGATTTTAAGGTTAACCAAGCAACCGAATTGAACATACAAAATTCGAGACAACCGGTCCGTCATAACCAAAGTGATCTTGGTTCAGGAGCTAAGTTACGGGATGGGAAGGTTTTATTTGAAAAATGCACTCATCCCGCCTAATCAAAATGATTAGTCTCTACTCATAATTATGGAATTTTAAAAGAAGATTTAGAGTGATTTGGACAATTACGGGAAAGGGAACAAGGAAAAATAAATAAAATTAACGATGCATGAGGCTAGATTTATAGAAAGAAATATTACCGAAAAAGATAAAATAGGCGAAGACTGAACTTCTTTTGATCAACGTCCGGATGCTCCCCTCAAATCACGAATTCGGCGAGTATAACTCCGTTCGCCGCGAAAAACACTTTATTTAGCTAATGCTTCGAAAAACTTGGATTAAGGACAAAACAATGGGTAATTTTTGGAGACTAAGCTAAGGACTAATATTTTTGGGATTTTGATGGCTGATTTTTGAAGAGGTTTTTCTTGATTTTTTGGAAGAGAAACACTAGAGGAAAGTTTTGGGTGCAAAGAATAAGCTAGAACAAGGTTTTTAGGCTAGGATTTCTTGAGGTTTCTTGTTGTGTGTTGAAATGAGAAGCCTAAGGTCCTTTTTATAGGCACCATGGAAGCTTCTTGGAGTTATTTTTTGCCAGAAATCGGATGGGAGGTGAGTGAATGGAGCATGGGCAGCCATGCCAAGCTGCAGCATCTGTCTGTCTTTTGACCTTACGTCCGCAAGGTTGGACCTTGCGTCCGTAAGGTTGACCTTGCGTCCGCAAGGTCTGACTTCCATACTTCTACAGCATGTAGGCCCATGCTCCTGCGTACGTATGTCGGTTGTTCTTGTGATATTTCGTCCGTAACATGACATTTTGGATCAGAAATTGGGCTTTTTATTGGGCTAGAACTTGGGCTTATTTGTTGGGCTTTATAATGGGCCAAATAGATTGATCTGGGTGGGTTTGTTGGTATTTTTCTTGGCGGATGGTGAATCCAAGTTCATCGAAGCATTGATTTAAATAAAATAAATTTCACAACGTCGTCAGTAATTTTTCATCATTGGGGATACGTCCGGACTCTTGCTTAGGATTCACGGATAGTCAAATTGGGGTGTCTACACCACCCTCCATCTCATCTCCATGGCTTCATAAAGGCCATAATGTTTTGAATCTCCTATGGGATTTGGATCTTCCATAACGCTTTAATGTTCTTATCTGAAAATGTTTACAGGGTATCTCTATGTCTGTAGTAACCTTCTCTTCGCAAACACTATATTCCTTCTCTTTGTCCTCTCTGTGACAAAGATGAGGAATCTATTGACCATCTCTTCTGGATATGTGAGACTACAACTAGGGTTTGGGATGCTAGTGACTTCCCACTTTCTTCATTGGACATCAATGGTAGTTCCCTTTAAAGATTGGCTAATGGATTGGAATATCCATCTTAATTCTTCCACTCTTGACAAAGGAAAATTCTACCATCTAATTGCTATCCTCTGGGGTATGTGGAAGCATAGAGGTCTCACAGTTTTATCAAACGAGCAATTCATGGCTAACATTGTTATTTCAATGGGCGAGGGATAATGTTCTTTTGTCAAAAAAAAAAAAAAAAAAAACTTCATCTTGGTCCGCCAGACTAGTTTGAAAAATTAGGCTCCAAGTACTTATAGGAAATTTCCATCTTTTATTAGTCAACCATATCCAGCCACTTGGCTCCCTCAGCGGGTGGTTAATCTCCATGTGGGTGGAGCTTGGAAGAGGGTAACACTTGGAGTCGCTTGGGTTTCTCTGTCAGCCTTCCGATGGTTTTGGTCAAATAGGTTGCTAGCTCGGGCTACATTCTAGCCCCTTTAAAACCAAATTTCTAGCTATATTGATAGCAATTAAATGATCTTTGCATCATTTTTTCACTATAGTTCATCTTTTCACTGATTGTTTAAATACAGTGATGCGGATTGGAGGGAAGGATGAGGATACAACACCTAATATGTTTTTGTTCGGCAACTTCAGAAAGGAAATGTAAGCTTTCTTTTCTGTAGGATCTCAAAGGTGCAACGTAGAGATATCCACCATGCCCACTACTTAGCAAGGAGGGCTCTGCCTTCATTTATGCAGCATCCAGTTACAGGAGAACAACAATTTTTTTTGGATAGTGTAATCCTCGTAGCTTTATTATTTTGTTTTATTCTCCTGTAAATTGTTTATTATATTTTAAAATTTCCTGCTCGATCTTTCTCAGGGAATTTTTTTTGAACTCTTAGTACACTAAATACACATTCCAATTCATATTTAAAGAAATAGACATTAAAGAAAGGGAAGTGTTATTGGCACTTCCCTTTTCTCTATTGACACTCCTTCTTTTGTCTTTAATAGGTAAACATACTCTTGCTCATTATATATATGTATAGACAAAAAAAAAAGAAAAGAAAAAAGGAGTGTAATAGAGAAAAGGGGAGTGCCAATATCAATACCCTTAAAAAAACATAAGCATGTGATTTTGAAATATAAGACAAGTGATTGTGAGAATACAAGGCAAATTGTACTAAAAGTATGTGCATATAAACGTCCAAATCATTGAAGCTCTTAACTTTTTGGAGGTCTCAAGACATTATCTACATAAGAGTAACTCTAGCCCTGAACCTTTTCTTCCCTCAAATTTGTTCAAAAATCTAAGTAAAAGTTCAATTTGTGATCACCCTCTTGCCCTTTACTTAGATTTCAAGCCCTAGCCACCGCTCGCCGATGTACGCCGCCTTCCACCTCTAGAATCCCAATCGCCTCCATCACCAAGATCATTGCCGTCGAGCTCTGAAACCACCACCACCACCACCACCGCCACCGCCTACCACCACCAACGTCTGAAACCACCATCGACGTCGAAACCACCACCAAGGTCAACTGCCACCAGATCTGAAACCACCACCAACGTCGAAACCGCCACCGCCTGCCACCACCAACGTCAAAACCACCACCGCCTACCAACGTCGAAACACTTCGACCTGCACCAGATTTTGCCGACAAACGCTAGCAACAACCACCGCAATGTAGCCGTTGAAAATTTGGTTCAGAGTTTGAGTCTCCTCAAATTTGGCAAAAAATCAAAGTAAAGTTTGATTTGGTATGGGTTTGGTTGCACGACTGGAGCAAGATTTTGAGGGTTTTTTTTTCCTCAAATTCAAATTTGGTTTTGAGTTTGAGTTTGGGCTGGAGCTACTCTAACAAACCTTTGGGACCGTCCATAGGCACTCTTTTTTCATTTTTCTTTTTTTCAAAATCACACATGGCGATCGTCTGCTATGGTGAGTTTCATTTTCCACCACAAATTAGATTTTATGTATGATATTCTTATGTGATTCAAAAGAGGAGGAAAAAACAAACTGTTGGATTGAAAGATTTGAAACAACTTGCTTGGAATCCACTTAGGAGGCCTCTTACACCACTCCTTTTTTCTATGTTACTATCTAAACATGAATCAGTCGCCTTCTCATTTTCATATACGCATGTTCATGATCAATAGCTGCCGTAGAATTAGAATTTAGAATCTACACACAGGCTAGAAAAATGCAAAAGAGGGTGCACTTTTTGAGAGGGAAATGGAAAGCATCACGAAATATTTTCCACACAGTTGCACTTTTGAAAGCTTCTCAGCCCATTCATCATCATCCTTTCCCATACCTTTTTTCCCTTTATTCTCCACTTTTTCTGAAGGAAAAGTGCAAAAGAAAAGGTGGGAATTCCGAAATGTTCTACACAAAGTGCACTTGCACGGCTTACATGGAATTTCCACTTTAGACCAACTTTTGGTCCACTACCAGTGCTCAATCACCAGTACATGACCTGGGTCAAATGTGCTCAAGCCCAACATTTTGGGAGGATACTAAAATTGCATATATTGGGCCTAGGCCAACTCGCAAAAGGCTAAAGTGATCAATGGGTGGATAGTGGATACTGGATTTCTATATATTAGACCTTGTCCAGCCAATAAAAAGGCCTGCTGTTTTTTACATTTTTGCGTTATTGGTGTTTGGATGGAAGTACCGAGAATGAGTTATGGGAAAATGAATTTTTGGTTTTTGGATTTAGAGAAGAGAAGTGAGAAGTATGGAAAGTGAATTTTTGGTTATGGGAAAATGAATTTTTGCCTTTGACTTCTTATTTTTCATTTTTTCCATTTTGGTTACTAAAAAGACATACATAATGTATTCTACACATATTTCTCAAACACTACTCTTATTTCGAAATACATTTTGCGCATATTTCTCAAACACTCAACAAACTCATAATACGTTCTGGTCATAATCTAAAAAGTCCAAAATGTAAAAGGCAGAATGCAAAAAGTTTTAAAAAAATAGACTCCCTAATGCTCCATAAAAGTTAAATTTAGGGTGAGTTTGGCCTAATTTTTTTTTTGTGACTTTTTTTGCAGCTTCTTTTATGTTATTCTCTTAATCTTATCAAATTTGGGTCAAATTTTCGCACACGTATTTTTTTTGTCTTAATGAGAGGATATAGACCGACTTTTTAGGTATTTTTTTGTCGTATTATCTGAACTTTTTCAAATTTGATCTATATTTTTATTTTTTATTTTTTTATTCCTTTCGCCAAGTCTTACAATGTAAAAATATCAAAAATAACGTAGTGAAAAATCACCCTTAGTTTAGGATGACATTTAGGGTAAGTTTCCCATTTGCTAAAAAAGCTCACCCCTAAGCCCCATTTAGTAACTTAGCTTTTAGCAAATTGGAAATAAAAATAATTTTAGCAAGCTAAACTCAACTTTTATGAGAAAACTCATGTTAGCAAATCAGAAACAACATTGGATGATAAGATGGGGATGCTAGAGAATTTTAATTAGGCATCCTGTATCAATAATATCTTTATGATTCCATCCTATAGAGTTTGAATGCTTATGATTACATCCTGAAATTGTATATTCAGACCATTATGCCCTTGTTGTGTATCAATTATGTTTTCCTTAAGTAAATCTACATATGTACGGCCAGTTACCTAAAAATTAGGATCTATCGGAAAACGTTTTCCAGAAAATGATTTCCACCCGAAACAAACGGAGCCTAAGTGAAAAATTATCGGCACACATGGCCTGTGCTCATACTCGTGAGTAATTCGTTTTTTCCCTTTTCATCGCAGCTAGAGCTTTACTTGGTTCGTTTTGCCTCGTATCTTTTCAATTCGCTGAGATTAACTGTAAGGGAAAAAAGTTATTTCCGGACTGCATATTGTGATTATTGTCCTCCGGCTCAATTCAGTTTTCCATGTCTTGCTTTCTCTGTATATCCAGGCATCCAGCAACCATTGCTGATCAAGGTCAGGTCAGTAACCCGTTAAATATGCAATCAAAGTAACAGCCAATACCACCAAGCACGTAGCTCAGCTGGTAAGGGGTTGTGCTAGCTTAACCAAGATCTCGAGTTCGAGACTTGGGAATGCAGTTGTGTTAAAACTTGGTTGGGAGAGCTTTGCCGCCTTTGTGGTCCTACCCAGCTCGAATCCGGATTAGTCGGGGCCAATGTGGTTACCGGACACCGGATGGTCTTTACCAAAAAAAAAAAAAAAAAGTAACAGCCAGCGTTGCTGATTGCGGAATTTCTGTTAACTATTGTACTAACCTATATCTCCCTCCCAAATGTAAGGGTCTGTTTGGGCTGAAACAAAAGGAATATGGAAAGTGAAAAGTGAAGTGCAGGAAGGAAATTGTTTGCTAGATCAGAAAAGTTTCAAGAAAATGATTATGAAATCTAGTAGCAGTATAATTTTAAGTAGCATGGCATTGAAAAACAACAATGGTACTTTTTGATCCCAGAGAAGAGTAAAAAACTAAGCAGAGTTGAGGCAACATGGACAACATCGGTAATTGAGATAATTGTCCCCCGCTTTCCACGGGAAACAGATTCCCATGCGTGTTTGGTGGGAAACCAAAAGCTGAGTCTAATAAAGCCCATGGAAAATACACTACTATAATCTCTTTTACTTTCCAGCATATTCGATCATCGTCTTACTAATCTAACAGTTCTTGGTATTTTCGCCGGTTAGAATGTGAATACCGAAAATACCATAGTGGAAAACTAAGCCTAAATCCACAAGGTTATTTAGAAACAGGAATGTAGAAATTATCAAATGTGTACGCCGAGAAAGGAAATCAATCACTATCATTAAAATTACAGTCACCAAGAATCAAAGAAAATCTGTTCAGGGATAGAAAAAAAACTAATTGGTGAAGGCAAATAGCTACTTCCAGGAAAATGGAAGCACCTGTGAGGCTCTTTTTTCCAGCAGATCATCAGGTGCAACTTGAAGTACCTGGTTACGAAGATCGGCTCCATTGCTTTCCTGAGGAACCAACAGTGGAGGCTCCTCCGCTCTAGATTGTGAGTATTGAACTAGGGCAACATTATCCAAGCCGATACCAGTCGATTGGTCGGGATAATGAATCACATCCAAAGCCTGTGTCCGATGTGATGACAGAAGAGAGCGAGCACGCTTGGAATTGACACATTGAGTTAAACGGTCAGACGGAGTTTTCTGGTGGTGGTTCCTACCTATTTCGGGGCAAGCACTGGTATTGACAAGTCGATGGCTGGGGGAAACTTCAGGGACTGTTTGCTTTCTTCTTTCAGGGTAGTTGGCGTTCGAGAACGAGAATCGTTTGTCTCCTCCATTGTAGAGGCAGGTTATAGAATTAGGGATAATACTTTGTTGATCAGTGGAGTGCAAGTCATGGCGGTGCTTAGTAGTACTTCTGGGCCATGTGAGAATAGAATCAGCTGTGGAGGTTGGATACGCTTCTGGACCACTAAAACACAGAAGTCTCGCACCTAGATTTTCAGACAACATCAAAATAACATATTTGAGTCAGAAACCAAAGAGTTCAATAACAATAAACACCGAGATTATAGTTTATGATCCTTTCGCCATTATATGAGAATGTATTCAGCAATCTACCTTAGTTTTAACTGCCAAGGTGGATTACTTGTTTCAAGTGGATATAACGAAAAAAATCTGCCATCCATGGTGCTGAAATAGGACCCATCAACAGAATAACCATGAACCAGAGGTGAATATTAACCTTGTGTAGTTGTGTTCATGGATTCCTAAACCAAAACACAAAATAATAGATGCGATTCCATGTCTAAGCAATAGTTAAGTTGCGAATATTGAGGTGTAAGAGGTGAGACGTGTTTGAGAACAACTCCAATCACCCACTTTGAAATGCGAATGAACATAACCGACCACACTCTTACTGGTTCATGTATTTGGGTCCACTGCACCGGAGCCCAATTCAATGCACCATAGAATTGGTTTCAACATTCGATGAATCAATCTTAAACCGATACTACTGAAATGCAGCACAAGGGAACCAAGATATTCAAGTAGATGGAGAGGGAAACAACCACTCGTAAGTCATAACCCTTTTAAGGTAGCAGACTAAAACAATTAATTACCACTTCAAAGGAGTTGTGACAGAGTTTGTGTCGAAAAGGAAACATAACATTACATCTTATTTTTATGATTAACCAGTAGTGATGTTCGAAAAAACAGATTAACAGAGGTGAGAACGCATCAATAAAGATAGAATGGTAGAAAAGAATCCAAACCTTGGTGATTGGACCAAAAGCTCCCAGAACTCATGTGGAAGGCTTCTGGCTGAGGTTTCCTCCGACGTCGGTTGTGACCGTCAAGGCGTTTTCTGCAACTTCGCTTCTTTTCGTCGAACTCCCCAATAGCTTGGAATCTACAAAGTGACAAATCTACATGGTTCAAAACTTATCCGGAAAGACAGTAGGTTACAACTGCTAAGGGTTTCAAAAGGTCAGAGTACTACGGCACATCAAACCCTTAGGTTTCAAGTTGTTTAACTTCAGAACAGATCTACTTTGTTTGAGAGTCTATTTTGATACAATTTTAAGTAGATAGTTCTGACATTAACGCCAAGGGAGTAGCTGCCCTCTATGGTCTATTCGTCAAAGGTGTAATGAAAACCAAGAAATTATTCACCAAGAACACGTCATTGCTTACACTATCAGATTATTAAGGCTTTCCAGAAATGAACAACTCAAAAAAAAAAAAAAAAAATCGACAATCATTCATTGATATATCACTTTGCCTTTAGTGAGTTACTTCAGTAGATGTTGCATTTCATCTGGAGTATTCAACATAGAACTCCCCATGTATAAAAAGCTTGAAATGTTACCTATGTTACCAAACATACCCCTTCATAAATTTATTTCCAGTCATCGGAATGTCAGTGAAACCGAGTGTTCTCAAAAGGGTGTCAAGGGCCAAGAAAAATGATGACATCATCCTCGTATGAACAATAGTATGTCAATAGGTGTTATTTCATATCAACGCTTAGCCCTTGAACACATACAACCTATAAAGAGCATCCAAAATTATAATACATGGAATACATGAACCAATGGAATTGCAACTTTGAAAACATCAGCAATCAGAGACTTGATTGCATTATAAGTCATATGCTTAACATAAAACCAAATACCTTACCTAACACGCTTTTAATGCAACGAGTGAACGCAAGTGCAAGTGAGGTTTTTCTTTGTTAACATGGTAAGCAATTGACTTCTAGTCACATACTTTGGAATTTATCACACCTGTAATTTAACAAACTGCAGTAATGTCCTAACACAAATTAGTCTGAGTTTCCACTAAAAATACTTACGGTATTTTTGTTATTCTCGCACTCACATTCTAACTGGCAAAAACACCGAAAATACCCGACTTTCATCACAGGAATGGGAATTAGAATGATGCCAGGGATCTCTTAAACCAAATCCTATACTTGCTATAGTAATGAGCGAATTTACGACAGGAAAGCTAAGAAAAAGTAGGTGGTATGCAGATCCAGTCCATGACGAGTAACAAAACCACATTTGTTACTGCTGTGTAAAACTGCAATACTCTGCATCAAAATTCTGTCCAAGCTAATGAAGCAATGTTCTTCTGCAATCTTTTAAAATTTTAAAACTTCTTTTTGCTTGAACAAGAAGAAATTACGGAACATGTAGCTTACTTAGAAATTAAAATTGTATGAACATCACAAAAATTTAAGATCCAAGAATGTCGAATTCATACCTGCTGCATTGCTGGCAGAACCGTTGCTCTTTGCCACCAATGGTCACGAGTGGGGTCTTAGAGTGGCGCTCACACACCCTATGTCGCCGGTAATAATCCCTGAACTTACTCAGATCAGCATTGCACCCATCCACTAAGCACGACATGATTTGAGCTCCGCTAATTGCCGCCCTCGTCCTCTTTGAGGACCCAGAAGGTGATGATGAGCTTGTGGAGCCTCTTGTTTCATTCAATTTGTCAAGTGATCCAAATCCCAAATCCCCTAATCCACCAAGTTTCAAGTCAACTGAAAACCCCCCTCCATTCTTGTGCACCCCTAAGCTACTTGACCCAATCAGTTCACTAAAATCCCAAACTGAATCTTTCAATCCCCACTCCATAACTGATAAAAACTTACACTTTGACCCCTACAATCAATTAAATCAATGTTGTGTATTCACTGAAAATCACTCAACAATCACAAAGAAGTAAAGAAACCCTCAAATATTCTACTAAAACCCAACTCATAAAGGTACAAAACCCAACAGTTCAACCTATATATAGATGGCTAAAAGACAATAAAATAGAGCCAACAAGGGATTAAATTACTCAAAGACCCAAAGAAGTATGGGTTTACTCAAAGGGGAAAAACAATCATAAACCCAGTTCAGAGATTAAGTGCTGTCGAGCTTTGATACGATGGAACTTACCTAAAACCAAGACCCAGTTGAAGAGAAAGATCCAGTGGAATTTTAAGTACGCCAAACACGAACTTTAGGGGGAAAGCAGTTGAACCAATCTCACGAAGTAAGTTGTAACTACCCCATTATGCTTGAATTTGCTTGACAACCTTAAAAGGTGAAAGAATCTATGTCGCTTGATCCAAAAGGAATACGCGATTAGACAAATAGCAGTTGACAATAGCTCAGAAACTAATTGGATTTACAGAAATAGTATAGGAAGTTGCTAGAAATAGGAGTTGAGAAATTAGGTGAATCGAGAATTGGGGGAACCAATAAACTTATAGCAGAAACAAGTGGAGCAGAAGAAAATTGGGTTTAGCTTTTCCAGCCATTTTAGTTCCCTGGCCCATAGACAAAAGAAAAACTATAATCAGGGAGGTTGGGAAACTGATCCAAAAAAAAAGGGAGGTTGGGAAACAGCACAAGGTACAGGGCCTTTCATAGTAAGAGAGATGAGAGAAAAATAAAAAGTGAAAAGAAATTTCTTTTTATTTTTATATGAAAAGTGAAAGAAATCTTTTTTTATTTATATGAAGGATAATTAAAAGAGATGGAAATTTTTGAGTAAATTGAAAAAATAATTTTTATTGATCGAAGTATTTTGTTTCTCTGGATCGCATCATTTTTTTTTTTTTTGGTGAGATTCGGTGTGAAATCACGACTCTTTCTTTTCTCATTCCCGGCTTCCCGCAGTTCGAAGAAAGGCCTGTTGAAAATTTGACTTTTGCTACGGTCCAATATATTAACAAAATTCGACATCTTGTTCTTATAATTTGATTAGATGATTTTCTTAATTTTAATGTATCATTAACATAGAATTATGTGTTTTTCCCTTCGGCGTGAAACAAGACTCTTTAAACAATTGGATTTGATAAAATTTTGACCCTTTTGTTGTCTACCTAAATATATATGAAAATTATACGCATGATGTTAATTATTTTTATACAATAATTAGGATTTTTGACGATCAAAATCTACAGTTTATCTAAAAAATAAATATACTGAATTCTTGTAGCTACGATTAATTGAATTAGTCTACTTATATGGGATGATCTTGTTGGTTAAATTTCTTTTTATTAAATTAGTTTGACCTTGTTTTATGGTTGATATGTATACTTGTACTTATAACTTATAAAGAACTCCATCCATGTCATTAAAAAACAACTCATATTAAACTAGAGATGAAAGAGAAAGTTCAAGAATTCAATAATTCGAAACACATATATTGTGTAATATATCAACACGTGATTTTAATGCGATAGTGATTCATTTAGAGCTGAACAAATGAAAAATTGCTTTCAAAGTTAAGTAAGAATGACGAATGACAAAAAAAAGAAAGTTAAATAAGGGGTAGGTTTTAGTCAAAAAAACATTATTAAACCAGTTATTTATTGAGTCTGTCGCATAAATTATTGCGATGAACACAATATATTACCGATTATACTAGGGAGACAACATAAGAATGGATCAAAATATCTAAATTGTATCCAGAGATGGGCTATTACCGGCCCGGTGTAAACCGAATAATCCTGGTACTACCCAAAATTGTCTATCATACTATAGTTTTGTTTAATTATACGATCATAAAAAACAAGATTTTTTAAAAATATAATTTACTTTGATTCCACTAAAACATAGTGAATGTTTCTTTTGAACGATGGTACCAAGTGTCTGGAGAGTAATTCTTTAATTTCTGAAAAAAAAATCCTACAAAACCCCATATAAATTGGAATTTGAATTTTATATATATATAAAAAAGAGGTTATCTTTATAAGTTTATCTTTCATAACTTTGATGGAAGGATAGCTGAAAGTTAATGGAACAAGGGACCCTGATAGTGAGATTTGTTCTGTTCCTTTGTGATATATAGTTCTTCCCTTTGTTGAGGGTTTCGTTTGGAGCTTTGGAAACGAAAATGTCACGGAAACAACATCGGAACACATGTCGTTGAGGTTGGGGTGCAGACAACCTTCAACAGTAGTTAGCCGGGGGTGTAGGAGGCAGAGCCCCCACGGGGTATTTTTTGGACTATGGTGTGTAATTTTGGTCATAGAACCCGACCTATTTATATTGCAGTTAACATGTAATTAAGGTTACATGTTTTTAGAGAAAAACAGATAGAGGAGAGAGAAAATACAGATCTTACAAAGATTGCGAGAAGATTTGTACTCTTGATTTCTATTTCATAGTAGACAGGTGTGGCTCCCGTGGTTTTTCTTCGCGTTGAGGTTTTCCATGTAAATCTTGTGTGTCGTATTTTCTTTCCTTTTTTTCATTACACATTATTTTTCCATTCTGTGATTCATTGTTTCTAAGATCCGTAAGGCATTATGGTATTCGAAAATCCTAACAAATGTACGGAGACAATACTCCTATGTAAGTATTGTGTCCGGATCATTGCTTGTTTGGAAATGTTGCTGAAATTTGAAAATTGGATCAAAAGAAGCATTAAAAAGATGAGAGAAAAAGACGAGGGAGAAAATTAAGGATTTGGCCTCGATAGGGACATGAGGTGGTTATTGCTTTCAAGTTTTCGTGAACAATGACAGGTCATAAAGAAAGAAAAAAAAAACATGAAAAAAGTAAGCAGTTGAAATAGGAAAAGCACAAGAAAGAAAACAAGTGAAAAGAAAAAAGAAAATATTTTTTAACATTTTAATTTCAAATTAACTTAAAAAAGTCAATGTTATTAATCTTTGTATCTAGGGCTTGGATGGGAAAAAAAAAAAAAACTACGAGAAACACGTTTTGTATTAATTTTTAGAAAGGGAAATGAAAGACTGTGTGACAGAAAGTCCAACGTTATATAATCCGTTTGATTTTTAAAAATTATACTCCATTTTGATTTATGAACACAGATATTCCATCCAAAAAATAAAAACTCATCTCTAGATATTTTCATTTTTTAGTCTTGTTTAAAGTGCAAATAACTTTTTCATGGTAAACTTAATTTAAACAAAGTGTGTACCATTCATAAGATGCAGCAAGGATAATTCATTAGAACGTTAATTAGAGATTTGTTTTGGTCTTTTGCAAGTTGTCTTTTTTGTGTATGAAATTCTTGACATATGAAAAGACAGAATTTACAAATAACATGAGGCGGATGTTGCTTTCAAGTTTTCGTGAACAATGACAGGTGACTCTCTCTCTCTCTCTCTCTCTAAACTATAGCCGTCCCAAAGATTTTTTTTTTCTCCCTTCCCTCCCCGTATGGTTTCAATATCCTTGTGCAGCGGTGGGAGGGGAAGGCCATGGTATTATTTTCATTTTCTCATTTTTTCCGCCCTCTTTGTCTCTCCAAATCAACGACTTGTGATCAACGAATTGTCGTCTTATTTGCGAGAGGTTTGTCTCTCTAGATCAACGACTTTGTCGTTTTGATTTGAAAAAGTTGTCTCTCTATTTTGCGGGAGAGTAGTTAGTTTTGTCATTCGACGAATTTTTGGTCTATAGATCGGGTTCTTTGAAACGTAGTGCTTTCCAACAACATCCATGACAACAATGATCTAATCCTACATGATATCTTTGGCAAACAACTCGAGATGGTTTCAAAGATCTATAGTTTGTGGAAGTTCATTGGTACGTTCATACTTGGTTGGTGTCTATCTGATCGTCTGGGTATTTGTTGTGAGAAGAGTAAGCAGTTGAAATAGGAGAAGCACAAGAAACAAAAAAAAAAAGTGCAAATAAAAAGAAATTTTTTTAAAAACTTTTTAATTTCAAGTTTACTTTAAAGAGTCAATGTTGCTAGTATTTGTATCAAGGGCTTGGGTTGGGAAAAAAAAAATAGCTGCGAGAAACACGTTTTGCACTAGTTTTTAGGAAGGAAAATGAAATACTGTGACAGAAAGTCTAACATTATATAGTTCGTTCGGTTTCTAGAAATTATACTCCATTTCGATCTCTGAACATAGATATTCCATCCCAAAATAAAAACTCATTCCTAGATATTTAAATTTTTTATTTTGTTCAAAGTGCAAATAATTTTTACAACGCGAATAAGAGAACTGCATGTGTTGGTCTTTTGCATGTAAAGTTATAAAACTTGTCTTTTTTGTGTATGAAATTCTTTACATATGAAAATACAGTATTTTATAAATAAAATGAAAAGCATAATTATGAAAATAAAAGAACGTTTAAATTAATTACCAAAGAAGATTTGACTGTTGGCTTGGCATTTATCACTCCCTAGCTAATTTTTAATGGGGCTACTGGGAAACGAGGTAAAAAAAAATGACGTGGCATTGTGCTGTGGGTCAGTCCAATTTCTAGAGTAGAAAATTATTAGTTGTTCCTGGAGCAATGCTCCAAAGTCTCTGGATACCACACATTTACTATGTTTTTCATTTACTATGTTTTTCATTCAACATCTGAATTTCTATTTTTGCCCATACCAGAAGGTTTTGAACGTACGGATTTGGTATATTAGTCATACCTTAATCTGTTTCTAATTAAGTTCTCTAGCTTCCCTTCATTGTTTAGTACTCCATTGAAATTTTCCACTCCCTCCATATATAAGTATTGAGCTGTGGGGACAAGGACTTGTGTTATGAATCGAACAATGTGTTCAATCCATATCTCTTCTCCGGATCTTGCAAACTAGAACAACAGAAATTGCAAAAATAGAAAAATACGTAATGGATAGAAAATAGGAAAGACACACAGATATAAGTAGAAAACCTCAATGCGAGAAAAAAAACACAATAGTCACCAGTCCACTATAATCGAAAAATATGGAGTACAAGCCTTCTCTCTCAAGAATTTTTCTCTCGCTCTTTTTTTTTTTTCGTGTTTGGAATGAAACGCTCTAACTATAATAATTATAATACAAGTGCAATATAAATAGGTAAGGCTCAATGACCGAAATTACATACCCTAGTCAAAACACAAAATATTATTTTCGTTGCAATCCATCTCTACCCTCGAACTATTACCGAAAGTTGTTTGCATCCCACAGCTTGATCCATGGTCTTTTGTGAATTGTCTATGGGAAGATGGAATAATATGCAGCATGAAAAAAAAAATGTTTTAATTGAATAAAGAGTTTTTTATGCTTTTATCTCCTAAACTATTCATATTTTTTTCTATTTCGTCCACAAACTATGAAAACCATAAATTTATCCCCTAAACTATTTGATTGCAACCCCTTTCGTCCAATAGTTAACACCATAAACTTTTTTTGGGGAGAAAATTGTTTATTCACTTGTAGCTGTCAGCACAAATCGCTTTGTGGGATCCACTTTGGGAGTCCCACACACTATCTTAGAAGTTCATTACTTCAAAAATTATGTTTTCACGTGGCCTTTGTAAAAAAAAATCAGCTGAATCAAATATCTCTAAGTGCTTGATCCAATATTCTATATTTTGATAACCTTAAACACTTAATAAAAATTTCAAATGTAAGATCAAGCAGTTACCAATTGAACATAGGAGTATTTTTTACTATGTCACTCGAAAAATATAGTTTAAAATTAATGAACGGATTGGATTATTCATGTGGGACGCCAAAGTAAGACCCACGTCGCAATCTGTGGTCACAATTCTGTGCGCATTAAACAAATTTTCATCCAAAAAAGTGGATGGTGTTAACTATTGGACAAAATGAGTTGCAATCAAATAGATTAAGGGATAAATTTGAGGTTTTCATAGTTTAGGGACGAAATAGAAAAAATGTGGATAGATTACTCATTAAAATATATATATATATTTTATTTTTTTTGCCATTCGATATACATCAATAAAGTTATCTGTTAAATGTTAGATGTTAGTAAACCAAAAAGTTGAAGTCGAACCTCGAACCTCACCCCTCTGCATCAATAAATACCTTTTACAAAAATCATGACTAATGGGAATTTTGGGCCACGACCACGGACAAGCTCACTCAACCGCCAAGAAAGAGAAGTGGAGGGAGATGATAAAAGATTAGAGGAGAAGGAGAACCGACATTACAGCCACGTACTGTAACCTTGCACCAACCTTGCGGCCAATCTCTGCACCATTGCGGCTGAAAACTGACGGGAATTCTTTAGGTTGTTTTTCTTCCCCGTTTCTTAGGCTCCATTTGTTTCGGGCGGAAAATGTTTTCTAGAAAACCTTTTCCATGGAAAACTTTTTCTAGAAAAGAAAATGTTTTACAGTGTTTGGTTGTAATATGAAAACATTTTCCATTGTTTGGTAGACATGGAAAATCACTAATATGAGAAAATGACCAAAATCCAGCAAGATTAAGAAATGAGATGCAAAGAAAAATAAAAACTAGATTAACCTTAATTGTAATAAACCTCATAACTATATTTTAGCAAGCAGAGCATTATCCCCAGGATGCTAGTCCACCCAAAATTAGAAAAAGACCAAACTTCAAAGTATCCAAAGCACGAAAACACACTACCAAAATACCAGAAACAGAAGGCACAAACAGAGTTCAAAGTTCATTCCATAGCTCCTCAATTACAGTACCAAAATACCCAAAATACTCAAACTCACGCATTCATATTAAAGAAACCCTCCAACCATTGCAAACACTTTTGGACGGCTCAAATTAATTACTATTATAGAGGTGTAGTGCCTTTGGACGCTAAAGGACCCCGTTTGCCAAGTTCTTCGTAAGGACCAGTGTTTTTGCTGAGTTATTCAAAAAATAGTAACTCTAAGGCCCCTAGCAAATTATCAAACAGTTGGTGGGCACGCTCAAAGAAGATTGAATCATACAATGGAATTTCAAACCCAACCACATTAACTTCAAACTCAACCCTTATCTATAAACTAACATGTTTCAGCAAAAAAAAAATCAATCAATCAATTGGTGCTAATCAATCAATCTCAGTTGTTATTTTTGCATTCTTACACACAGCCAACCACGACATTTGTCAATTTGCATCAAAACAAACAACAAACACCATAGTCAAAGACTCAAAAGTTTAGGCCATAGGAATTCTCTGTACATCACGTAAGTCGTACTACATCCTTGAAACAGAAAATCAACTTGTTTGGTTTGGTTTCCAAAAACCGGTTTTCTCAATTATTATTCAATTATTACCCCTATTTTTAAATATTATTTTTATTTTTCTCTCTATCTCTCTCTAATCATTAATACCTATTTTTTAATTATTATACCTATTTCTCCCTCTAATCATTACAAAAACCAAAACTCAAAACCAAACCAAACCAAACACAACCCAAGAGCCTCTAGAAAGCGTAAACCACTTCACCGACTATCTTCTCAACTAAAAACATTTCCAAAACCCACTCGAACTCGAGAAAATAGATAACAGCACCACATAAACACCAACAACGAAAGAGAAAACCCTAAAACATCAAAAACAGAAAAATCATCCACTCTATATGATTATAAGGAACTAATCGTAGATCAAACAGTGCGTCGAAAAATTTGAGCGAATTGAGAGAGAGAGAGAGAGAGAGAGAGAGATCACCTGTGCCGGGGAGACGGGACATCCGTGATTCCCAGATCGGGGCCAATCGGGGCAGAGGCAAGGGCTGGTGGAAAATGTTTTCCCTCTCTGAAATCCAGAAAACATTTTCAAGGCCCTCTTATTTCATTTTCCTTTGGACTTTTTTAGTTTGGAAAAGGTTTTCCATTGACTTTCTTTTTTGTTGTACCCAAACACCGGAAAATGTTTTCCCTGGAAAATATTTTTCTAGAAAACGTTTTCCGCCCGAAACAAACGGAGCCTTAGTATCAACCATCAAGTATTCTTACTCCAAAAATGAGGTGTGTGGTCTGGATTTAAAGCTGCAATAGTTTGTTTTATATCTCTGTAATGAATCTTTTTTTTTTGGAATGTAGATTTTATAGTTGTTGCCCCAAAAGACTTGTTCATTTACTCATGAAAAAAATAGAAAATTCTCCAAGCTGTACCCATCTATTCAAGAACAACCAATATAATTAACAGAAATATTAATTAATGACCCATCTATTACTAAAATTCGGTCAAGTATATTAGGTATCAAGCTGGGTTTCATATTGGGAGAGACTTTTTTTTTTTTTAATCTCAGCGTACAGTTAGCGGGATTAAAGGAGTTAGTAGTGTTAGCTGTTAGTTGGAGAGAATTGAATCCTGTCGAAATTCGTCGGAGTATAAGGGAGTCGCCAACTGCACTCCACTCCACTTACTTGGGAGAGACCTAAATACACAAAATTTCTTGTCAGAAAAACAAATTGAAACCAAGTAATGACAATATCGTTGTAGCAACTACATATATATGAGCTTTCCCGTGATCATTCTACTCTGTGAATGCTTTTCTTTACTTCATTTCCTCACAATGGCAACTTTGACATTCCTGTTATTTCCAATTCTCTTCGTTTAATAATCAAATTGGTAGTTTCTTAGAATAGTCCACCGCCCACATGAAGACTTTTAGACTTAAGTACTCTATACAAGTACCTCCTCGTGTATTCATACTGGTTTCCTTCTGTACGTAATGTTTGTATTTTTTATATAGCTTGATATACGTTGTGTCATTCATAACCGTGGTGACTTAACATGGTATTGGAGCTTTGGATTATGGAATAATATGGGAGTTCTTGTCATTCCTTATTGCATTGTGCATGGTTCTCCCATTTGCATTCAGTTTTCGGTCTACATAGGTATGTTTGCATCTCCACGTGGAAGAAATGGTTGCATAAGCACGCGAGGGTGGGTGTTGGATATCCGGCAATATAAAACTTTCATAGTTGAGTTAAGATGATTATTTGTTGAATTTTGATGTACACTTTCGTAATCAAAGAGCCATCACCCGGTTTAGTTTTGGTTATGATGTTGTTTCCCTCATGCTCATCAATATTATGAGACCGTGGATTTTGAAGTATGATGGGAGTTAGGGTTTTTATAAATGTACAAAGAACGTGAAGTGAAAAAATATACTACCAGTGTTTATCTCAGTGGCTATAGTAACACAGTTCTCACTTATCTGCCTAAATGGATTTGGACCCTTTCCTTATGAGGGCTCTATGTCACCAATTCTTTTATCTCCTGACATGGCTAATCTCAAAATGCGAATTTGTGTTATACTGTCTCTACTAGATTTGCTTGTAATATTATTCAATCAGAAAGTCCGGGTGCAAAAACTGAATCTGGATGTTTTATGGTGCATGCACAGGTTCTGGCATCCGAAACGATTATGGTTCTACAACAAATAAAAGGGCAAACGGGCATGGATCGGAATACCCGGTTTGTGGAATGACTCCATGAATTGATGTCGAGATAAAAGATACCATTGTCCCGTTTGAAGTTCGTTACTTTGTCCAGTCAAAGATTGGCATTTACCAGTCTATTTAGTCCCATTTATAATGGATCCTAATTGCTTTTGTGAATGTCATATCTAATGAAAATTAAGTCCAATGACGGGGAATCAGTCTAATGGAACACTGGATTTTAACAGCATAACAAGATAACTCTTAACAGTTCAATCAACATTTTCAGCATTTAAAATCTCTCACACTAACTAGGAAAAGCACGAAACCACAACATTAATGTCACACTTGGAGATGTAGGACCGACACCCCTTTTATTCAGCTCAATTTACACGGTCACATCATCAACAATAACAAGCTGACAAAGCCACCAACACAGTATCTTATCAAACACCACATGGAGCACTTCTTACACAAAAGGATACAGCTAATTGCCATTTTTGTTCAGCTTCTGCTGCTCTGCACCTCTAACACCAAGACTGCATTGCAAATAGGAAGAAAGGGTGACGAACATTTGCATCAATATTGGAAGTTTCGTAGGGTTGCCTTTAGGAATTTATGTTATGTTCTTGCAATCAAATTATGACAAATTGATTTATGAAATAAGTAACACATGCTTACAGATATATGCACCAATATATACAAATTAGAATAGTTAAACGGAGAAGTGATGATGCACGTAACTTATTATCTATGGGGCAACTCCGAAAACTTAAACATGGACATGTTAACTCATTTTATCTCACGTGGGACACTCTTGATGGCTAGAAAGTAGAAACTAAAGGCAGTTGGGTATACTTACAGTCTGCATCTGTTTTGATCCACTGCTCCCTCTTCTCGTTCATACCACTGCTGTTGATCCCCTTATAGTTTACATTCAATTTGCTGGTTTCCTTCTTAAATATAGCTTTGAGAGGAGACCTGCTGTCGTATTTCTCTTGGGAAGGCAGACCTCCCTTGTTGTAGCCACTGTCCATGGTATTTTTGTTAATCTCACTATTAAGTGACTTCTTGAGCACCTTCTCCTCTGCATTGGATCTCTTAGGATAGGCTTTTTGGATGAACATTCTAAGAACCTGCACGCCAGACATAGGACAACTATGAACTTAAGTTCATAGTGATGTATTCTACAGTTTCACTATTAAATTTTGTATTTGTGGTATATCATCTAAAAGGCTAAAATAAAACCTGTCAAAAGCATCCAACTCATAACCAATTGACTTTGAATGGGGAGGCAGGCCTGAGTCATGTACGGGTTCCTGTAGGTGCTAAACTGATAATTAACTTACGTGGGACAAGCTCTAACAAAACTATTTTCCAGTTGAGCCATCTGTTGAAAACTGCTAATATGTCACAGTCGCAAGATAGCTTTTGTTGATTACGTAGATTCTCAGGTGGTATTCGATGGCAATATGTGCCTTGCAAGTATCTGCATTATGGAATTTGCTGATGTGACTTTATGGGGTTTAACCCAGGTTACTTCTCATAGCATGATCATTGTTGCCCACTTTGATAGGGTCACCCAAGATGAGACACCAATTGTGAGTTGCCAAAGTTGTCAAGAGGGAACAGAATAAGACCTTCTGTACCATCTGATTAATGCTATGACTAAGGCAGTCCTTCATCTCCTTCTGTTACATTTCATGGTAGATATTTAACATTTCAACTTTGTAAACTGCAGGTAAGAATGTACAGGACTAGTGTTTGATGGCTTATTCATCATAGATTGTATATTTTTTTAAGAAAAACCAGGGTGACCAACCTTGGGGAGTTTCCTCTTGGTTGAAGGAGGATCAGCAGTTACACCACCAGTGCCTTTAGAGCTTCTTGGAGGTGGAGAACAATGGAGCTTTGTTAGCATCTTCCTGATGAACTTCATGGACTATGGACTGGTGAAGAACAAGGCAAAACAGTAGGGAAGACCCTTGGCAGGAATTCGTCACTCCAATTAGCAAGAGTCAAATGCAACTTCTCTCTAGAAAGAGTATTTCTCTCTCTAGAATCGCTCTTGAATCTCTCTAATCGTCCTCCCCAAATGAGGGGAGAGTGCCCTATTTATAGGTCACTCGACCTCTCCTCTGGGCCGAGTGGACTAATAAAGTTTGGACACGTGTCGCACAAATAGTGCGCGAATATTCCTTCCGTACTGCCAGGCTGTGGCCGCGACACCCGTGGGGAGGGTCCGACGGTGCTACTCAGCGAGTGCCCCCGCAGGTGTTACTCCGCGGGTGCCTCTCCGCGACGAACCCTTGTTCTTAGCCACCAAACCACAAAATCTCCAGTAATCCCGAGTACACGGCGCGGTCAAGGTTTGTCTCGGTCTCACCATTGCCGCTATCGGGCACGGTCGAGTCTTTACCTTGCCATCACCGTGTGAGCGGCATGGTCATGACCTTCCGGGTCATGCCAATACCGCGACCAAGCCTCTAAATGGCATCCCCTCGAACCCTGCCAAGTCGGCCAAGGGCGGACTCATCGTCCGAGTTGGATCATCTTTAAAGGGCCGACGTCTATCTTCGTCGTATTCCAAAATCTTGGGGAATCATAATCGATTCCTTCATCATCGTCTCTCATCCGAGACTCGAATGGTATAGGTTGTGTCACCATCGGGTCGCCTCTTGATTGAGGCACCCTTGTTTGTCGCTTGAAAATTTGGCTAAGTATGGAAAAGTAACTTTTTTCGGGAAGTTTTGATTCGGAAGATAAAAAGTCCCGGTATTTGTTCCTTGGATTTTTCTAAGCACAATGGTATAATCGGATGCTCTTTTCGAGTACGGCAAAGTTGCCTTTTGTGGCTTTTGCCCCTTTTCTTCGGAGAAAAACGTGTCGTTTTTCGCCTTTGTGCTAAAAGTGGGGGGATTAGATTTTGATAAGATTGGAATATCAAAATTCTGGAAATGCCATTGTTTCTGAAAGGGGGCTACTTCCTTATTTTAGTAGGGAAAGTGGAAGACAGTGGGAGTACCAGTTGTGATATTTACTTAACTTTGGTTTATGAAAATAAGTGTTCAAAACACTGTCCCTCCCCCTGTGGGATACTGTTCCCCCACCCGCGGGGTACTGTTCCTCCACCCGCGGGGTACTCCCTGTGGGTTACTATTCCCCCACTCGCGGGTACAGTTCCTCCACCCGCGGGGTACCCCTTATGGGTTACTATTCCCCCGCCCGCGGGTACTGTTCTTCCTCCCGCGGGTCCTTGGTAAAGGGATGGCTGTGTTGAGAGGTAACCATATGGGTTCCCTGCAACCAGACATGAAAAGAAGTTTTTAACAAGATTTACGGCTTGTGTTCTTTCTTTCTTCTTTGCATGAAATGGAAATAGAGACCATCAAAGTGGCTGCAGTCCATAACATGTGGACTTTGTTGTCAGGAGAGTGGTAGTGCAATGCCAAAACATCAATGTTACTGTATGTGTATCTTTTTGGATCATTTTTGGAGGGGTGCAGTGGCGACTCCAGGAATTCGGAACTGCGGGGTCATCGCAATAATGACAACTAAAAATTTTGTTCCAACAAAAATCACATTTAAAGCTCAACCTAATAAACAAAAGATATCATCAAAAGGCATAAAATAGTTTTCTATGTTTTCAGTTTTCACCACAAAAAAAAAAAAAAAAAAACTACACAAGCTTCTACAATTGCATTCGATGCGGTTTTGAGTTCTGAAATCGTTGCATCATAGTCTCTACGTCGATACTATCAAATAATCCCTCCATCCAAAATTGTTGTTTCTTGCTTCTGCTTCACTTTTTGAACCATTCAAACAATTATCTATTTTATAATCTATAATTTTAAAATATGTGTGTAATAAAATTAATTGAGATCTATCAAAGAAGATTCATATTAGATATACTCCATCTGTCCCTTTTTAAGTGATCCCTATCGGAATCCGTGCAATTTCAAACCCCTATAAAACATATTTCTTTATATAATTTTTAAAAAATTTCTATACCAAATTAAAGTGCTCATTGAGTAAAGTGCTCATTGAGTACTTTAATTTGGTGCAAAAAAATTTAAAAACATGCCATGGAAGTGCATTTTTTAACGGCTACAAAAATACACATTTCTTAAAGGTATCATTTAGAACAGGACGGAGGGAGTATATATCACGAAAATCTAAACAATTTTTTTAGAGGTCCCAATTCTGAAATAGTAATTAGGAGCAACAATTTGGGACGAAGGGAATACTTCCTTAGCAAAACAGATCAACCTCTCCATATCATCAAAAGAACAAAATGAGTGACTAGAATTCAAACAAGCCACACAAAAAGAGAGATGAAAGTTGGGAAATTATCCAGTGGTGTCAGCCCTAAATTTATGGGGGTTCATTTATGAATTTCCTAAAAAAATTTAACATAGTAGTAGTATTTTTTTTTTTGCCGTGGGGTCGGCTGACCCCCCTCATTTCTATGTGGAGTCGCCCCTGGAGGGGTGGCAATTATTTAGAAATACCTTTAAATAAATTTATGAGCAATCTCTGGAACAATTCAATGCATTAGTTCTAGCCCTTTAAAGTGGTCCAAGAATTCATTGGGCTGATTTTTTAGAAGCGGACGCCAATGAAAGAAGAAAAAAAAAAAAGTAGAAAGATAACCTATATCGTAGGAAATTTTTTTAGTAGGGAAAGTGGGAGTACCAGTTGTGACTTCTTTGAATGGCTCGGTTCTGTTTTGCCTTTACTTACGGTGCACCCAACCCAGTAACTGCAACATTGACATGCAAAAGATGAAGATACAAGGTTGATTATGGTGATACTAAATAAGGAAGAATTTGGACTCACCTTCATCTCAAACTTCCTTTTAGAGGCCTTGATGATAAATTTTCAAAGGAAACACAGATGGAGATAGGTCGTGGAAATGGTACTGGCCACTGGTGAAAGGAGAGATTTGGCACTGGTGAAACAGGGCTGGAATTGGTACTGGGCACTGGTGAAAGGAGAGATTTGGCACTGGTGAAACAGGGCAATAAATATAGATGAATTCTTTCAATCACGAGGGCTAATGACTATATGGGTCTGAGATAGAATTGAACACAAAAATACGAAAGGAAAGGTACAAGATTTTGGTTGGCCATTCTCTGTCAAGATTAAATCAGGTGGGCAAGTTGAAAAGCGTGTTCAGGACCCACAAGTTGGTGATTATCTTCCTTTATGTATTTGCATGCTTTTGGTGAATTTGTCTTTGGAAATCCTTAGCTGGCTTAAATAATGAACTTGTACAAATGACTTGGATAATTGCAAGTATTAGTATCAGTAAACAAGTTACGCTTAATTAACGATTTGATTTTTCTGGCATATCATAGTTTCCGGATATTGCAGTTAAATGACCACTTCTCTATTGCAAGTCCACTAGTCTAGTTTTCTTGTTTGAAAGAATTTGTGTGGTCATTGTAATATTTTCAGGATAATTATTGGAACAAAGGATTACTTGGCATGTCAGTACCTTGTTATTATTTTGTTGTTCGAGAGTAGTGGTTTATATTGGCTGTTAAGGTATCACAAAGTTGAACTCCTTTCTTTCCCCTGGTAGCTAACTAGATAAAAGAGAAATCAAGAACGGGAACACAGAAAAAACCAAGCTGTTTGAACTCGATATTGAGAGAGATGCACCACATGTGAAGTTAGCCTCATTTCTGTTGTAGGTCTATAGCTGTGAATTAGCATGTGCTAAAACCTAATATGATTTTCTTTCTGCATGTTCATCTATAATAGTTTTGACCTGTGTTTGGAGTTCGATCAAATTTTGCTACATTTGGGACTCATGACAACCTAGCATATTCTCTCATCACATGTACATTCTATTAATAGCACTTCCTTTGACATATAGTCAGTTCAGAGACAGAATCAAACGCTTTTGCGGTGATTGACCAGTTGATCGTGATCACGACACTATTTACAAACAGAAGCTCGCGCTGATTGTCATGGAATTACTTTCGGTCCCTCGAAGATTGAGTTGTCGGCTTTGTTGAAACACTAGTATCTCTGAATAGAAATGATACAAGAGAAAGCTATTACAAGCTTAGTGACAAGCTATGCAGCCATCTTTGATTCGTATCTATTGTTTTTCGCAAGTTTGTCTCATAGTGTATGGAAGACAGCAACCAATGCTAAGAAGTTCAGGCAGTCTTATTCTCGCATCAATGCTTATGTAAGATGAAAGATTTGACTGGGAGGTGGAACTAGAGCTTTCTTCCAACTAAGGGTTATTAGGTACTGGTGAGGTCAAATTTAGTGGATCTGGATGACAAAAAAGGAAAGATGGTACACTGCTGACAAAAAAAGGAAAGATTTGAGTTGATTGAAGTACAGGTTCTTTGGTAATCCAGTTTTGATGACAAAAGGTTATTTGGCAATCCTGTTTTGAGCCAGTGGGTAACCTTTCTTTTCCCAGCAAAGTGAAAGTGGTACACTGCTGCCACATGAAGATGTCCTAAACTCCATTATTGGAAATAAAATATAAAAACTGGTGAAACAGGCTTCCAGATGTGGAGGCATCCCCTCATTTTTAGCAAGGCAACAAGATGCTAGAAAACGAGGCAATGACCACTGGAGGACTCAAAGATAAAAGAATCACCCACCCCATGCTCTTTGTTCCCCACATCAAACAACCGCAAAGTGAAACTGATCAATGACTTTGGTCATCCGGTTGGAATCCCCCCTTCCTAGACCATGAAAAAGCCATTAGCCATTCCTCTTTGTGGCTAAACAATTTTCGGGAGGTGTGTTTCTGAGGATCATTGTCATTGCTTTCCACTCTGTTTACGATCGAGTGTAAGAGAGGTAATAAGGACAGCAATCTTCTTTGGGCAGGAGGGGATAAGAACAGGGACGGAACTAGGATTTGTAAGTAGTGGAGTCAAATACCCAAAGCTATTTAAGGAGTATGATTCTTAAGTACATTTTTATTGAAAACCTTGGGGTTGGGCACCTCTTTCAGTGCCTTTGCCCGAGTT
This sequence comes from Vaccinium vitis-idaea, assembly GCA_963854785.1. Classification (NCBI taxonomy): domain Eukaryota; kingdom Viridiplantae; phylum Streptophyta; class Magnoliopsida; order Ericales; family Ericaceae; genus Vaccinium; species Vaccinium vitis-idaea. The sequence continues at coordinate 5,328,578 of OY978219.1, read as the reverse complement.
TACCCGTTATGGAAATCATTGGTGTTGGGCACCTGTTTCAGTGCTTTTGCCCGAGTTTACCCGTCTATGGAAATCATTGATATAGTGGGGTCAAATGTATCGAAAATCTAATTAAAATGATGGATAATCTAAGCATTTTTTTATGGGGAACTTAAATAACCATTCTTCAACTCATCTAAAATTATGTTATCATCTCGCCCCTTTTATGGAGTTATGTTTTCATCTTGAAATTCAAATAAACCCAATATTGCCCTTTATATATATATATATATATATATATAGGTAAATCTTCTAGTCCAAACCCTCCCGAAAATAAGGAAAAATGATTTTTTTTGTTTTGCAAATTATTTTTGGAAAATCCGAACCGTCCAATGTGTTCAGAAGGTGTTTTCAAGGGTCCACGAGGGAAATCTTCAAAAAAAAAATACCGGGAAGGGCTTGATCCAAGCAGTTTTTCGCAAAAACTGTATTTTTACAGTTTTGCGAAAATTGCTTGGATCAAGCCCTTCTCGGTATTTTTTTTTGAATATTTTTCGCATGGACCCTTGAAAACACCTTCTGAACACATTGGACGGATCGGATCGTCAAAAAAATGCTCGGATCACGGAGATCCGGAAGTCCGGAGTCCGGACTAGAGCTTACCCTATATATATATAGGAAGTTGTTCTATTGAGGACTACCTCACGGATCTCCTCCGTGAGGACCACCCCTTTTTTGATTTTTCGAACCAAATTTCGACGATCCGAACCGCTCAATGTGTTTAAAACATGTTTTTCATGGCCAACGCAAGGAATCACAAAAAAAAATTACCCAAAAGGCCTTCATCCGAGCAATTTTTCATAATAACCGTACATATATAGTTTATCGAAAAAAGCTCAAATGAAGCCCTTCCGGGTATTTTTTTTGGACAAATCTTCGCGGTGACCCTTAAAAATACGTTTTAAACACATTGAGCGGTTCGGATCGTCGAGATTCGACCCCGATCCATGAGGTCCGCAAATTGGGTGTTTGAGGGAGTACTTAGTAGAACGGGATTGTATATATATATCCTTGTTGTATATGGGTTAGGATCCAGTCAGGACTCCCTGACCAAACTTTATGTCCACACCACCCTCTTCCCGGCCAAATGGCCAGGATCCGAACCATCCAATGTGTTTAGAAAGTGTTTTTAAGGATTCACGCGAGAAATCAGCAAAAAAAATGACCAGGAAGGGCTTTATCCGAGCAATTTTTCATAAAATATATAACGGTTTTTATGAAAAACTGCTTGGATCAAGCCCTTTCCAGTCATTTTTTTTGCTGATTTCTCGCGTGAACCCTTAAAAACACCTTCTAAAGACATTGGACGGTTCAGATCATGAAAATTTGATCGGAAAATGAAGGTTTGGACGTAACGTGTGGATACAAGGGTGTGGACTGGATCCTTGTTGTATATATATATATAGGATCATGATCTCCTAAGGGATCCCTTATTAAAATTTTGGTGCGGACCTAGCCTTTTTTCAACTTTCCGGATCAAATTTTGACGATCCGAACAGTTTTATCGAAAACTGTTTGGATCAAGCCCTTCCGGGTATTTTTTTTTTTTACGAATCTTCACGTAGGCGCTTAAAAACGCATTTTAAAAATATTGAGCCGTTTGGATCATCAAAATTTGATCCGGAAAGGTGAGGTCCGCACCAAATTTTCATAAGGGATCCCTTAGGAGATCATGATCCTATATATATCTTCTAGTCCAAACCCTCCCGAGAATAAGAAAAAATGATTTTTTTTGTTTTGCAAATTATTTTTGGAAAATCCGAACCGTCCAATATGTTCAGAAGGTGTTTTCAAGGGTCCACACGAGAAATCTTCAAAAATTAATACCGGGAAGGGCTTGATCCAAGCAGTTTTTCGCAAAAACTGTATTTTTACAGTTTTGCGAAAATTGCTTGGATCAAGCCCTTCCCGGTATTTTTTTTTTTGAAGATTTTCTGCGTGGACCCTTGAAAACACCTTCTGAACACATTGGACGGATCGGATCGTCAAAAAAATGCTCGAATCAAGGAGGTCCGAAAGTCCGGAGTCCGGACTAGAAGTGGAACATATATATATATACACGAATTATCCTGTCAAGGATCCCGGAAATCCCGGATTGAAGCGTTTTGAAGCATTTAGAAGATGTTTTGGCATGATCCGAGCCGTCCAATGTGTTCAAAAGGTGTTTTCCAAGGCCCACGTGGGAAATCTTCAAAAAAAAAATACCGGGAAGGGCTTGATCCAAGCAGTTTTTCGCAAAAATTGTACATTTACAGTTTTGCGAAAAACTGCTTGGATCAAGCCCTTCCCGGTATTTTTTTTTGAAGATTTCTCGCGTGGGCCTTGGAAAACACCTTTTGAACACATTGGACAGCTCGGATCGTCAAAAAAATATTGGGAAGGTGGAGTCCCGGATCCGGGACTCCCGGACTAGATCGGGCCTCTATATATATATATATATATATATATATATATATATATATGGACCCCGTTCTACTAAGGACTCCCTCAAACTTGTAATTTGCGGACCTCATGGATCGGGGTCGAATCTCGACGATCCGAACCGCTCAATGTGTTTAAAATGTGATTTTAAGGGTCACCACGAGGATTCATCCAAAAAAAATACTCGGAAGGGCTTCATTCGAGCATTTTTTGATAAATTATATATGTACAGTTATTATGAAAAATCGCTCGGATGAAACCCTTTCGGGTATTTTTTTTTTTGTGATTTCTCGCGTTGGCCATGGAAAACATGTTTTAAACACATTGAGCGGTTCGGATCGTCGAAATTTGGTCTGGAAAATCAAAAAAGGGGTGGTCCTCACGGGGGTGATCTTTGAGGGAGTACTCAATAGAACATCTTCCATATATATATAGACAACACTTCTAGTCCGGGATCCGGGACTCCGGGACTCCATGATCCGAGCATTTTTTTGACGATCCAAGCCGTCCAATGTGTTCAGAAGGTGTTTTCAAGGGTCCACGCGAAAAATCTTCAAAAAAAAAATACTAGGAAGGGCTTGATCCAAGCAGTTTTCACAAAAAATATATATTTACAGTTTTTGCGAAAACTGCTTGGATCAAGCCCTTCCCGGTATTTTTTTTTTGAAGATTTCCCGCGTGGACCCTTGAAAACACCTTCTGAACACATTGGACGGCTCGGATTTTCCAAAAATAATTTGCGACACAAAAAAAGCCATGTTTTTCTTATTTTCGGGAGGTGTGGACTAGAAAATCCTCCTAGGGAAAGCTTCACATCCGGGATCCGGGACTCCGGGACTCCATGATTCGAGCATTTTTTTGACAATCCGAGCCGTCCAATATGTTCAAAAGATGTTTTCAAGGGTCTACGCGGAAAATCTTCAAAAAAAAATACCGGGAAGGGCTTGATCCAAGCAGTTTTCGCAAAAAATATATACTAATTTACATTTTTTGCAAAAACTGCTTGGATCAAGCCCTTCTCGGTATTTTTTTTTGAAAATTTCCCCTGGGACCCTTGAAAACACCTTCTGAACACATTGGACGGCTCAGATTTTCCAAAAATAATTTGCAACACAAAAAAAATCAATTTTTTCTTGTTTCCGGGAGGAGTGGACTATAAATTTTCCGTATATATAAATAGGATAATGATCTACTAAGGACTCCCTTAGGATAATTCCGTGCGGACCTCACCATTCCGGATCAAATTTTGACGATCCGAACCGCTCAATGTTTTTAAAATGCATTTTTAAGGGTAACTTTAACAAAAACTGATCCGATCAAGCCCTTCCGGGTATTTTTTTTTGAAGATTTTCCGCGTGGACCCTTAAAAATGCATTTTAAAAACATTGAGCGGTTCGGATCGTCAAAATTTGATCCGGAATGGTGAGGTCCACACGGAATTTTTGTTTGAGGGAGTCCTTAGTAGATCGGCTTCCTATATATATATCAACTTCTAATGAGGGATCCCTCATTTTAAATAAAGTGAGGACTAAGCAATTTTTCCACTTTCCGAACTAAATTTTGACGATCCGAACCGTTAGATGTGCTTAAAAAAAAAATACCGGGGAGGGCTTGATCCAAGCAGTTTTTCGCAAAAACTGTATATTTACAGTTTTGCGAAAAACTGGTTGGATCAAGCCCTTCCCGATATTTTTTTTTTTGAAGATTTTACGCGTAGACTCTTGAAAACACCTTCTGAACACATTGGACGGCTCGGATCGTCAAAAAAATGCTCGGATCATGGAGGTCCGGTTCCCGAACTAGAACCGCGTCCTACATATATATGTATATATCTCCCCTGTAATTTAGGGATTGAGGGATAAAATTCAATCCCTCAATTCACGCCTTCTTCATCCCTTTTAAAAACTAGAATAGGATTTCTGAATTCTCAAGCCGACGGTCCTTCAATCAACGTCCCAAACCTTCAATCCTCGTGGTCTCATGTCGCCGTCGCGATCATCCATCCTGACTAAATAAGCGTCGTCTCCTCGTCGTCCCAAATTGTCGTTTCACATCATCCGTTGACGTCCTCCATCTCTGCCGACCACCACCACGCTCTACCAGTGGCGGAGCCAAGATTGAGAATCCGGGGGGGCCGAGTTCAAGGGAGGCTCTAAGATTTTCATCTAACGCTGACAAAAATGCACAACATATTTATGATGAAAGCTGTATGCAAAGAAGTCGTCTAATTCTCTTCAATTTTTCAGTGTTTCCACATTGAACCTAATGTCAGATAACTATTATCCTTATATGTTTATTATATATGAGTTTTCATAAGTGGGCCATACTTGTTTTGTTTTGTTAGGGCTATAACAATTTGGTTCAAATTTTGTTGAAAACATTTATTTTAATTTCAAACGAGTAACCCTGCGCTGAAAATAGCAAAAAAAAACTAATTTATATCAAAATTTTAATTTTTTTTCAGTACATTTTTCAAACTGTGGGGGGCCAGGGCCCATCCCAGCCCATGGCTGGCTCCGCCCCTGCGCTCTACTGCTGTCGTTTTCCATCTGGGTTCTTCTAGTATCTTTTGTTTTGATGGAATTCATTTCATAGTTGCATTGAACCTTACAAAAAAGGAAAGATGGTACACTGCTGCCACATGAAGATGTCCTAAACTCCATTATTGGAAATAAAATATAAAAACTGGTGAAACAGGCTTCTAGATGTGGAGGCATCCCCTCATTTTTAGCAAGGCAACAAGATGCTAGAAAACGAGGCAATGACCACTGGAGGACCCAAAGATAAAAGAATCACCCACCCCATGCTCTTTGTTCCCCACATCAAACAACCGCAAAGTGAAACTGATCAATGACTATGGTCACCCGGTTGGAATCCCCCCTTCCTAGACCATGAAAAAGCCATTAGCCATTCCTCTTTGTGGCTAAACGATTTTCGGGACGTGTGTTTCTGAGGATCATTGTCTTTGCTTTCCACTCTGTTTACGATCGAGTGTAAGTGAGGTAATAGGTACGCGATCTTCTTTGGGCATGGGGGGGAAAGGACAGGGACGGAACTAGGATTTGTAAGTAGTGGAGTCAAATACCGAAAGCTTTTTAATGAGTATGATTCTTAAGTATGTTTTTATTAAAAACCTTGGGGTTGGGCACCTCTTTCAGTGCTTTTGCCCGAGTTTATCCGTCTATGTAAATCATTGATATAGTGGGGTCAAATTAGTCGAAAATCTAATTAAAATGATGGATACTCTAAGCATTTTTTTATTTTTTTTAATTCAGTGGAGTCACCCCGGTTTGCTATTTCCCACTTGTCTGCGGAAGATGGTGATCAGCTTGTGACAACCTTTCCTGGGCGTGACCATATGAGCCGTTACCCTTTTGGAATCCAGTCAAGAGGGGTGCCCTCTACCATTTTTTTTTTCCTGGGTTCTTGTGCAGTTGTTCACTTTCTTTCCTTGGAAAGGCTCTTGGCGCTTGAGGTGACATACTTGCCATTGGGCTCGGTAAAGAAATTAGCCCATTGAGAATTTGCTGAGAACCCAAGGGTCGGCCCATTACGTGTGGCCCATAAAAATCAGAACCGTGGTAGAGGGCTGATAGGCCAAGCTTTTCTCTTTGGTTGCACTTTTTTTTTCTTTCCCCATAAAAATCTGAACAGGACTATTTGCAGTTCAAATGACAGGATAAACATAGGTTTATTTACTATGTTACTTTATGAGAGTACTTTTCAATTCTGACGGTGGTTCGTCTCTTATTTTATCACAGGTTTATTTCCTATGTTACTAATTATCACAATGAAATGTTTTTCAGTTGAACAAACATCAGGATAAACATGCAGGTTTTGAGGGTTGACAAATGCACATACAGAGAGGAACAAAGCCTAATGAAAAAGATTGCTAGCTGCTAAAGTCTGATCAATTTAAATGACAGAATGAGCTATTAAGTTCTTAGTATTTGGGAGGACAATAGATACGCAGTAACAAAGAGTAGACTGATTTTACAAGCTCTTACAGAGAAATTTATGTCCAGTAGAATGGTGAGTAAACCGGGGCAATCCCATTTCCTCTACTAAGAAATGAGAAAATCATACTCACAAGGCCTGAAAATTAAGATAGTATGTACAATAATCATAAAAATGATCCCGATCAGGATTTATACAAACAAGGACATTTTGTGCTTGGGTTTGTTATCTGGTTTATGAAACCCACATGGAATTATGAACAACAGAAGATGAGTGAATCACGGGAAGCATAACGGAGTGCTGAGATATATTATCAAAGTAGCTAGGATTATGTACATACGATCTGAGGCATTTACAGACATTCTATTACTACCATACAGTAATAATAACTTAGAACCATCTAACCCATTTACAAACATGTTGTGGGAATTCCTAGTTTTCCTATCTACAATTCCTTGGTGCTTCGATATTTACATGACAAAAGAGTAAGTCATTGTACCCTAGAGTTTACTACAGCTAATCCACCACAACAAAAGGCATCAAGCCTCAAAACATCAGAGCGTGCAGCGCTCAAAAAGTACGCAGTATGTTATCACTAGTTTAATAGCTTAGAACATTGAGGATACCTTCTCCAACCCATTGAAGCCAAAGACGATGACCCGTGCAACCATTTGTGGTGACATAGTTATGAGGACATAGTCTGATGTCCCGAGGTTGAGATCTGCAATGAATGCTTCGAAGCTTGCCCTGTGTAGCACACCTTGCTGAACAGGGACTGTCCACTCGTGTAGGTCCAGTTTGAAGACAACTTCATATTCTTCAATGTTTGATAGGATTGGTCCCAAGCGACGCGCGAACTCCTGCCATAGAATGTACCAATGTCAGTGTTTGATATTAGGTGACCATGCATATTCGTTCTTTTCAAAATATATTAGGGCCATACCTGATAGATATGAGTTTCCTGTTCGCAGCGGTAGCTAAATTGCATCAGTGCTTGTTGGTTGAAAAAGATGGAAGGCAGGATCGAGGTTCTTAACCCAGCTATTCCATATTATTTCGTTATCAAAGTTATGGTCTACAAAATGTCTTCTAACATGGTTTTTTTTGGGGGAAAATATGCTACTGGCTTACCAGGTGGTGGGTGAATGAACTCGAGGCTCTCATTGGGCTTTGACCATGAGTATTGAACTCTGGCATGATTTTGGTCAAATATGGCGACCTCGTAGATCCAGTTGCGCTCACACCCGAAGAAGATCTCATAGTTAGAGCTGAGAGCATGTGCACGATAGAATTCTATCCATCCACCACGGAATTGATTATCAACTATCTGCACTGGCCACACTCTCGAACCGTTTTTAAGTAGTATCCACACCTCTCGATTGTATCTCTGTAAGATATGCTGGTAGCCAGCGGGGAGTGTCTGTCAACGTCCAATTTGAGTGTTTTAGTTGCAGACTGTTTAAAGGCCTTTAGCCAATAAAGAATTATAGAAAGTAAGCTAGAAGGCCTTTCTGTTTTACCGGTCGAGTGTATGGGTTGTTGTCTGTGATCCTCTTGACAAACCAAGCTCGATTTGCATCTGCAACCACAAACACAACCGACCAACTTTCATAATCACCAAATTCAAGGGCAATGGTTTTCCGCTAAATGGAACAATGAACAAGGAATTGCAGCATTCTCATGTTAGCAAGTCTGAGATGCATCATACAACCACGATCACAATCGTTCCTGATATGGACCTCATGCAATGCAACAATATGCAAATGCCTATACGTTAGAACTAAAAAGAGCCTTGCCATGGATGAGACCTTATTCTATCATAATGCATAGATCAACAACAGGTGTCATGAAATGAAACTAAAATATTTTTACACTTTTCCATGCATAAATTATTTTGCATAGAACTTCATTCTTAATCCAAATATTAGATACCATAGCACATGTTAGCAATCACCACATGTTCACTTTAGTTTCAGTTGAACTTAAAGCAAGTGTCTTTGCTTTCGGCCCACTACCAAAGTATCAGAACTTCAATAAAAACAAATCCTTATGAACCAATATTGCGTAAAAAAACCTGAAAAATAAGCATACTATCCATGAATTTTTTGTTTCTGATTCTAATGTAGAAATCTTGTGTAAGCTGCTCTGCTAATTCACCTGAAGTTTTGTGATGTGCTTCATATACTGTTTGTCAACGGATGTGAACAAGCTACTGGTAAGTTAGGAGATGAACTAATAGTTACCAACTTATAATGGCCTTTACAAAGCCTGTTACTTGTATTTTTTTATTTTTTTTGTTACTCATAGATAAAATAATACACTTCAAGATTACTTGGTATGTTCATTGAACACTTAATGTAGTACTAATTAAATGTTCTGTGTAAAAGGGCTGATCTACGTATGAGGATCCCTCCACCGCGGGCCTTAGGTGAGGGTTGGATGTATGTAGACTCATTCCATTAGCGAATGACATACCATCTACAGAAGGAAAACTGAGATGAAGAGCATAGATCATATACAATTCTGTAGCCAGATAGAATGTTACACAAGATATTATTGCTCAAAGATATGCCAACACCCTTAGAACGAAATATTTAGAATTTCAACCCTAAGAAGTTGAATTGATTGAAAATTTAGGGCAGGTCATGAAATAAAGAACCTATGATTCATCATGCAGGATTTCTTGCAAACAGAGAATAGGCCCACCCTGGCTATCAAACCACTGAATTATAGTTGAGATAGTGTGTTACAGTAGTCAATGAAAGACCCACCTTAGGCAGCATAAAAATAGGTGAGATCCTTTTTTTTTTTTTTTTTTTGAGAAACAAAATAAGCTACTATGGTTGAATAGATAGAGTTATGTAGTAGCAGGCAGTCAGACAAAATTGGGACTTGAGATGAGACTGAAGAAAGAAAATATCTCGGGAAAGAAGAATAAAAATCATATTACAGCATGGAATCTGGATATAAGAGTAGCTTTTTTGTTCTCATTTTTATTAATGTCGAAAAAGACGACCTCTACAGTTCCTATGTGTTTTACTATACTAGTTTTGGTACATTTGTGCAGACTTCTATATTGTTGATGCAGCGTTCCGTTTTTGTAATTCTCGTGATATATATCAATGCAAATTTTCTCTCGTCATAAAGTATGATCGATCGTAATGATCTACCATTTGGAAAAAAAGAGAGAGACGAAGGGTTGTTCCAATTCCTGGCTTAAGTCAGGAATTGACTTAAGTTAATTTTTTGGGTTGATTTATTGTGAGAATGATGTGTCTCGTAAAACACAATAAGTCAATTTTGAGAATAAATTAGGAATTGGAACAATTCTTAATGGAACTTACAATAGTGATACATACACTCCTTCCCCAACCACTTCCTCTCTCACATGGGGTGTGGGACCCACTCCCACACCCCATGTGAGAGAGGAAGTAGCTGGGGAAGGAGTGTATGTATCATTTTTGCTTTAGATTACGGTAAAAAAAAAGTTGCAAATAATTGAGAACGGTAATGGCTTCCTCAAAGAAGATGCTTTTGACTTGAATACGACCCAGGTGTCGAAGTAGTGGCTAATCCAACAATCTCCACCCGAATCTATCCCCCATTAGAAATTCAATGATTTTTCAAATCTTTGAAGATAGACATACAAGAAAATATCAACACATTCTTTTCCCTTCTGATTAACTTACTTCACAAACCAATTCCTAATTCACTTCTGATACTCGTCCCTCCGAGCCCTAGGAATTTCAATTCAATTGATCCAATCATGGCTTTCTCTCTCTACACAGATTTTTACTTATGCCTTTTGTATGTATGTAAGCATTCCGTTTTTTATTAGAGAGTAGCTTTGAAGTTTGAACAATGCTCGAATGGCTCAGTACAGGCAATCTGGATTTGATAAGACCCTTTTTCTATTGAACCCATTTTCAACCCATATTACATTATGGGCGGGTTGGGTTAGGTTATAAGTGGATGGATTAGGTTGAGGTCATGGGTTGGGTTGTTAATTACCACCTCTACTCACGTGCAATCGTGTCTGACATATATGCATTAACGACTTCGAACACATTTACGTTCATCTGTGTGTGTCCGTTGCTCGGTGCAAGTAACTCTCCTCGGTCCACGTATCCTTAACGAGCCGAGCCGCGAGCTGCTCGCGAGCATTTGCAGCCCTACTCGTGACCAAAGCATCAAGATGTTATTTTGGTGCAACATTCGAAGCTTTTGGGTGATGTTTTGGTTGTGGTTGAAACGTTTATTTCGTAAAGTTAGCTCTTCGCTAACTGCATTGTTTCTTCTTCTTGTTTTTTTTTTTTGTTTTGGTTATGGCCAACTAAGAAAGACTTTATATACAAAGAGAAAGGATGGTAATTTGTGGCATTTGGTAAGGTTCAACCCTTCGATTTCTCAATTGAAATGGTGTAAGGAGGCACCACTGTTAAAGAAATGGCAGTTTGTGTCAACTGATGTATCCATGATTCCATGTAGTGATACAGACACAGGACCTGAAAGTGAAATTCCCAACCATGAACCATCAAATGGAAAGTACTCCCATATCTAAACGGCTAAACCTATTACCCAAACATGAAAGGCACCAGCTTTATTTCATAATAGCTTTTGCGAACTGCATGTGAAATTCAAGGAAGGTTAATGTAATTTATCCATTCAAAAATAACATGCATACATTTTATATATCACAACAAAGAGTGGTTTTGCAATGTGTCTTTTTCACAGCTGTCCTTCATTACAGATTGGACAACTGAGATGAAAAATCCAAATTGAGCCCCAAGCTGATTCAACGATCATTGACCCATTTCGTTCAAAATTTGAATCTTCCCAAATCAAACCTACTTCAAACGGTTGTGATTATGTTGTATGACTTGATCCAACGGGCGATATGTTAAGTGAGAAAATGTTGATTTATTTACTTACCTCTTTAAAGTTCAAAAAAAAAAAAAAGATCTACTTTCCTCTTTTCTCAATTTTATGGATTCCTTTCCCTTTCACTTCCCTTTCTCTTCTTCCTCTTCAGTAAGCAACGTCTCTCTCCCTCTCTCTCTCTCTCTCTGTGTGTGTGTAATGACCCCATAATCCATATTACAATTTTTGTTTAGGTAGTTTGATTCTAAGTTCTGATTTTGAATGATGAAGGCCATTGACCCACTCTGGAGCTTCAAAAGGAAATTTAAAGAGGTAACATCTTTTTCATTTATTTCAAACTCAAAAGGTCGCTTATCTTTTCTTTTTCCTCATAATTTTGTTTAAATTTGAATGGATAGTTGCCTTGCTGAATTTTTTTAATTCAATTCATTATTAATGTTGTGTGGATACGTTCTAAAGCTTTATTTATTCATATTTACTTAGAAAAGTGATTTTTTTTAGGACGGTAGAATTTTGTCTAAGTGTGATCAATAGCAAGTATAGTGCTTAACATGCCGTGAAGTTAAATGTTATTATGAGTACGGTTAGGCACGGACACTCCGCTAGTAGATATACATAAAGCTACATATATATATATATATATATATGTCTATATTGTTTGTAATTACTACAATACTGTAACCCCTGTGAAAGCAAGGGCCATGTTTGGTTTGTAGTTTTGTTTTAGTTTTGGTTTTGATGACATTATCATTTCCCTCATTTCTCTCTCTATCTCTCTCCACTCATTACACCTGCTTACATCATCAAAACTAAACTAAAACTCTAAATCAAACACAGCCAAGATCTGTTTCCCACTCAAGCTTTGAATTCATATGATAAGAGGAGGAATGATGATATTTCAACAGCTCACATTCAAAGAGGGGCCTCCTCTGTCTCCAATATGGTAAACACAACTGACAAGCAATGCAAACACTGGTGCGCACGTCAGTTGGTATCAGAGCTTAGGCTCGATTCCTGATTGGTCATGGCACGAAGATATTGTCGTGATCGACAATTTGACGTCGAGTATGTGTACAAGCACGATGATGCCTCGCGAGAAGCACAACTAGAGGAGCGGTTCCAGCAATTAGAACAGCATGTGTCGGACGTGATTGCCCTAACCGACCAGATTGTTGCCCTAACTGTTGGGGGGAATCCACATCGCCATCGTCTTGTTATACCTCGGTTTCCAAAAGGGGAGGAGGAGGTATCGGATGACGTTTCTATCACCAAACCTTTGGCGGGTAACTATCAGCCGAGGGAGAGGACAACGGAGGCTACCATTGAGTGGCATTTTACTACATATAATACTCCAGATCCAGTAGTGGATTGGAGTAAGCCACCAGTTTTTTGACGAAGAACAGGTGGAGAAAATTACAGAAAATCAAGAAGAGTTGCAAGAAAAAGTGGTTTCTACGTTGGCGTTGTTAGAAAAAGATTTAGAAGAATCAATTGGATTTGATTCTTGTAAAAAGCTTGAAGACGGTGCAATTGACAAGAGTGCTAATGAATTTGTTGATCCGTTTTGGGAATTCATCGAAGACTCCATAAGCAAGAATATATGGATTGCTCACCTAGGCGGAATTTGGAAGGAAATCGTTCCCTTACTTTTTGAAGAATTTTCAAAGTTTAGGTTCGAAAAAATTAATTTGAAGTATAAGATTGATGCCGACAAGAAACACTTTATCAAGTTACTTCAAGCAATGAAAACTCGAGGACGAGTTTTTTCAACAAGGGGAGACTGATGCAGGGAGGCGTGTTGAAATAAGAACGCTCAACAAGGACAATCACGAATTTTGTCTGAACTAGAGGTACTCCCTCCTTGAACAAACAATTAGGGAAAAACTCTCAATTTTCATTAATCAATAAACAACCCCCTTGCCCTAAGGCTTACATCAATTATTTAGACTAGCAGCAACCCTAAAACTAAAAAGGAAATAAAATACTAGCAACCCTAATTCTTGTAAAACAAGAAAACATAAAATAAGAAACTGAATCAACCTAAAATTAAGAAACGAAATAACTCTATACTAGTAACCTCCTAACAAAATACTAAAATTGAAATAGTAAAATAAATTCTAATAAATTACTAGTTTTCCAAAATCTGATCTACATCACACTCCCGCCATTATTATCAGCACACCAACAAAGCAAAACTTAGAATTAAATATGGGAATTCAAAGAGAGAGAGAAAGAAAAAGAAAAAAAAACAAAAGAAAAACCATCAAAGTTGAGAGGAATGCAAAGGAAATGCAGAAATTATAAGGAAAGAGGAAAAATTATTTGGAATCTCCGCGGTATTATCTAGCATTGTCACGTGATACTCCAAATGAGAAATTAACTGCAATATGTATGATCGGTGTATTGACGTGGGATGTGAAAAATTATTTCACCCTTGGTGTACTTTACATGGCCTGATCCTTTAACCGCCACGCATTGATGTGGATACAAGAGTAAGTGTATTGGTCTTACATTAAAATATCTGGCGTAGGAGAGGCCGGAAGCATCATGGAGCGATGTCCGAGAAGCAATTAATAGTCTCTCGTGGGTCACATATTGTCTCTTACACAAGTACGTAACAAAAACTAATTATAATGTCCATCCATTAAAGTTATCACTACATGATACTTCTAAGAATGGAGCCATCGGGGAACAGGTGTAAGTTTAAGGACTTTTTGACATCACTATGTGACAGTGAAAATTATGGCTTCGTCCTAGAGGATGCTTCCAAATATGGCAGGGTAGTTGCATGGATTTTTTTTTCCCCATGAGATTGTACTAGGGGTGCACATAAAACGGGCTGGGCCGGGTTCGGGCCGGATTTATACTCGATAATAACGAGATTTGTGCATTCCCAAGCCCGACCCATTTATAATCGGGCTTCATTTCATTTAATATACCCAAACCCAACCCAAATAAACCCAAATAAAATTTTAATTTTCCAAGCCCGTCCAATAAGCCCATTTATTTTTCTAAAGCATGGTATCACAAACATAAATTAATCATCCATAACGATCACAGTAATTCACAATCGCAATAATATACTTAAAATTTTGAGTTCTTACAAAAATATTATAAACAGACCTACAAATTAAAGTAGAATTATAGTATTAAAAAAAAGATGAAACCCTCCAACATACATCAATCTCTATATTATAGCATTAAAATAAATATTACTTAAATCGGGCCGGGCCTCATATGAATTTCCCAAACCCAGCCCATTTAGCAAACGAGCTTAAAATTTCAACCCAACCCGGCCCTATGGGCCTAAATATTTATCCCAAGCCCTAAAAAAATCGGGCTGGGTTAGGCTGGCTGGGAGGGCTACTGGGCCGGTGTGCACCCCTAGATTTTACTGTATTTGTTATGACTTGTTAAGTAATTTTTTCTTAATTCTTTGTAGGTTGTACTACTTAACTTCTTTGGCATAATAAGTTAATTTGACTTATTTTTTACTTAGTTTAGCGTCAAGTTTTTGTGTATTATTGGTTCGTTTCGACGAAAACAATTGAATAAGTAACAAATTATGATAAAAACTCTCAATTTTTTACTTATTTTTCATCTTTATGAAAAAAAATATTGGATCATAATTTTTTACTTTTACAAATCCTCTCATCGATACAAATCAATACCACACACAAAAACTAATGACAAAACAACGCGAAAAAATCAATAATAATTCACATAGTGGAACGAGGAGTTAAAAGGAGACACAGTAGTCGTACCTAGTCGATTACTTTTGAATTTTGACAATAAAAAAAAAAACCACTTGGACTAACGTTCTCAAATATGTCTTTCCTATGAATTGGTTTCGGAAATAGAGATAAAAGAATAATAATAATTTAGAGATGGTCAGCCTAAAAGATGTCTATGAAACCATCTATAACCTAGCTAATGTGGAGGAATTAATTTGATAAACGATGATTATAGTATTACTTGGTATTAAAATTATACACGTGGATCTCTCTCTCTCTCTATCTCTATACCTGTTATGGATTAACGCCGAACACCTGTTCAATCCTACAACGCAAACGCCCCTACGGATCTTGGGAACAATGAATCACAGAAAAAAGCAAGCAAATAAGTGCGTAATGAAAACAGGAAAGAAAACGAGACACAAGATATACGTGGAAAACCTCAACGTGAGGAAAAACCACGGGAGCCACACCAGTCCACTATGAAATCGAATCAAGGAGTACAAGTCTTCTCACAATCTCTCTGAGATTGGTTTTCTCTCGTATCTCTCTATTTTTCACGCTCTGAAAAATTTGATACACAGTATGCCGCACACACACGTCGGCCAAAACCCTAAAAACACTTTAAGACTCCCGGTAGCGCTACAGGGAAACACCTGTAGCGCTCCTAAACATTCTGTTCGCAAATTAGGTCCTGGGTAGCGCTACCCCAAAACTTTGGTAGCGCTACCGCTTGGTTAACTTCACTCCCAACAATCTCCCACTTGAAGATAACCTGAAGCATCCGCAAATAACCAACCGCAGACCCAAATGATCTCAATCAACCCGTGGACGTAGTCATCTGACCCCTCTTGGTGTGACTCCAGGCCCATCATCTCTTCAAGCATGAAGGCCAACTGAAGTTGAACACAACTTCAGTTTCTGAACAGTAACAGACTTGGTCAACATATCTGCCGGATTTCGATCCCCCAAAATCTTCTCTAGCAACAAATCCCTATCCTCCAAAAGCGAACGGATAAAATGGTACCTTAAATCAATATGCTTCGTCCTGGCATGGAACACTGGATTTTTGGCAAGGTGTATAGCACTCTGGCTGTCACTGAAAAGAACACAGTTCTCTTGCTTCAAACCTAACTCCTCCAAGAAGCTCTTCAACCAAATCATCTCCTTTGCAGCCTCAGTCACGGCCACATACTCAGCTTCTGTCGTGGATAGTGTCACTAACTTCTGCAGACGTGAGACCCAGCTCACCGCTGTTGAACCCATAGTATAGATATAACCCGTGATACTTCGTCGCGTATCCTGATCACCGGCAAAGTCTACATCCACATATCCCTGCACTGTCAATTTCCCTTTCCCAAAACAAAGTGGCATCTCAGTGGTACCTCTCAAATATCGCATGATCCACTTTACTGCTTCCCAATGTTGTTTCCCTGGATTGCTAGCAAACCTGCTCACAACTCCCACTGCATGGGCAATGTCTGGTCTCGTGTTCACCATCGCATACATCAGGCTACCCACGGCCGAGGTATACGGAACCTTGGCCATGTACTCTCTCTCTGCATCTGTCTTGGGTGATTGCCCCTGAGAATGTTTGAAATGACTTCCCAAGGGTGTGCCAACTGCCTTAGCACTCTGCATATTGAACCTCTCCAGAACGCGTTCAATATACTCAGCTTGACTCAACCGCAAGGTTCCCTGAGCCCTATCCCTGCTGATTCTCATCCCAAGTATCTGCTTAGCTGCACCCAGATCTTTCATAGCAAACTCTGTTGCCAACTGTTGCTTCAACCTGTTGATCTCCCTAACACAGGAACCTGCTACAAGCATATCATCTACGTAGAGCAATAAAATGATGTAGCTAGACTCAAACCTCTTGAAGAAACAACAGTGATCCCCATTGCACCTTGTGTAGCCACTGCGCTGCATGAAACCATCAAACTTTCTGTACCACTGTCTGGGAGCCTGTTTCAAACCATACAAACTCTTCTTGAGCCTGCACACCATCTCTTCCTTGTCTTTCACAATGAAGCCAACAGGCTGCTTCATGTAGATTTCTTCATCCAAGTCCCCGTGAAGAAAAGCAGTTTTAACGTCTAACTGCTCAAGGTAGAGATTTTCAGCAGCAACCAAACTCAACACCACTCTGATAGTGGCCATCTTCACAACCGGCGAAAATATCTCTGTATAAGTGATCCCCTCCTTCTGTTGGAAGCCTTTTACAACCAATCTTGCCTTGTACCTTTTCTTGCCATCACTCTCCTGCTTAAGTCGAAAAACCCATTTGTTCTGCAAGGCTCTTTCCTGCGGGAAGCTGAGCTAACTGCCAAGTATCATTGGAATGAAGAGAATCCATCTCTTCCTGCATCGCAGTCTTCCACTTAGCTGACTCGGAAACCTGCATAGCCTCATCATAGCACTCTGGTTCTCCACTGTCCGTCAAAAGCAAGTAATCAAGCGAAGAAATATATTTCAGATTCGGCTTGTGTACTCTGGTTGTCCTCCTCAACACTCTGACCGCTGAACTAGTCCCTGTCTCTGGAGCTACCTCATCTGAAACTGTCCCCTCTGAAACTGTCTCATCTAAAGCTCTCTCCTCTGCCTTACCAGACCTCTGTTCAACCCCACTGTTATCTGGAAGATCCTCCAACTCAAAGTACTCGGACGTATCTCCATCCGAAGTGGTACTCCCACTGCTCTGTTTGCTGTCCCTGTCTTTGTACATCACCTTTTCATCAAACACAACGTCTCTGCTTCTGATTATCTTCCGGTTCTTGTCATCCCAAAAACGATAACCAAAATCATCTCCGCCGTACCCAATAAAGGTGCACTTCTGTGACTTAGCATCAAGTTTATCTCTGTCCTTGTCGCTAATATGCACATAGGAAACACAACCGAAAACACGTAAGTGTGAGAGATTTACCTTTTTACCACTCCAAACCTCCTCTGGTATGCCAAAATTCAACGGAACTGATGGCCCAAGATTGATCAAATATGCTGCTGTGTCGACTGCATCTGCCCAAAACATCTTGGGCAACCCTGCGTGTATCCGCATGCTCCTAGCACGCTCAGTCAAGGTCCTGTTCATCCTCTCTGCAATGCCATTATGCTGCGGAGTCCCTGGAGGTGTCCTCTCTAAACGAATCCCGAATAGAGCGCAGGCTCTCTTGAACTCCCCCAACTCATACTCTCCGCCGTTGTCGGACCTCAACCTTTTCTCAACCCTGGCCTTCCATTTCTTGAAGACTTCAAAGACCTTTGACTTGTGCTTCATGAAATATACCCATACCTTCCTCGAGTGATCGTCGACAAAGGTAACATAGTAATAAGAACCGCCAAGAGAAGACACTGTAGCTGGACCCCACACATCTGTATGGACAAGCTCTAGCTTCTAAGCCCTGGGAGGCCTGCCGCCTTTCTGAAAGCTAACCCGTTTCTGTTTCCCGAAGATACAATCCTCACACATGTCAATATCCACTGACTCTAAACCCGGTAGCTTCCCATTCGACTGCATCACCTTCATTCCCTTCTCACTCATATGCCCCAGTCTTCTGTGCCACAGATTTGAACTCTCCTTGCTGTCTGCAACAGCAAGTGTATCGCTACCATGTGAAGTCAAGTAAAGTGTACCAACTTTCTTGCCTTTAGCCGCCACCATGGTACCGTTGGAGACTTTCCACGTGTCCCCTGTGAATGTTGAAGTATAACCTGCTGCTGCAAGCTGTCCAACCGAAACAAGATTCCTCTTCAAATTCGGAACGTGCCTGACATCTTTCATACACCATCTGTACCCCTGCGTCGCAATATGAACATCCCCTCTTCCCACTATACTGCAAGGCTCGTCGTCCCCCAAGTATACTTTCCCAAAGTCCCCTGCTACATAGTTCTGCAGAACCTCCCTGTTAGCAGTGGCGTGGAATGAGGCACCCGAATCAATCACCCACGATTCGGCGTCGCTGTTCATGGCAAGAATAAGTGCATCGTGCACAATATGAGCCTCTTGCTCACTGTTATTCTTCTTCGGTGCTTTGCAAGTCGTTGACATATGGCCTGTCTGACCACAATTCCAACATTCACCTTTAATAGGCCGAACTTGAGATTTGGCCTTTTTTCTCTTACCCTTGGATTTCGACCTTTTCCTGTTCTGATTCTGACCACCCCTGGCCTGGCTTCTGCCCCGCTGCTCAACATTTAGAGCTGAACCTGAACTACTTGAACCATCGATCGAACCCCTTCTGACTTCCTCAGTCAAAATCAAACTAACAACCTCACTCAGTTTCAACTTTTCTTTCCCTGCCGAATTACTGACTGCAGTTACAGTACCCTGCCAGCTCTCTGGCAACTGAGACAGAATTAACAAGGCTTGAACCTCATCATCAAACTCGATATCGACAGACGTAAGTTGATCAACAATCATATTGAACTCACTGAGATGTGACATAAAGGAAACCCCTTCTGCCATAGACAGGTTGAAAAGTTTTTTCATAAGATGTACCTTATTCGCAGCAAACGGTTGCTCGTACATCTTCTTCAGCGCTTCCATAAGCTCCTCCGTCGTTTTCTCTTTCAGTATGTTGTGTGTGACTGACTTTGAAAGGGACAGGCGAATAACCCCTAATGCCTTCCTATCCAGAACGTTCCAATCATCGTCGCTCTCTGTAGCTTTCTTCCCCTTTTCTTTACCTTCCAACGGCCGGTAAAGATCCTTCTGATACAGATAGTCCTCTATCTGCGTTTTCCAGTACGCGAAGTCTGACCCATCAAACTTGTCGATCCTCTGTTTGCCTTCTTCAGAACCCATAGCTCCCACTGAAACCCTAGCCTGCCCGAACGAGATTAAACCCTAAACTGTCGAACAAAAAACTACCGCAACCGCGGCTCTGATACCAGTTGTTATGGATTAACGCCAAACACCTGTTCAATCCTACAACACAAACGCCCCTACGGATCTTGGGAACAATGAATCACAGAAAAAAAGCAAGCAAATAAGTGCGTAATGAAAACAGGAAAGAAAACGAGACACAAGATATACGTGGAAACCTCAACATGAGGAAAAACCACGGGAGCCACACCAGTCCACTATGAAATCGAATCAAGGAGTACGAGTCTTCTCACAATCTCTCTGAGATTGGTTTTCTCTCGTATCTCTCTATTTTTCACGCTCTGAAAAATCTGATACACAGTATGCCGCACACACACGTCGGCCAAAACCCTAAAAACACTTTAAGGCTCCCGGTAGCGCTACAGGGAAACACCTGTAGCGCTCCTAAACATTCTGTTCGCAAATTAGGTCCTGGGTAGCGCTACCCCAAAACCTTGGTAGCGCTACCGCTTGGTTAACTTCACTCCCAACAATACCATGATATGCAAACACCACCACTAAATAAAAATCAATTTCAACGAGGAATTGAAATTGGGTTACCTCCCTGCACCCTAATTAAAGAAAGTGGCCTGGCATCTGTCTTTGTCATTGAAGTTGCACTCATGGACTATTTCTTTGGCTAATGCACTGAAACTAAGAATTTTTTTATATTATCATCGTACTAACAAGGTTTTAAAACTCGTACTAACAAGGTTTTAAAACTCGTTAGGCGCTCTCAGGGCAGTCGGACGTCTTCTAGCTTTCAGGGCGGAGTAGTCAGCACCTAGTCGGACAATTAGTCAGGCTAGTTGGGCTAGTCGGCCAAGGGCCTTCTAGAGCCTAGGCAAGGCAGCGAATACTCAATCTTCACCTTCTTTTAGAACACTGCGTACTAAAATAAATTGCTATGATATTGTATGAATGTTGATAAGAAAATATTATGATAACAATTGGTCAATTTAAATATGGATATCACATATATTTGTAATGTGTAAATAGGGTTAGCAATGGGTACGGGTTGGGGTCGGAGACTACTATCCCCATCCCCGAACCCCTCCCCCATCCCCGTCCCCGCCCCGATCCCCAATGGGGATTATTTTTTCCCCTCCATCCCCACCCCAAACGAGGAACGGAGATCCAAACCAGGGATTCGGGGAAATTCCAAAATGTAGTAGAATAACCGGAAAAAAAAAAAAAAACAGCAACACAAATAAATAGCACCAAGAATCAGCCACCAAGAATCAACATTTGGGATAGCAAAACATCATAAGCAGCAACAGCAGATAACAGGGAGAAAGCTCATCATCCAATTTACTTCAAAACAAAAAAATAATTCAACAAATCCACAAAGCCAACACAGCACCAATAAAGCTGAAATCTGATTAAAAAAAAAAAACCTAAATGGAATTTAAGATGATCTCCCAAATGTGTTGTTCCGCTCTTAGAATCCCCAACCAACTTTTCTTTACAATACAAGCACCTTGCTTTATATGCACCCGTTGTCTTAAGTTTTATCCTCTGAAAATGCGACCAATGTTCACTCCTTAAACGTTGTGGCAAAATTTCATCACCTTCAGAAGTGTACTCCTTGGGTTCATCAGCGGGAATTGACTCCACTTCAGATCTACAAGGACAACAAAACGAACAAAGGGAGATCGGAGATGAGAGAATACCTCTGTTGGGGATACCTTTGTTGACGAGCGGGGGGATACCTTTGTTGGGGATCTCATCTCCATTTCGAACAGAGGGAGATAGCTGTGGTGCGGCGGCTGTAGAACAGAGGGATATAGTTGTGGTGCGGCGGATGTAGAACAGAGGGAGATCAGAGGGAGAGAGAGAGAGAGAGAGAGAGAGAGAGAGAGAGAGAGAGAGAGAGAGAGAGAGAGAGAATGGCTTTGGTGCGGCGGTTGTTGAGAGAAGAGAATAGGTTCTATAGATTTGTTTTGTTCCTTGTAATATGTAGTTCTACCTTTCCCTTTGTTGAGGGTTTTGTTTGGAGCTTTGGAAACGAAAATGTCACGGAAACAACATCGGAACACAATATTGTTGAGGGTGCAGACAACCTTCAGCAGTGGTTAGCCGGGGGTATAGGAGGCGGAGCCCCCACGGGTATTTTTTGGACTATGGTGTGTAATTTTGGTCATAGGACCCGACCTATTTATATTGCAGTTAACATGTAATTAAG
This sequence comes from Vaccinium vitis-idaea, assembly GCA_963854785.1. Classification (NCBI taxonomy): domain Eukaryota; kingdom Viridiplantae; phylum Streptophyta; class Magnoliopsida; order Ericales; family Ericaceae; genus Vaccinium; species Vaccinium vitis-idaea. Next base: position 5,306,500 of record OY978219.1, on the reverse strand, counting down.
GTTACATGTTTTTAGAGAAAAACAGATAGAGGCGAGAGAAAATACAGATCTTACAAAGATTGCGAGAAGACTTGTACTCTTGATTTCTATTTCATAGTAGACAGGTGTGACTCCCGTGGTTTTTCTTCGCGTTGAGGTTTTCCACGTATATCTTGTGTGTCGTATTTTCTTTCCGTTTTTTCATTACACATTGTTTTTCCGTTCTGTGATTCATTGTTCCTAAGATCCGTAAGACATTATGGTCTTCGAAAATCCTAACAAATATTCAGAGACAACACTCGTATTGGATCCGCATCCACAAATATTCGAAGACAACACTCGTATTGGATCCGCATCCACAAATATTCGAAGACAACACTCGTATTGGATCCGCATCCACAAATATTCGAAGACAACACTCGTATTGGATCCGCATCCACAAATATTCGAAGACAACACTCGCAGTGGATCCGCATCCACAAATATTCGGAGACAATACTCCTATGTAAGTATTGTGTCCGGATCATTGTTTGTTTGGAAATGTTGCCAAAATTTGGAAATTGGATCAAAACAAGCATTAAAAAGATGAGAGAAAAAGATGAGGGAGAAAATGAAGGATTTGGCCTCGATAGGGACATGAGGTGGTTATTGCTTTCAAGTTTTCGTGAACAATGACAGGTCGTAAAGAAAAAAAGAACATGAAAAAAGTAAGCAGTTGAAATAGGAGAAGCACAAGAAAGAAAAAAAAGTGAAAAGAAAAAAGAAAAGTTTTTTTAACATTTTAATTTCAAATTAACTTTAAAAAGTCAATGTTATTAATCTTTGTATCTAGGGCTTGAATGGGAAAAAAAAAAAACTGCGAGAAACAAGTTTTGTATTAATTTTTAGAAAGGGAAATGAAAGACTGTGTGACAGAAAGTCCAACGTTATATAATCCGTTTGATTTTAAAAAATTATACTCCATTTTGATTTATAGACACAGATATTCCATCCAAAAAATAAAAACCCATTCCTAGATATTTTCATTTTGTAGCCTTGTTCAAAGTGCAAATAACTTTTACATAGTATACTTAATTTAGACAAAGTGTGTACCATTCATAAGATGCAGCAAGGATAATTTTTTAGAACGTTAATTAGAGATTTGTTTTGGTCTTTTGCAAGTTGTCTTTTTTGTGTATGAAATTCTTCACATATGACAAGACAGAATTTATAAATAACATGAGGCGGATGTTGCTTTCAAGTTTTCGTGAACAAGGTGAGTTTACCTAAAGAGTGCTCTCTCTCTCTCTCTCTAAACTATAGCCGTTGCAAAGATTTTTTTTTCTCCCTTCCCTCCCCGTACGGTTTCAATATCCTTGTGCAGCGGTGGGAAGGAACCCTTCTACCTGCACCGACCACGTACCGACGGCGTCGGAACGATCAATCGAGCTCATACCGCCGTTCGATTGCCTCGATTCCCGCGCAGGCCCACTTGGAATTCGATTTTGAGAAGGATGAACGGCTCGGATCGATCGTTTGGGACTCACAACGGCGTCCCTAACGCCGTCGGTACGTGGTCGGTGCACCCCCGTCGGTGCAGAAGGAATTATCGGGTGGGAAGGGAAGGCTATAGTATTATTTTCGTTTTCTCGTTTTTTCTGCCCTCTTTGTCTCTCCAGATCAACGACTTGTGATCAACAAATTGTTGTCTGATCTGCGAGAGGTTTGTCTCTCTAGATAACGACTTGTCGTTTGATTTGAAAAAGTTTTGTCTTTCGCTTTTGCGGGAGACTAGCTAGTTTCGTCATTCGACGAATTTTTCGTCTATAGATCGGGTTCTTTGAAACGTAGTGCTTTCCAACAACATCCATGTCAACAATGATCTAATCCTACATGATATCTTTGGCAAAAAACTCGAGGTGGTTTCAAAGATTGATAGTTTGTGGAAGTTCATTGGTACGTTTATACTTGGTTGGTGTCCATCTGATCGTCTGGGTATTTGTCGTGAGAAGAGTAAGCAGTTGAAATAGGAGAAACACAAGAAACAAAAAAGTGCAAATAAAAAGATTTTTTTTTTTTTACTTTTTAATTTCAAGTTAACTTTAAAGAGTCAATGTTGCTAGTATTTGTATCAAGGGCTTGGGTTGGAAAAAAAAAATAGCTGCGAGAAACACGTTTTGCACTGGTTTTTAGGAAGGAAAATGAAAGACTGTGATAGAAAGTCCAACATTATATAATTCGTTCGGTTTCTAAAAATTATACTCCATTTCGATCTCTGAACATAGATATTCCATCCCAAAATAAAAACTCATTTCTAGATATTTAATTTTTTTTTATTTTGTTCAAAGTGCTAATAATTTTTACAACGCTAATAAGAGAACTGTTTTGGTCTTTTGCATATAAAGTTATAAAACTTGTCTTTTTTGTGTATGCAATTCGTTACATATAAAAATACAGAATTTATAAATAAAATGAAAAGGATAATTATGAAAATAAAAGAACGTTTAAATTAATTACCAAAGAAGATTTTATCACTCCCCAATTTTTAGGGTAGAAAATTATTAGTTGTTCCTGGAGCAAATAAGCAATGCATACCACACATTTATGTTTTTCATTTAACATCAGAATTTCTATTTTTGCCCATGCCAGATGGGTTTGAACGTACGGATTTGAATCGAACGTGTTTAATCCATATATATCTCTTCTTCGGATCTTGCAAACTAGAACAACAGAAATTGCAAAAAATAGAAAAATACGTAATGGATAGAAAATAGGAAAGACACACACATATACATAGAAAACCTCAACGCGAGAAAAAATCGCGGGAGCCACCAGTCCACCATAATAAAAAAATATGGAGTACAAGCCGCTTCCTTTCGTGTTTAGAATGAAACGCTCTAACCATAATTATACTACTAGTACAATAAAAATAGGTAAGGCCCAATGACTGAAATTATCTCCATCAAAACACAAAATATTATTTTCAGTGCAATCCATCTCCGCCCCGAACTATTACCAAAAATTGTTTGCATCCCCACAGCTTGGTCCATGGTATTTTGTGAATTGTCTGTGAGAAGATGGAAAAACATGCAGCATGATAAAAAAAAAATACTACGTTTTAATTAAAGGAAAATTCTAAAGTCAGTCAATTGGGCTGACATTAAGATTTAAAAAGGTTAAAAGTGTATTGAATATATAAAAAAGTGTGAAAGTGTATTGAAATAGGAGGATGCTACTGGTACAGAACAAGATGTCAAGAAAGTGTACAGAGGGCTTTCGGGGACCCACTTTTGGGTCCCGCATGAGTGATCCGAACCGTTCATTATTCTTAAAACATTTTTCCGAGGGGCCTCCACAAATTTCAACTCAATCGGACGGTTAGAAGTACTTGAACTAAAGTCCCACCGTTTCATACAAAAAATAAATGTTGAAACGGTGAGACTTTAGTTCAAACACTTCTAACTGTCCGATTGAGCTGAAATTTTGTGGGACCCCTCTGAAAATGTTTTAAGAATAATGAACGGTTCGAATCACTCGTGTGAGACCCAAAAGTGGGTCTCCAAGAGCCCTCTGTTCATTTTCTGGACATCTTGTTCTGTACCAGTAGGTTTATCGATTGAAATATGTGAAAAATATGTAGGGATGTATTTTTTTTTGTCTTTATGTGTTCTTATTGCCGGCCCATTGGGCTGACAATAGAAAAACCCTTAATTAAATAAAGAGTTTTCTAGGTTTTTATCTCCTAAACTATTCATATATATGTTTTCTATTTCGTTCATAAACTATGAAAACCATAAACTTATCCCCTAAACTATTTGATTGCCAATTTCGTCAATTAGTTAACACCATCAACTTTTTTTTGACAAAAAACCATTTACCCACTTATAGTTGTCCACACAAATTGCTTTGTGGGATCCACTTCGGGGTCCCACCCACTATCTTAGACGTTCATTACTTGAAAAAAATGTTTTCCATATGACATTTGTAAAAAAATCAGCTCAATCAAATATCTTTAAGTGATTGATCCAATCTTTCATTTTTTGATAACCTTAAACACTTAATAAAAAATTAAAATGTAAGATCAAGCAGTTACCAATTGAACATAATTTTTTTTACAATGTCACTCGAAAATATAGTTAAAAATTAATGAACGGATTGGATTGTTCTTGTGGGACCCCAAAGTGGGCCCCACGTCGCAATATGTGGTCACAGTTCTGTGAGCATTAAACGATTTTTCGTCCCAAAAGTGGATGGTGTTAACTATTGGACAAAATGAGTTGTAATAAAATAGATTAGGGGATAAATATGAGGTTCTCATAGTTTACGGACAAAATAGAAAAAATGTGGATACTCGGGAACTCTTTAGTTTGTTTTTCTTCCCCATTTCTTAGTATCAACTATCAAATATTCTTACTCCAAAAATGAGGTGTGTGGTCTGGATTTAAAGCTGAAACAGTTTGTTTTATGTCTGTTTTTTTTTTGGGTATGTAGATTTTATAGCTGTTGGCTTGATTTTATGGTGTAAAATCTTTCTTTATATGAACTGGATCGTGTAATTGAGGGCTTGCTACGTTTGATTCAAGATTTAAGTAACCATTGCTGTACAAGTTGGATTTCTACAAGTTTAGATTCCAAAAGGCAATGGCCCAATCCAATACAATGTTATGGACCTTACGGTCAACAGTCATGCCCCAAACACTACAAGAAAATACAAAAGGCATTTTGCAGTGGCAAAAGGCCACTAAAATGGTTGGGCCCGTTGCAAAAAAAAAGAAAATAAAGTAAAACAGACTAGAGTTCCCGGGTTTTTTTTCCCTCCTTACTGTTAGTGAAAAATTGAAAAACCTAAAAGGGTTCTTATCTCTCATAAACCGCCTACTCTCTCTCTCTCTCTCTCTCTCTCTCTCTCTCTTTGTGCTTCCATCGATGAAAGAATTGAAAAATCTAAGGGCTGTTGTCTCTCATAAACCGGCTACTCTCTCTCTCTGCCATCGATGAACATACTTACCCTAACGCTCAACGGGTGTCACCCATCGAGTCTGGTTTTCGCTCCCTCTCTTTGTGAGTAGAAACTAGGGCTACAAATCTTCGCCAGTTACTACACCAGGATTGGAAAATTTTCAGGGCCAGGTGAGATTATCATCCTTTCCTCATTCCCATTCACTGAAAATCTTGTTTATTGCTAGGCACAACCATTCATACACGATATGATGGCTACAAATCCCTGCGTACAAACTTATGTGACTGCTAATCATCGTTAAAACTCACCTAAATCAAGATTGCGACTCGATTTTGCTTTGGTTTTCCTCGACAAGGGTTGGTTTGTAGAGCTTTGGGTTCCATTTTGGTCGAAAATAGGGTTGTTCAAGCTTCAATTTTGGGTATTGGTTTGGAAATTCTTTGATTCCGCTTGAATTTTGGGATTCATTTAAGGATTTAGGTTTTTCGTTTGAAAATTATTAGTGGGTATTGGATTAGCATCTGTGTGTGTGTGTGCGCGCATGCGTGTGTGTAAAATAGGGTATATGTTGAGTGGGGTTCTGAATCTAATTGCGGTTTTGTCTGGCTGCTAGGAAAATCAAATACTAGTATTCAAGGTTTCGTAACATTTCATCTTGAAACATTATGATTATTATGCCCTCCACTCGTTTGATAATTTGCCTCTGAGAGGAGCATGTAATTGAGCCTCCTTCCGTTCTTGTTTCAAACAGAGTAAAGGGGTACTTATTCCATCGACTGTCAATTTATTGGCTGTGGATATTTTGGTTTTGGAGAGCCTATACTATCTTCTTGTTGATGTTCCATGCTTAATAAAGTGTTTGATTGGTGCTTCATGTTGGGGAAACTAAGTTTGCATACATCAATGTCCTAGAATTCTCCAGTCAAGTACTTAACCATTAGTTTTTCGTTTGGCCTATGGTGGTTTCTTCATTTCCTGCATTTGTTGTTCTCCGCTTAGAAATGGTGAGCATTTCCTTAAGAATTGGATGCATTGCAATGGAAGTATGAAACTTTTCTCAATGGATAAGTAGGCTCCTAGGAAGTTCCTATAAACTATCCCCTACTCTGCATAATGTTTGGAATTTTATTAGACTTTGTTCATACTCAATTGACAAGCAATCTGTAAATCTCTGATCTCTATGATTTTGATTTGCTGTTTGAATTTTGATTTTTTTTTTCCAATTTATTGTAGGGGTACATATTATTTGTTATTTATGGGTTTCAATAAATTTTTGTATTGGTAGAAGAAGGATCTTTGGAGAGAAGAAGGATCTTTGGAAAAGTTGAATCGTTGTTTTGGCATATAAGGTCCTAGAAATCGAATTCGTCTCAGGGAATTCTTGGTGATCGGTTCCCGACTGGTGGAACTAAAGGATAATGCATTAGTGAGGTATTATTCGTCTCCTTTTCTCTCAACACTACTCTATTTAAATTTGCTTGGTGCAATGAAATACTTAAACTGTTAAGTGTGTTTAGCTATTCTCAATGTTCTCACATTATCCATGGCTTGACTGAATTACTAGTATTACTTGTTACAAAATGCTACCTAATTAAAACATTGTGAGTGTATATCTCGTATCGAGTTCTATGCTAATTAAAAAGATGTTGATTCGGTGCACGGTGGTTCTGGTTTACTATATTTTATAAGCGAAACGGTAAATCTAGCTGAACCATTTTAGGTTAGCAGTGACATATAATTTTGCCTTTCCCCCCCCCCCCCCCCCCCCCCCCGATATATTGTACACTGATTGAATGTTTGGATTTGTGAATTGTACGTATCATTTCTTAGCTTTTCAACTGGGTTACTCATGCGCAATAGGACAATTGGTTTTGGGAAGTGATCATGGTATATTGTTTATAAATTCCGCATTGTTCTCTTATCGCTCTATGACTATTGCCTGGTCCATCTTCAGATTTGTTAGTTTTCAGAGTAATTCTTATGTTGGTCAACAAAAACTTTGGTACTTCACTGAATGATTCAACTTGCAATTCACTAGATGAGCTTGGCCTATAGCTAGGACTATTTATTCAATGGTGTTGGAGCATGTGACGTATGGTTGCGGGCCTCTCACACTCTTAACCAAAACCCGCACTTGGGAGTTTACTACTTTACTCTTATTTAGTTATTGGACCAAAAATGTTGTGAAATGCTTACATCGTTTTGGAACTTCACGAAACTATATCATAAGAGCACCTAATAGTCTCCCTATAGCAAGCTCCATGGTATGTACCTCAATTTACATTCATGATCTCGTCCAAGGAACGTAAAAGCTTTGATGTTAATATAAGGAGTACATACTTTGCTTTGGTCATTCCTTCAATAGGCATAGGAATTTTTTAATCATGTTTGATTGTCCGATCCCTAGCAAATAAGTTAGTTTCCATTTTTTTTTGTGAATTCAGATAATTGTTAGATACTAGCGAGGCTGCGTGAGGTTACTTTTTCGATTTTCTTCTTTCCACAGGAGGTTAAAGGGAAATCTTCTCCAATGCTTGGCGAAGAACTGCTTTATTGGTAAGAGGTGGTAACTATTGTTTATACATTTTTAATGATTAAGTAATACCTATCTCATAGTTTCATTCTTTGATGCTTTCATATTATTCTCTAGTTTTCAACTAATGTTGCTTCTGTATGTGCAGATGCTCGAGAAAAATAAGTGTTCGGTGAAGGCACACTCTTCAATTTTGGGGCTCACTTGTGTTTGGTTTGTATGACTTGTTCATCTTTTTTTTCCCCTTGACTTAATCTTATTTTGAGTGTAATTGCCTATGAAAAGGGAAGACTTATTATTTTGTATTCTTTGTAATGACAATTTTGTTGGTATCTAATTAAAAAGATTGGTTTTGTTTGGATAATATGGTTCAAAAGGTTTCGGGAGCAGATATTTTTTTTTTTTTTTGTGGGAATTTTTCTTTTATTTGCGACGGGAATATACCGTGGCTAATAAAATTCGGTATTTTTTTTTGCAACGGTAAGTGCCTGTGGCAAATGCTTCATTTTCCCGTTGCAAATACGTTTTGGCTATTTGCGACAGGTTTGACCCGTCTCAAAAAGCTTTTGCCACCCCCACTTGTTGCCACCCCCATTTCCCCGTCGCAAATAGGTTTTAGCGACGGTAATACACTTTCTGCAACTGTATTTTCCCGTCGTAAAAGGTATTTTTTCTTGTAGTGAAAAGACTTGTTCATTTACTCATGAAAAAAATAGAAAATTCTCCAAGCTGTACCCATCTATTCATATATTCAAGAACAACGTAATTAACAGAAATATTAATTAATGACCCATCTATTACTAAAATTCGCTCAAGTATATTAGGTATCAAGCTGGGTTTTATATTGGGAGAGACATTTTTTTTTTATCTCAGCGTACGGTTAGCGGGATTAGAGGAGTTAGTAGTGTTGGATGTTAGTTGGAGAGAATTGAATCCTGCTGAAATTCGTGGGAGTACAAGGGGGGCGCCAACTCGACTCCACTCCACTTGCTTGGGAGAGACCTAAGTACACAAAATTTCTGGTCAGAAAAACAAAATGAAACCAAGTAATGACAATATCGTTGTAGCAACTACATATGAGCTTTCCCCTGATCATTCTACTCTTTGAATGCTTTTCTTTACTTCATTTCCTCACAAAGGCAACTTTGACATTCCTGTTATTTCCAATGATCTTCGTATAATAATCAAATTGGTAGTTTCTCAGAATAGTCCACTGCCCACACAAGGACTTTTAGACTTAAGTACTCTATATACTGGTACCTCCTCTAGTGTATTCATACTGGTTTCCTTCTGCACGTAATGTTTGTTTATATAGCTTGATATACACTGTGTCATTCATAACCGTGGTGACTTAACATGGTATTGGAGCTTTGGATTATGGAATAATATGGGAGTTCTTGTCATTCCTTATTGCATTGTGGTTCTCCCATTTGCATTCAGTTTTCGGTCTACATAGGTATGTTTGCATCTCCACGTGGAAGAAATGGTTGCATAAACATGCGAGGGTGGGTGTTGGATATCTGACAATATAAACAACTTAAGCTTGTAGAGTGTAGACAATAATTGGTGACTTCACAGTTTGCACATGTGGTTTCAGATAAAACTTTCATAGTTGAGTTTAGATGATTATTTGTTGATTTTCGATGTACAATTTCGTAATCGAAGGGCCATCACCCGGTTTAGTTTTGGTTATGATGCTGTTTCCCTCATGCTCATCAATATTATGAGAACGTGGATTTTGAAGTATGATGGGAGTTGGGCTTTATGTAAATGTACAAAGAACGTGAAGTGAAAAATTATACTACAAGTGTTTATCTTAGTGGCTACAGTAACACAGTTCTCACTTATCTGCCTAAATGGATCTGGACCCTTTCCTTATGAGGGCTCTATGTCACCAATTCTTTTATCTCCTGATTCCTGACATGGCTAATCTCAAAATGCGAATTTTTGTTATACTGTCTCTACTAGATCTGCTTGTAATATTATTCAATCAGAAAGTCCGGGTGCAAAAACTGAATCTGGATGTTTTTATGGTGCATGCACAGGTTCTAGCATCCGAAACAATTATGGTTCTACAACAAATAAAAGGGCAAACGGGCATGGATCGGAATACCCAGTTTGTGGAATGGCTCCATGAATTGATGTCGAGATAAAAGATACCATTGTCCCGTTTGAAGTTTGTTACTTTGTCCAGTCAAAGATTGGCATTTACCGGTCTATTTAGTCCCATTTATAGGTGGTAAGGTTAGTGTTTTTGAGTTCAAGTTGAAAATTAACACTATTATCTTCTTTTGTCAAGGTTATGTTCTCAGGTTTCTCTACCTCCAATGACTACTCCTAGGGTAAAATGAGGATCAAAAGTTTTGGTGGGGACTTAAATTGCCTAACGCTGAAAGCATACATTTGTCGATGGAGTAGATGCCGTTTTAAATTTACACAATGCAAGGTAAAATGCCACTGGGCTAAATAATGTTTCTTGTTCTTTGTCTAGCATCATTTAATAATATTTCTATGTAACTTCACTTGTAATTATTTCTACTTCTTGGATGCAAATTGGGTTAATGAATTCTTAGAAACAGTTGCTTAGTGGTCCCATACTCCCATGTCCCTAATTGCTTTTGTGAATGTCATATCTAATGAAAATTAAGTCCAATGACGGGGAATCAGTCTAATGGAACACTGGATTTTAACAGCATAACAAGATAACTCTTAACAGTTCAATCAACATTTTCAGTATTTAAAATCTCTCACACTAACTAGGACAAGCACTAAAGTCATAATACTTGAAACCACAACATTAACGTCACACTGGGAGATGTAGGACTGACACCCCTTTTATTCAGCTTAATTTACACGCTCACATCATCAACAATAATAAGCTGAAAAAGCCACTAACACAGTATCTTATCAAACACCACATGGAACACTTCTTACACAAAAGGATACAGCTAATTGCCATTTTTGTTCAGCTTCTGCTGCTCTACAGCTCTAACACGAAGTCTGCATTGCAAATAGGAAGAAGGGGTGAGGAACATTTGCATCAATATTGGAAGTTTCGTAGGGTTGCCTTTAGGAATTTATGTAATGTTCTTGCAATCAAATTATGACAAATTGATTTATGAAATAAGCAATTAAATTATGACAAATTGATTTATGAAATAAGTAACACACGCTTACAGATATATGCACCAATATATATGAATTAGAATAGTTAAACGGAGAAGTGATGATGCACGTAACTTATTATCTATGGGGCAACTCCGAAAACTTAAACATGGACATGTTAACTCATTTTATCTCACGTGGGACACTCTTGATGGCTAGAAAGTGGAAACTAAATGCAGTTGGGTATACTTACAGTCTGCATCTGTTTTGATCCACTGCTCCCTCTTCTCGTTCATAGCACTGCTGTTGATCCCCTTATAGGTTACGTTCAATTTGCTGGTTTCCTTCTTAAATATAGCTCTGAGAGGAGACCTGCTGTTGTATTTCTCTTGGGAAGGCAGACCTCCCTTGTTATAGCCACTGTCCATGGTATTTTTGTTAATCTCACTATGAAGTGACTTCTTGAGCTCCTTCTCCTCTGCATTGGATCTCTCAGGATATACTTTTTTGCTGAACATTCTAAGAACCTGCACACCAGACATAGGACAACTATAAACTTAAGTGAATAGTGATGTATTCTACAGTTTCACTATTAAATTTTGTATTTGTGGTATATCATCTAAAAGGCTAAAATAAAACCTGTCAAAAGCATCCAACTCATAACCAATTGACTTTGAATGGGGAGGCAGGCCTGAGTCATGTACTGGTTCTGTAGGTGCTAAACTGATAATTAACTTGCGTGGGACAAGCTCTAACAAAACTATTTTCCAGTTGAGCCATCTGTTGAAAACTGCTAATATGTCACAGTCGCGAGATATCTTTTTGTTGATTACATAGATTCTCACGTGGTATTCGATGGCAACATGTGCCTTGCAAGTATCTGCATTATGGAGTTTGCTGATGTGACTATATGGGGTTTAACCCAGGTTACTTCTCATAGCATGATCATTGTTGTCCACTTTGATAGGGCCACCCAAGATGAGACACCAATTGTGAGTTGCCAAAGTGGTCAAGAGGGAACAGAATAAGACCTTCTGTACCATCTGATTAATGCTATGACTAAGACAGTCCTTCATCTCCTTCTGTTACATTTCATGGGAGATTTTTAACATTTCAACTTTGTAAACTGTAGGTAAGCACTTACGGGACTAGTGTTTGATGGCTTATTCAACATAGATTGTATATTTTTTTTAAGAAAAACCAGGGTGACCAACCTTGGGGAGTTTCCTCTTGGTTGAAGGAGGATCAGCAGTTGCACCACCAGTACCTTTAGAGCTTCTTGGAGGTGGAGAGGAATGGAGCTTTGTTAGCATCTTCCTGATGAACTTCATGGCATATGTTTCCTTAGCATGGTTCTTTATTTTTTCGCATTTACTAGTAGAGTGATCATGTTCCATGTTATTCATCTTAAAGAGCTGCCCCAGAGATGTCCTCTCTTTCTCCACCTGCATGTTTGACTCGGGCAGTTCAATTGAAGAGCCAAAAAGATAATCCTGGAGTGGACATCCCCCGTTACCTTCGTTCTCTTCATTTTCCACCTCTTCAATTTGCTTACCGCATATGGTAATTATGCTGACGTAACTGCTTCTCTCTGATGGTTCATCACCCACCTCTTTAGCTTTAGCCTCGAGGAACTTCTCTAGTTCATCATTGATAAACTTCAATTCATTTTCTGTTACCTCTGCATTTTCTTCAGTTATTTTTTCAGAAGGCATGGTAAATCTTGGTGTTGAGGGCTCTGCAAGCATTTGTTCCAGTCCGAGGGTTCCAATCATGAGAAAGCCGTCGAAAGGTGTAGTGATCATAGTAGACCACTCTTCTTCAGAAACCTCTTCCAACCTCTTGGTTTTGAGCTCAGTGGGAGATTTTTCGCAGCAAAACGTTGGCTTTGGATAGTATTCTTTTTCGTAAAGGGATGGCTGTGTTGAGAGGCAACCATATGGGTTCCCTGCAACCAGACATGAAAAGAAGTTTTTAACAAGATTTACGGCTTGTGTTCTTTCTTTCTTCCTTGCATGAAATGGAGATAGAGACCATCAGAGTGGCTGCAGTCCATAACATGTGGACTTTTTTGTCGGGAGAGTGGTAGTGCGATGCCAAAACATCAATGTTATTGTATGTGCATCTTTTAGGATCATTTGTGGAGAGGTGGCAATTTTTTAGAAATACCTTTGAGTAAATTTATGAGCAGTCTCTGGGAACAATTCATTGCAATAGTTCGAATCCTTTAAAGTGGCCCTAGAATTCATCGGGCTAATTTTTTAGAAGCGGATGCCAGTAAAAGAAGGAAAAAATAAAAGGAGAGATAAGTTATCGCAGGGATTTTTTTGGTAGGGAAAGTGGAAGACAGTGGGAGTACCAGTTGTGTCTTCTTTGAATGGTTCGGTGCTGTTTTGCCTTAACTTACGGTGCATCCAGCCCAGTAACTGCAACATTGACATGCAAAAGATGAAGATACAAGGGTTGATTATGGTGATACTAAATAAGGAAGAATTTGGACTCACCTTCATCTCAGACTTCCTTTTAGAGGCCTTGATTATAACTTGTCAAAGGAAACAGGGATGGAGATAGGTCGTGGAAATGGGATTTTGAAAGGAGAGATTTGGCACTGGTGAAACAAATAGATGAATTCTTTCAATCACGAGGGCTAATGACTATAAGGGTCTGGGATAGAATTGAACACAAAAATACGAAAGGAAAGGTACAAGATTTTGGTTGGCCATTCTCTGTCAAGATTCAATCAGGTGGGCAAGTTGAAAAGCGTGTTCAAGACCCACAAGTTGGTGATTATCTTCCTTTATGTATTTGCATGCTTGGAGTTGGTAGCACTATACAAAGATGTTTACGTAGTCGGCCACTCATCCTCACAGGTTTCCACTTGTCAATCCAAACAAGCTCATCCATCATGTAGGTCACACTTATGATGACTTTGTGCATTAGGTTCCGTAGCTCTATTCTAGTTGCTGAGGATGCACTTGATTAGACCAGGCAGAAACCCGACTGTGAGTTATGGGAACTCTACAGATTCTTTCATAGAATGCTGTTGGTCCAAAGATAGTTTGGGCAACGAAGTGAGTCAGTCTTAAAGATTTAAAGGTTTTCGGTTCGGTTGAGCTTTTGGTGAATTTGTCTTTGGAAATCCTTAGCTGGCTTAAATAATGAACTTGTACAAATGACTTGGATAATTGCAAGTATTAGTATCAGTAAACAAGTTACGCTTAATTAACAATTTGATTTTTCTGGCACATTGTAGTTTCCGGATATTGCAGTTAATGACCGCTTCTCTATTGCAAGTCCACTAGTCTAGTTTTCTTGTTTCAAAGAATTCTTGTGGTCATTGTAATATTTTCAGGATTATTATTGCAACAAAGGATTACTTAGCAATGTCAGTACCTTGTAATTATTTTGTTGTTCGAGAGTAGTGGTTTATATTGGCTGTTAAGATATCACAAAGTTGAATTCCTTTCTTTCCCCTGGTAGCTAGCTAGATAAAAGAGAAATCAAGAATGGGAACGCTGAAAAAACCAAGCTGTTTGAACTCGATATTGAGAGAGGTGCACCACATGTGAAGTTAGCCTCATTTCTGTTGTAGGTCTATAGCTGTGAATTACCGCAGGGCCGGCCCAGGCCCAAGGCCCACAAGGCCTGGGCCTAGGGCACTCCAAAAATGGCTCAAATTGGGGGCACTCCAACACTTTGTACAAATGGGCTTGACTAGAACACTTTTTTGACCCAAAAAAGAAAAAAAAATCCATTATTAGTTATAAAAGAGCCCAACCATTGTGGCCCAATATTTAAAAAAAGACCCAAAAACCATTGTGGCCCAATATTAAAAAAAAGGCCCCAAAGGTGAAGTTGGTTTTATAGGTGAAGTTGGTTTCATCACTTCTATGAGTATCCAATGTGGGACTAAAAGGAGCAGTGCAAGTTTCACTTCTATGAGAGCATGCAACAGATTCTTTTGTTTAAGAAAATATGTCAAGGTCTTAGAGATAGGGAATAGAAGAAGCCATAGAAATGGAAGAATATCAAGACGCGGAGCCTACCTCAATACTCGAATTTATACAAATAATCAAAGACTTCAAGCCAATTTACCCAATGAAGCCATAAAGGCTGTGTTAGACGTTAGCCAGAAGCTAGATAATTTCTGCGGGATTAACAAAATGCATTGAGACAGTCCTTTACAAGAACAACTCGATTTAAAGGACACAAGTATGGATTTAAGTTAGAATCACTTCACTGGAGAAATATCATCAAGATCCAGAAACACTCTGTTTGAACTACGAAAAGTCCAAAAAATTACTAGAAAACCAAGATGCAAAGCAAACTACTAAGGCCATCTCAAATCCTCAATTCGAGTAAAATGTTGGTTAAAAAAGCTTTGATTTGAAATGATGCATTCCAACCCTTACTCTTTTCTTCTCATCAGACCTTTCCCAAAAGCTTCCCAAATTATCCTTATATGGCCGAATCCTCCTTCGACCATTTGGTCCATTTCTTTATGAAAGTTTGATTTTGGAGAAAGCTTTTTAATCCCACATCGGCAGAACAAGTGGGAGTTTTTGCTCCCCTTCCTATATAGCCTCAACTTGACTCTCCCTATTTCCAAGTGGCAAGAACAAGCCAACAGTTAGTGATGATTTTATATGCTATGTTTGGTTTTAATTTTAATTTTTTTTAAAAAAAAATTGTAAAGAGTGAAGGGCACATTATTGTAATTAGGCCTAGGGCACTATGGACCCTTGGGCCGGCCCTGATTACCGTGTGCTAAAACCTAATATGATTTTCTTTCTGCATGTTCATCTATAATTGTTTTGACCTGTGTTTGGAGTTCGATCAAATTTTGCTACATTTGGGACTCGTGACAACCTAGCATATTCTCTCGTCACATGTACATTCTATTATAGTACTTCTTTTGACATAGTCAGTTCACAGACAGAATCACACGCTTTTGCGGTGATTGACCAGTTGATCGTGATCACGACACTATTTACAAACAGCAGCTCGCGCTGATTGTCATGGAATTGCTTTCAGTCCCTCTAAGATTGAGTTGTCGGCTTTGTTGAAACACTAGTATCTCTGAATAGAAATGATACAAGAGAAAGCTATTACAAGCTTAGTGACAAGCTATGCAGCCATCTTTGATTCGTATCTATTGTTTTTCGCAAGTTTGTCTCATAATGTATGGAAGACAGCAACCAATGCAACATGAGTTATGTCATTATTCCGAAGTGATCCACATAAGTGATGATAGTACCTATGTGGGATGCTTTCAATTTTTCATTATTCGGTACATCCCATAAAACTCGGCTGATAGTAACTTTGACTTTTGTCTTTTGGTTTCTGATGGCAGTGTGAATGCAGTATAATGTTTTGATTCTCCTACTGGTACTGGACCGGTTTCCCATTTCGAATATCCTGCTGCTTGTTGAAATTGGATGAGTTAGGATTTCCGTGGGTGAAGTTTCTGGTTGAAGGTATGCATTCCTACAATATATGATTCACAGCATTTTTGTATGTATGTTTGTGGTAAATTGTGTTTAACATGTAATGACTGGAATATTAGTTATGCTACACAACAATTGTCTGGCTGTTAAGAAGTTCAGTCAGTCTTATTCTCGCATTAATGCTTATGTAAGATGAAAGATTTGACTGGGAAGTGGAACTAAAGCTTTCTTCCAACTGAGGGTTATTAGGTACTGGTGGGGTCAAATTTAGTGGATCCGGATGACAAAAAGGGAAAGATGGTTCTGTCATTCATAGGGGTGCAAACGAGTTGAACCGAGCCGAGCTTTGAGTAACGAGACAAAAACTTGAGCTCAAGCACGGCTTGGCTGAGCCAGCCTCTGTATACGAGCTGAGCCTATACAAACGAGTTGAGCTAAGCTTCGGAGTGTTAAGTTGGGCTCGTTTAAACGAGCCCAAAACTCCAATTCGAGCTCGAGGTCGGCTTTGATTACTAAACGAGTCGAGTCAAGTCGAGCCAAGCCGAGCCTCGAGCTGCTCCGTTCGTTTGCACCCCTAGCACTTATTCATATCTTTTGGGAACATTATTAGAGTTGATTGAAGTACAGGGTCTTTGGTAATCCAGTTTTGATGACAAGGTTATTTGGCAATCCTGTTTTGAGCCAGTGGGTAACCTTTCTTTTCCCAGCAAAGTGAAAGTGGCACACTGCTGCCACATGAAGATGTCCTAAACTCCATTATTGGAAATAAAATATAAAAACTGGTGAGATAGGCTTCTTGATGTGGAGTCATCCCCTCATTTTTAGCAAGGCAACAAGATGCTAGAAAACGAGGCAATGACCACTGGAGGACTCAAAGATAAAAGAATCACCCACCCCATGCTCTTTGTTCCCCACATCAAACAACCACAAAGTGAAACTGATCAATGACTATGGTCATCCGGTTGGAATCCCCCCTTCCTAGACCATGAAAAAGCCATTAGCCATTCCTCTTTGTGGCTAAACAATTTTCGGGACGTGTGTTTCTGAGGATCATTGTCATTGCTTTCCACTCTGTTTACGATCGAGTGTAAGAGAGGTAATAAGTACAACAATCTTCTTTGGGCAGGAGGGGACAAGGACAGGGACGGAACTAGGATTTGTAAGTAGTGGAGTCAAATACCCAAAGCTATTTAAGGAGTATGATTCTTAAGTATGTTTTTATTGAAAACCTTGGGGTTGGGCACTTCTTTCAGTGCCTTTGCCCGAGTTTACCCGTTATGGAAATCATTGGTGTTGGGCACCTGTTTCAGTGCTTTTGCCCGAGTTTACCTGTCTATCAAATGTGTCGAAAATCTAACGATTCGGATTGTTGAAATTTGGTCGGGAAGCATGAGGTCCTCATATAAGGGTTCTCATTAGAAGTTGATCCTATATATATATACACACACCACACTTCCAGTCCACTCTCCCGGATTTTAAAAAAATCCACACCTCATTGATCCCGATCGAATTTCAATGATCCGAACCGTCCAATGTGTTTAAAAGGTGTTTTCAAGGGTCCCTGTGAGAAATCATAAAAAAAAATACCGGGAAGGGCTTGATCCGAGCCATTTTTCATAAAAAATGTATATGTACAGTTTTGTGAAAAACTACTCGGATCAAGCCCTTCCCAGTATTTTTTTTTTGACGATTTCTCACGGGGACCTTTGAAAACACCTTTTAAACACATTGGACGGTTTGGATCGTCGAAATTCGATCGGGAAAGTGGAGGTCCGGATTTTTTTAAAATCCGGGCTCCCTGACTGGAAGTGTACTCCTTTATATAGTAAACTTCTTATCCGGACTTTTTATTTCCGGACCTCATGATCCAAATATTTTTTTGACGATCCGATCCATCCAATGTGTTCAGAAGGTGTTTTTTTTTTTAAGATTTCCCGCGTGGACCCTTGAAAACACCTTCTGAACATATTGAACACATTGGACGGATCGGATTTTCCAAAAATAATTTGCAACACAAAAAAAACCATTTTTTTCTTATTTCCGGAAGGTGTGGATTAGAAGTTATATATATATATATATATATATATATAGAGAGAGAGAGAGAGAGAGAGAGAGAGAGAGAGGAACTCTCTAGTCCGGGACTCTTCAGTCCGGAACTCATAGTTCCGGATCAAATTTTCATGATCCGAGTCGTCCAATGTGTTCAAAAGGTGTTTTCCAAGGTCCACGCAGGAAATCTTCAAAAAAAAATACCGGGAAGGGCTTGATCCAAGCAGTTTTTCGCAAAAACTGTATATTTCGCAAAAACGGTAATTTTTTTTTGAAGATTTCTCGCGTGGACCTTGGAAAACACCTTTTGAGCACATTGGACGGCTCGAATTTTCCAAAAACAATTTTTAAAAGCATCAAAACACCTCAATCTGGGAAATTCAGGATCCTTGACTGGAGAGTACCCGTATATATATATATATATATATATATATATATATATACACGAATTATCCTATCAAGGATCCCGGATTGAAGCGTTTTGATGCTTTTCCCGATATTTTTTTGACAATCCGAGCCGTCCAATGTGTTCAAAAGGTGTTTTCCAAGGCCCATGCGGGAAATCTTCGAAAAAAAATACCGGGAAGGGCTTGATCCAAGCAGTTTTTCGCAAAAATTGCATATTTATAGTTTTGCGAAAACCGCTTGGATCAAGCCCTTCCCGGTGTTTTTTTTTAAAGATTTCCCGCGTGGGCCTTGGAAAACACCTTTTGAACACATTGGACGGTTCAGATCGTCAAAAAAATATCGGGAAGGTGGAGTCCCGGATCCGGGACTCCCGGACTAGATCGGGCCTCTATATATATATATATATAATGTAATTTTCTAATAAAGACCTCCCGGATTTAAGAAAAAATGTAATTTTTTCACTTTAACAATTGTTTTTGGGAAATCCGAACCGTCCAATGTGTTTAAAAGGTGTTTTCAAATATACAGTTTTGCGAAAAATTGCTTGGATCAAGCCTTTCTCGCTATTTTTTTTTTTTTTTGAAGATTTCCTGCGTAGACACTTGAAAACACCTTTTGAACATATTGGACGGTTCGGATGGTAAAAAAAAATGCTCAGATCATAGGGGTCCGCAAGTCCGGAGTCCGCCTAGAAGCGGCCCCATATATATATATATATATATATATAGAATAAACTTCCAATCCAAGCTCCCGGATTTAAAAAAATCCGGACCTCCACCTTCCCAATTTTTTTTTGAAAATCCGAACCGTTAGATGTGTTTAAAAGGTGTTTTCAAGGTCCAACGCGAAGATTTGGCAAAAAAAAATACTCGGAAGGGCTTGATCGGAGCAGTTTTTCATAAAAACGCTATATAGCGTTTTTATGAAAAACTGCTCCGATCAAGCCCTTCCGAGTATTTTTTTTTGCCAAATCTTCGCGTTGGACCTTAAAAACACGTTTTAAAGACATCTAACGGTTCGGATCGTCGAAATTTGGTCCGGAAAGTGAAGTCCGGATTTTAGGTCCGTATTTTGTGGTTTGGATAGGAAGGGGACTCTATATATATATATATATATATATATATATATATATATATATATACAAGAAGTTTCCTATGAGGGCTCCCTCACAAAAAAAAGTGCGGGAAAACAGTTGTGAGCCGTTGGATCGCGTGAAGGGCATAGGATTCAGACTCACAAATGTTTTCCTGCACTTTTTTTGTGAGGGAGCCCTAATAGGAAACTTTAGGACCAATTTTAAAGTTTTGAGGATCTATATGCAAGAAGTTTCCTATGAGGGCTCCCTCACAAAAAAAAGTGCGGAAAAACAGTTGTGAGCCGTTGGATCGCGTGAAGGGCATAGGATCCAACGACTCACAAATGTTTTCCCGCACTTTTTTTGTGAGGGAGCCCTCATAGGAAACTTTAGGACCAATTTTAAAGTTTTGAGGATCTCCTCAATTCACGCCATCTTCATCCCTTTTAAAAACTAGAATAGGATTTCTGAATTCTCGAACCGGCGGACCTTCAATTGACGTCCCAAACCTTCAATCCTTGTGGTCCCATGTCGCCGTCGCGATCATCCATCCCGACTAAATAAGCATTGTCTCCTCGCCATCCCAAATCGTCGTTTCACATCATCCGTCGACGTCCTCCATCTCTGCTGACCACCACCACGCTCTACTGTTGTCGTTTTCCATCTGGGTTCTAGTATCTTTTGTTTTGATGGAATTCATTTCATAGTTGCATTGAACCTTACAAAAATGATTTCGGGTTTTGCTAGATTTTCATTTGTTTCAGAAATGGTTAATTTGGGTCTAATTTATGGGAATAAGGGTACAAAATCAGTGAGGTTGAGTTTTAGAATCCTTTACAATACTTATGGGGGCAGAGCCTTGTGGTTCGTGGATCGGAATCTGGTCTTGTATTGAGCCCTCATTATCAAGGTGATGAGCTCATCGATTTGTTTTTTTTTTTTTTTTGGTGTTTCTATCCATAAGACCTAATTCCATTCACCTCCGCCAGAAATGATTTGATTGATTCTCATGTCCTTTGCTGAGTTTTTGATGACGCGGTTCATTGTTGATGATTGAAAAAAAATGTAATGGCGGTGTATTTGATTCATATACTAATTTATCTTCAATCAAATTTATCATATTTACTGGTAGGGACGTATTTTTTTACCATGATCTAGGGTAATGAATCAGATTAATTATATTTACCATGGTTCTTGTCAAATTATTATACTCACTGTTATATACGTATTTTTTTACCATGGCTCCTAGTGTGTCGATTATGTTAAATTTACCATTTTTATTAATTACCATGTTCATCAAACAGGGTAAAAAATGACAACAGATGCAACACATTTTTTTACCATGTTATTTTTTTATTGGCATAAAATATTTTTTACCATGTTTGACGTGTTGTACAATTTTTTTAGTTGTTACCATGATCACTGTAATGTTTTCAAATGATAAAGAAGGAACGAATTAAAATATATTTTAAAATTTCAAAAAATTTCCACTTTTCCTTTTCAGTGGAAGATATGGGTTACAAGTCAAAAGCCAATATTTTAGGAAACCAAATCATCCCTGAAGATCCGAAAGTATTAAATTAGTTATAAATGACATCAAAATTTTTACCATAAACACTTTTATATGTTTTAGTATTTTTACCATGATTTGAGTTCTAAAAGTATTCTATATTTTAAAGAATGAAAAGTAGGGATGGCAATTTCACCCAAAACCGATGGATACCCAAACCAAACCGACCCAATTGGTGCGGTTTTTTATGTTTTTTCCTACCCATGGGGTGGGTTTGGTTTTCAAAACATGATGCCCAGCAGGTTTGGATTTGGGTTTGGTCTTAGGAAGTATTCGGCCAAACCCAAACCCAAACCGATCCATATAATATTATTTATAGGATATAATAATAATAATAATAATAATAATAATAATAATAATAATAATAATAATAATAATAATAATAATAATAATAAGTAATACATATTATTTTTTTATGTACATGTAATTTTTATTTTTCAATTCATAACTTTCAGTGACTTTTTATTTTATCTCCCTCCTTATTCCTTTCAAATCCCTTAACAATCTCAAGAGTATCTGTAGGAACCTCTTAAGAAAAGTTTATTATTTAATTATTTTCTTTGATTATGTTGGAATTTAGATGTTTAATGGAAAAATTAGAGGGTATATTACTTTTTTATTTTAATTTATAATATTTTTCCTTCATATGTTCATTAATGGAATGAATATTAATGCGGGTTTGGTGCGGTTTGGATAAAATCCAAATTCATATGGTTTGGTTATGGTGCACTAAAATTCATACCCATTGGATATCGGTTTGGATTTGGGTATAGATAAATACTTTGGGTTTGGGTATGGTAATCACAAAACCCGGACCAAACCGATCCATTGCCATCCCTAATGAAAAGCACCTACGTTCCCATATTGTTACCGTGATTTTCAATCTTTATTCGATTTTACCATGATTTCCGTTCTTTACGGATGGCTTGTATTATTTTGAGTTTCAAATTTTATTCGTTTAAATGGAAACCAAATCAATAGGATTTGGTTGTTTTGAATGTTTGAAATTTTTAAAAATATATCCAATCCCACCAATTTAGGAAGACAATATACACATACATATGGATATCTTAATAAAAGGGTAAGATAGGTAATTTACACTCTGAGAGAATGAAAACATAACCGTTCAAAATAACTAGGATGAAAAATTATATGGGGTGGAAAAAGAGGATGATTATTTAATTACCTTTTTTTTTATTTTTTATTTTTAACTCAATGGAGTCACCCCGGTTTGTTATTTCCCTCTTGCCATTGGGCTCGGTAAAGAAATTAGCCCATTGCGAATTTGCTGAAAACCCAAGGCTCGGCCTATTACGTATGGCCCAGAACCGTAGTAGAGGCCTGAATCCGGCTTGTCTTTCGGACTTCAAATGACGATTAACATTTTAGCTGCTGTCCAAAGTGTTTTTAATGGTCCAAATTTGCTAAGGGGTTGTTCTCCAATGGATTTTATCAAGATTTGATAAAATCAAGCCTTTGATTTTATCCATTGGTGAAGAGATTTGATAAAATCTAGAGATTTTCGCATTGAAGATTTTATCATATCTCTTCACCAATGGATAAAATCAAGGGCTTGATTTTATCAAATTTTGATAAAAATCCATTGGAGAACTCAGCCTAAAGGTGTTCTAACTACTAAGGGTTAGATACTTTATGCAACCTAGACCGTTAATTGTCGAAATAGACGGCTGATATATGTCTCTACAGTTCCTATGTGCTTTACTATACTAGTTTTGGTACATTTGTGCAGACTTCTATATTGTTGATGCAGCGTTCCGTTTTTGTAATTCTCGTGATATATATCTATGCAAATTTTCTCTCGTCATAAACTATGATCGTAATGATCTACCACTTGGAAAAAAAAAGAGAGATGAAGAATTGTTCCAATTCCTGGCTTAAGTCAGGAATTGACTTAAGTTAATTTTTTGGGTTGATTTATTGTGAGAATGATGTGTCTCGTAAAATACAATAAGTCAATTTTGAGAATAAATTAGGAATTGGAACAATTCTTAATGGAACTTACAATAGTGATACATACACTCCTTCCCCAGCCACTCCCTCTCTCACATGGGGTGTGGGGCCCACATGTGGAGACCACACCCCATGTGAGAGAGAGTGTGGTTGGGAGTGGCTGGGAGAGAGTGTATGTATCATTTTTGCTTTAGATTACAGTAAAAAAAAAGTTGCAAATAATTGAGAACGGTAATGGCTTCCTCAAAGAAGATGCTTTTGACTTGAATACGACCCAGGTGTCGAAGTAGTGACCACTCAAGTGGCTAATCCAACAATCTCCACCCGAATCTATCCCCCATTAGAAATTCACTGATTTTTCAAATCTTTGAAGATAGACATACAAGAAAATATCAACACATTCTTTTCCCTTTTTTTTTTTTTGGTGCCACAATTTCATACGCAAATGTGTCTGCAATCATCTTATGCCAAATTAATCTCACATGTAGATGTGGCAAATGGGTGGATTTGGTTGGGTTTGAGTGGGTTGACGTGGATTATGGGTTGAATATGGGTTGAGAGTAGATGAGTTGAATATGGGTAGGTCGAAAATGGGCCTGGACAAACCCGACCCAACCCGTTTTTCTTTTCCTTTTTCCGTAAAACGCATGGAAAACAATCTCTCCTCTTGAAATGTGGGTTCAAGTCTTTACATTTGTGGACTCTTTCCCCTCCCCTGTTTTAATCTAAATATATATACACTATATATATATGGTTCCACTTCTAGTCCGGACTCCGGACTTCCGTGATCCGAGCATTTTTTTGACGATCCGATCCGTCCAATGTGTTCAGAAGGTGTTTTCAAGGGTCCACGCGAAAAATCTTCAAAAAAAAATATTGGGAAGGGCTTGACCCAAGCAATTTTCGCAAAACTGTAAAAATACAGTTTTTGCGAAAAACTGCTTGGATCAAGCCCTTCCCAATATTTTTTTTTTAAGATTTCCCGCGTGGACCCTTGAAAACACCTTCTGAACACATTGGATGGTTCGGATTTTCCAAAAATAATTTGCAAAACAAAAAAAATCATTTTTTCTTATTCTCGGGAGGGTTTGGACTAGAAGATTTCCATATCTATATATATTATATATATATATATATATATATATATATATATAATATATATGAAGTCGGTTCCCCTCACACTTAAAAAAACACATAAAAAACACCTCACTCTTCTAGGCCCCATTGTGATGTTCTGAACCGTTGATCTTGTTTAAATGAGTAAAATAAAAGGTCCTGCAAAATTTCAGCTCAATCGGATATCGGTAAGTGCTTGATTCAAATAGTTTTAAAAACACTAGTTCTTGTCACAGTTTCTGCAAAACTGTTTAGATCAATCACTTATCGATATCCGATTGAGCTGAATTTTTGCAGGACCTCCTATTTTACTCATTTAAATAAGATCAACGGTTTAGAACATCACAGTGAGGACCGGAACAAAATCTTGTGTTTTTTATGTGTTTTTTTAAGTGTAAGGGGAACCAGCCCCTATATATATAGAGGAATTATCTAGTCCGGGATCCCTAAGTTCGGAACTCGTAGTTCCGGATCAAATTTTCATGATTCGAACTGTCTAATGTATTTCAAAACGTGTTTTAAAAAAAAAGGTCCTCGAGGGAAATCATCCAAAAAAATACCGGCAAGGGCTTGATCTAAGCAATTTTTCATAAAACTGTATATGTACAGTTTTTGTGAAAAACTGCTCAGATCAAGCCCTTCCTGATATTTTTTTTTGACGATTTCTCGTGGGGACCCTTAAAAACATTTTTTAAATACATTGGACGGTTTGGATCATGCAAAAACATGTTTTAAAACCTTCAAAACATCAAAAAACCTCTAGTCCGGGGTCTTGGATATATATATACACAACTTCACCTCCAAACTCCCGGATTTTAAAAAAATCCGGACCTCCACCTTCCCAATTTTTTTTTGAAAATCCGAACCGTTAGATGTGTTTAAAAGGTGTTTTCAAGGTCCAAAGCGAAGATTTGGCAAAAAAAAATACCCGGAAGGGCTTGATCGGAGCAGTTTTTCACAAAAACGCTAATACCTTAAAAACACGTTTTAAACACATCTAACGGTTCGGATCGTCGAAATTTGGTCCGGAAAGTGAAGTCCGGACGGTAGGTCCGTAAATAGTGGTTTGGATAGGAAGGGGACTCTCTCTCTCTCTCTCTCTCTCTCCCTATATATATATATATATATATATATATATATAATAAAAAGGATCGTAAGAAAGAAGAAGGCAGAGAAACTTACTGGAAAATACTGATTTATTTATGATGGTGGTAGATGGAAGTGATTTACAAGTGGAAGGGAGGAGAGGGATTACAAGAGAGAGAGAGAGAGAGAGGTACTGAAAAGCCTGCCTACGAATGGCAGATTACAGCTCTTTATAAGCGCTACGACCTACTGTAGCAGTACTGTAGATGACGTCACTGATGACGTTTTACAAAATATCTAGTACTGTAGATGACGTCACTGATGACGCTTTTGCTGCTGTTGTCGTTTTGTGCCGACGATTACTGTTGCTATCGTCATGGATAACGATCTACCGATTTTTCTTCTTTTCCTTGCCTTTCAGCATTTTTAACTCAATCATTGAGTCCCAAAGATCCGCTTCAGTAGGATAAACTTCGGTGCCGTCATTGGGGTCTTGAGACTCTCCGGCAAGGCAAGTGAATTGACCTTGATCCTGGTCTTGAGAGGACATGGAGATGTCGCTCTTGGCGTCTGTTTGTGATGTGCTGGTTCCTTGAGTAGCCAAGTACTGATCTTTGATAATTTCCATAAGCTTAATATCTTGCTCATGTTCAGATAGATTTGGATTCTGATTATGAATCATCATTTTTATCTGCTGAATAAAATTCACTGGACCCTGTGATGGGTTACTGCTTGAGACTTGTGACATATAATCAGCCTGATACTGTTCTACGGTTTCTTTGATAAATGATAAACATTTATCAGTCTCGAAACGAGACCACCATTTAACGAAAAAATTTCTTTGAACTTCTGGGATACGAAGATGATCTTCGGCTATTTCATATCCCCATTGCCAAATCCAGTTAATTCTGAATTCGGTACAAAACCATAAGAGGTCTTGTCCTTCTGGTGGATTTACTGCTGTTATTCCCTTAAGCTTCGGATGATATTTATACCAAACAGGGAATTGTTTCTGAATTGATTCTGGAAAAATTTCAATTTCTGGTGCATGGTATTCCCACCAATGGAGAAACCAAGATGGAAATCCAGTTTCTTTCTGTACAATCTCCGGATTCATAATAAAGAACCATGAGTGGGTTCTTACTGGATTCTGATAATAGAATGCGTAGGTCCATGCCCTGGCATAGTCCCAATAGTTATACTTTTGCTCATTAATTTTCAATGTCCTGGTTGCAAATGTTGAAAGGCCCCACTCTTGAGGATGCATCACTCTGATAATATAACATTTTGAAAAGGTGATGGGGGTTCTGCTATTACCTTCTTCCAGATAATGATGAGTAATTTGTACTGATGATGTCTCAGTAAGGATGGCCTCATAAATATATCGAGACTTCCCTTCTTGGACGGTATACTGTTGGTTTTGAAGATACCTTTCTTTAAGGCACCATGGATCCTTCGGATGTAAATTTAGATCACCTTCGGATAATGTGATCAATGGTTCTGTTATATTCTTTTTAACATATTGAGGCCCTTGCTCAAATGCCTCTTTGGCTGTTTTCTGCTTTGACTGACTGGAAGATTCTCCCAGAGTCGGATATTCGGATAGGGAGAGAGAAATTCTTCCTCTTCCATACTGCTGAGATCCTGATTTTCTTCCGCCACGACCTCGGCCACGTCCTCGACCACGGTCAGGTGGTTCCATACTGCAAGAAATTATAATGTGATTAGGCTCCAGATAAAACCTTTAAAGCCCTATGTAGCCTTTTAAGGGTACAACTCATATATGCACAATCAGCTTTGTCATCTGGGTGACCATTGTCTTGCAGCTTTTTAATAAGCAATTTAAGCTTAAAGATCCAATAATGAAGATTAATCTTGGTGTAAGGCTGGACTACGGATTGAATCCAAATACGGCTCATTTATGATTTTATACGTTCCCGTTCTGCATCATCCATGCTGCAAAAATTCTCTGGTTAAAAAATCGGGTAAAGAATTCTGTTCACCTTTGATGTATTCAATATCAAAATCAAAAGCAGAAAGTTCTGATTGCCATCTAGCAAATATCTGCTTAGAAACTAAATTCTTTACATCTTTAGCTAAAATGAATTTAGCTGAGCTACAATCGATACGGATTAAAAAGGTTTGATTGAGCAAATCATCCTGAAATTTAGAAATACATTTCACTATAGAAAGCATTTCCTTTTTAATAGTGGAATAATTGAGCTGGGCTTTTTTCCACGATCCTGAGGTAAATCTAACTAATTCCTCTTTCTGAGATTGAGGATTCTGCTGCTTAAGAATACCTCCATAACCTAAATTAGAGGCGTCTGTCTCAACTATTTTACGCCAAGCTGGATTAGCTAGACATAAGCAAGGCAACTGTTTTGCCCTAAGCTTAATTCTTTTTACTGCTTTGGTATGTTCCTCAGTCCAAGGAGGAGGAGTTTTCTGTAAACGTTGATATAATATAGCAGTATCCTGGGCTAAATTTTTATAATAGTCTGCAATATAGTTTAGACTTCCCAAGAATCCCTGGAGTTGAGTTTTCTCTTTTATTTCATCTGGAAACTTAGAAGCAAACTCAATACTACGGTTGATGGGAATAATGGTTCCTTGGTGAATGTTATGACCTAAGAACCTTACTGTAGTCTGAAATAATTTCATTTTAGGAGCAGAGATAACTAAACCATTGCGTTTCACTGCTTCTTTCAAAGCTCTAAGATGCTTAAAATGCTGATCAATAGATGACGAGAAAATTAGAATATCATCTATATAAACAATGCAATAATCAGAATAGGGTGAAAATATTTCATTCATAATATTCTGAAATTCTGATGGGGCATTTTTCAAACCAAAAGGCATGACGTTCCATTCATAATGGCCAAAAGGAACAACAAATGCAGTCTTATACCGATCCTTTTCTTCAATCTGAATTTGCCAATACCCAGATTTTAAATCAAATTTAGAAAAGATAACTGCGGATTGTAATCTTTCAAGCAAATCCTTTTTGTTTGGAATTGGATATCTTATCCATTTCAAAACATCATTCAAAGGTTTATAATTGATAACAAGACGAGGAACTCCTCGCTCTTTCTCAGCATTGTTGAAAACATAAAATGCAGTACAGCTCCAAGGAGAATAACTTTTTCTGATTAATTTCTTGTCAAGAAGAGTTTGGATCTCCTTTTTGCAAAGCTCTAAATAATCAGATTTCATCTGGCTAGGTCGAGCTTTGGTTGGAATATGTTTTTCATTAAAATCTTGATTGTAGGGAAGTGAAACAATATGACGTTTCCTATCCCAAAAAGCATTTGGCAGATCACTGCAAACTTCTTTTAAAAATTGATTTTCAATCTCTTTAATTTTCTCTTGCAAACCAGGAGATTGAAGTTTCTGATTAATATCCATAATTTGGATTTCCTTTTGAAGAAAATTCAACTGCTTTTCTTTATTTTGAAGAAAACCTTGTAATTCCTGAATAATTCTGGTTTCAGGATCAGTAACAAAAGGATAAACAATTTCGTGATCCTGCACACGACTATAAATTCCAGTTGGATCAATCTTATTGATTGGCATAATCATATTCAAAAAAGGTGTTCCTAGAATCACTTGTTGCTGCAGATTTTTAACAAGTAAAAACATTGTTGGTAAACAAGTACCATCATTACAGATCAAAACATCCGATAACTTATACTGAATATGCATCCTATTTCCACCGGCGGCAGTTAAGGACTGAACAGTTTTTTCAAAATACTTAGTGGGAACTAACCCTTCCTGGATACAGTTCATGTCTGCACCACTATCTACTAGTGCAACAATATTCTGAATTGTGTATTCCTGATTAATAACAAGATTAATCTGGATGTACCATTTCTGATGAGTGACCTTACTGATACTATTTAAATAGGTTAATGCCTCAGAAGTCTGAGACTCGTCTTTGGGTTTTGGGTCGGTGATGGGTTTTAGACTTAACTGCTCTAAGCTAGAGAGTCTATGTTTTACAGATGTGATACTACCCTGAGCTTCTAACTGAGATATTTTCAAATGTTTTAATTCAGATTTGAGATCATTGACCTCTTTCTGAAGGTCCTGAAGAGTAGCTGGTTTAGAACTACTGGTTCCTTCTAAACGATTAAAAACTTCATTAATACTATAATACCTTGCGGTATTATTGGGTTTTTCAGATTCGGGTTCTATCATAGAAGAACTAAGAGACATCTCTATAACTTTTCTCCGGATTTCTGGGTCTTGTATTCTATCTACAAGATCAAGGATGTCCTGCTGAGACTTGGTTAAGACATTTAAGCTTAATCCATTGAGATTGGCAAATACTTTTAAATGTTCCTGCTTAGAGGAGGAAGAACAACACTTACCTGTGCAAACTTCTAGTGGAGAATATTCGGATTCTGAGGAAGATGAATATTCCAAATCGTTAATCTCATCACTACTGTCAGATTCCTGGTTAGACTCATCACTAGAGTCAAGGAGTAACTTACTGAGTTGTAGACGAAGACCTTCATCCATTTGAAGTTCATTCAGCTTTTTCTTGGTCAGACATTTGTTGGCATAATGCCCAATTTTCCCACATTTGTAACAGCGGGCTTCAGATTTCTTTTTAGGGGCAACTTTCTCTTTACCTTTACCCTTGGTTTTGCTAGGCTTATTCTTAGAATAATCCTTGTCATAAGACTTTCTCCTATACTTTTTCTTATATGGTCTGGAAGACTTAGAAACAGTTTTCCTATGATGTTTCTTCGGATAATTGGTGGGTATGTCATAGGCAAACTGTTGACAGAATTCGCCAATTTCCCTTTTACCGGTGAGATTCTGCTTTTTGAGCTGATATTGCAGCTTCATATCATTACAGATGGTTAATCCTACTTGGACACAAACACTAATAAGGTGTCCATAAGTACAACTAGTCCATTGGATAATGTTCCCAACACTGAGCTCCATGAGTCTTTGACGGACCTTCTGAGCAAATAAAGGGGGTAAACCATCTATAAATTTGGCCTTCCAATGTTCTGAATTAGCGTCTTTACGCTGCATAACTTTGGTAATAAAAACATCCTTGTACCATCTAAAATGGGTTAGTGAAGGACATCGCAAATTTTGTAATAATTCTCTACCACGCTCTTGGCGCTGTTCTACTGCTCCTATAAAATGTAAAATAATAGCTTGAACTAACGAATAAACGGCGTCTGGAGCATTAGTGGTTCGTTGTTGTGATACTGATTGACCAGAAGCTTGATCTATAGCCATATCGGTGACTATTTCCTGCTTGACAGCACTGAGAATTTCAGTTTGTTGGGCTAAAGACAGATAATTATCCCACCAGCCTTTAAGGCTACCGGTAAAACCATTAACTATAAAAATGGCAATATCTTTATCATTATTATTTGCAGCTTTGCAGACACTAGAGTACATAAGCATCTTCTGAATAGTTTCATAAATCTGGTATTCTGATAAACCATCTATGTTCCAATCATAAATAGTTTTGGCACTATAAGCAACTTGACTTTGGAAAAAATTTTCTTCCCAAAGAAGATCTTGAGGAGTAGGTCTCTTATAATAGGTTCTACGGATGTTTTCATTATCACCATAATCAACTTTATTAAGACTCATATCTTTCATATCCTGAAAAGAGTTTTGAACTGTCTGAATCTGATGAGGGGTTAACTCTTCATCAGAATTTTCAGTCTCATTTTGGCAACTAAGAGTACTGATATGAAGTTTACTATCCATACGACCTATAAGTTGGTCGATAAATTCAGAATTTTTTTTCTGATTAGAGAACTTAAAATTTTCTAAAGGAATGGGAGGCTTGATGTCAGGTTTTGTATCCTTTCCTTCGAAGGATTGGGTCAAAGAAGAAGACGGGGTAGTTACAATTACCTTCTGATTCTCAATGACAGCTTGAACATCATGCTCAATACGGATTAACTGCTGACCAATAGTCTGCAAACTCATATTGGTAAAGTTATTCTGTTTAATGACACAAACACTTTCAGGTAAATAAGAAGTAGTAGAGGCCTTATTAATATCCACATAAGGAATGGCTTCTAAGGTGTTTTTACTGTTTTCCATTTTAATGGGTTCTGGAGGAGGATGAACAGATTTAGCAATAGTACCATCTGATTTACTCCAAACCTTTTGAAAATCATGAATAACAGCAATATGATACTGATGTTGATACCAATTCAAAAACCATTTTTTGAAGGGTACAATAGTTTGACGATATTCCAAATCTTGATAAAAATGATTTTTGATAAAATCTTGTTCAGAATGATCAAACTTGGTAAAATACCAGTTTCTAAACTCCTGATGCTTAGGAGACATGAATTCTTTACTGATAAGCAAACGAATACGAGAGTTAGAAGAATAATCCATAAAACTAAATATGAAAAGCCATTTCAGATACTGTTGGTGAGTCACGCTTCTTGCTCCCACTACTACTGTAAATTCCATGAGGGATTTGTTGTTCTGAAATACGGATTCCTTCTATATGGGATTCAAGAGGTTCATTTAGAACTTCTGTTGGGGTTTGTTCTGGTGTTTCAGACACAGAGTGTCTAGATGTGGTTGGGTATGAAACTTTGTATGGAGGAAAGCTATTTCTAGAAGAAACGCTTCTTGGTAGAGAGATACGGCTAACAATATCGGGGGTAAATCTTATCTCTACATCTCCTTCGGCTGTTTGGACAATTTGATCCACTTGACTACTGATTATTGGTTGTGGTGCTACCGCGTTGGGTATGGTCCAGTTGGTAGGGAAATTTACCTCATCCCAATCAATCAACCTTGGTACTGCTACGTTAGTGGTTAAGAGATTGCTCTCAACAACTACAGTTTTCCCTGGATCACTACGCAAAATAGCGTTAGGACACATAGTATTAATAACTTTGTAATGAATACGATAAATAACTGCAACAGTTTCAGATCCTGGTAAGAAATTATATCCCTGTGTTTGGATATGCAAACTTACAGCTTCAAATAAATTTCTATCAGTCAGAGATAGAGCAAGATTAGGATAAACATTAAAATATACTGGTCCATGACATAAACTAGTTTGAACAATCCCCATAAGAGAGGATTTCCAATCATTGCATCTAGCATCACGTAAATCTGCTTGAATACTAGAATTTAATCCTGGTAAAGTCAATGGTTTAAAAGCAATTTGAATTAAACCAATATGCAAATACTTATATTTATGCAAATACCGCTGAATATCTTTCAAGCACAATAATTTAATTGTTTTATCATTTGTGTCAAGACAAATCGTTTGTTCTGAAGTCTTAACAGCATTCTTACTGATGTAATCAAAAAGACCCAATTTGTAAATCCTTTTGGGTTCTACTTCGGGTATTGTCCACTGATTAAGTTGTTGAGCCTGAGAGTACTCAACAATTTCTTCATTTTTTACTGATATAGAAGATCTATCTAAGGATAGTGTAGACATTTTAATGGTGTTAATTCATATATGAATGAGGATAGAACGGATAGTTTCATAGAATAAACCATATATCATCGTTGATTATTATGTTTACATCGGATTCGTCTAATGGATCTCAGATATACCCATCTGTCAACGGCTTACGAGTCAAGGCCATCAATTCCCGTTTGGGACCTAAAGGCACACAAAACCTCTACGCGACTTGGGTGAGGAACATATATCTCAGATCCATTATAGAACCTTATTAAACACAGTAAGCAAAGAGATACATGATTTAGTAAAGAACTATCAACACCTATCTTTCCCCCTCATATATGAATTAACTACTGATTTAGCAAGCCATAAATGGCTCTGATACCAAAATACTGATTTATTTAAAAAATGCACAGGAAAATTTTCTTTTGCATTTTTTATGTTTTCTTTTCCAGTACCAAATCGATTTTGAATGAGCTTTAAGTGAGCTGAACACGAACAATTTCAAGCAGCTATCAATATGGAAATACAAGGAGTAGCGCCCCCTTTGTACCGACTAGGTACCGATCAGCGTCGGGGACCTCGTTGTGGGTCTTAAACGATTAATCCAAACCGTTGATCTATCTCAAAATCAAATTCCGAGTGGGCCAACGCGGGAATCAATGCAATCGGACGGCTCTATGAGCTTGATCCAAAATCACCCCATTTTATTCAATTTTTTTGGGCCCACTCGAAATTTGATTTTGAGATGGATCAACGGTTCGGATGGTCGTTTGGGACGCACAACGGGGTCCCTGACGCCAATCGATACGTGGTCAGTAGCTCCGTCAGTTCCTGTTCGTAGAGAAATCGGGGGGCCTCAATGGGGACAGCAGGGGCTGCTGACCCTAAAACTGTGTCGATCTATGGATAAACCCCCCACACAATTTGCACCCCTTAAGTCTCCGTTTGGCTGTTGCAAGCACATAGAGGGGGAAAAAGATTCTACCCATCTCAGTTTACTTTTTCGTACTCTTTGGGGGGTTTGTGACTATTTATTTATATTTTTTAATGATAAAAGTTAGTTGGATAAGAAGAATGCAAGCATTAGAAAAAAAAGGATCATGGTTAACACACACACACACACAAAAAAGAAGAAGGCAATACGCATATGATACAAACTGGGTCATAGTTGAACAAATACTTGTCCTTATTTACACAAATTCAACTCATATTCATCCCTGTTAATTTTTGGTTATTATAGGAGTGTACACAATTCGAATTGATAACCAATCAAAGGTTGATTTTAGTAAATGAGGAAATTATATTTTAGCAAATGAGTTGATTTTAGTAAATGAGAAACAACCCCTAAATTTGTATTAAGGGATTGGAGTCCATAGCAAAGTGGGTATGAAAAAATAACAAGTGTTTAACCATAACGTCGCATGTTCGAATTCCACGGAGGCCAATCATCCCAAACCTTGGTGACATTGGGGGATTATGCCCAATCGTTACCTTCAGAGTCGCGAAATTAATCGAGGTACGAGCAAGTTGACCAAAAAAAAAAAAAACGGCTCAAAGTAAATCAAATTCTTTACAAAGCATAATAAATAAAGAAAATAAAATATATATGTATATGCATAGGAAGAAGCGAAAACCACGTGAAGGAGAGGGGTTTTGGAGTCCATGCTGTTCTTCTTTTGGCCAAGTGCAAACCTTGGGTAAAAGCCAAACGGAGACTTAGGCTTTGTTCTTCAACAGATTTTTCTTTTATAAAATCTCACATTTTATGACACTCCAATCTCAACACATAAAACGTAAAAGTGATTTTATGAGATTTTCATAAAATCTATAGGAAAACCACTACATTTTATCAGTTAGAAAAACAATTTCATTTTATCACTCCTTCCTAAAATGTTCATTTTATGAGATTTTCATAAAATGTACCTAAAATCTATTAGAGAATAAAGCCTTATTAAGGGGTGCAAATTGGGTGGCGGGGATTTATCCATGGAACGACAGAGTTTAGTTTTAGAGTCTGCAGCCCCTGCTGTCCCCAACGGACAGCCCCCCGATTCCGTTCGTAGAACGGTTTCTATCAATAGAGGTCCGGAACGACAGCTATCAATAGGGGTCGGGAAGCATTAGTCACACTTACGGTCCACGTCACCACTAACATTTCCGTGGAAGTAAAAGCAATGCGTTACGACAGCCACTAACTTTTCTTAATTAGAATAGTAATTTTTTTAATCAGATTCTTAATTAGAAATATACTCCATTGAAAATGAGGGGAATTCCATAACTAAAGTTTCCTACCCAGGGATTGCGTCAGTGATTCGGGCAAATGTCAGGCTTTGAGAGTCCTTTTCAAGATTTGTGGTTCGATTCCCCATTGGATGAATACCCTGATTAAGTGGAGGGCCGTGGCGGTGTATTGTTGCATTGTTCTCCTGGAGCGTTGGGTTGCGCACTCGGATTTAAATGACCTAACTGTAGGACTGTTCCTCTGTCGGAAAAATAAAATAAAAAAAGAATCCTCCCCATAAAGAATTCCGTGATGTGGGATTCATTTTTCCCTCCTTATTTTCAGCCAACTTACAACGGATTGCGAAAATCATTTCAAGTGAATTTCCACGTATTCACACTACAAATTGTTGATTCATATCCATTAAAATCTATATTAGAAAAAGCAAAGAAAACGACATTTAGGTTGATATCTATCCATATCTAAAAGCATATACAGCTACAAAACAATATCCGTATATGCATCGATCTTATCACAGAGAGAGAGAGAGAGAGATGGGGAACATCATAGGAGGAGGAAGAAGAAAGAAGGCAAAGGTGATGAAAATCAACGGCGAAATCTTCAAGATCAAAACTCCGGCGCGAACTTCGGATGTAGTGAATGACTACCCTGGTCATGTCCTATTGGAATCAAAATCAGTAGAGCGATATGGGATAAGAGCTAAGCCATTAGAGCTACAAGAAGACTTGATGCCGAAGAAGATTTATTTCCTAGTGGAATTGCCTAAGCTACCTCAAGAAAAAGCGCTGACGAGAGCGCAAACCAGTATGCACATGTCTGCGAGGGACCGGCTGTTGCCATGTAGATCGGTTTCTGACCTTACGGTCACGAAACCGATCTGTCGTGGTTCAGGCAGGCCCGGACTGAGTTCCGGGTCTGTAAGGGTTAAGTTGAGCATGCCAAAGGCTCAATTGGATAAGATGGTTGAAGAAAGCAAAGATGAAGCTGAGGTGGCTGAGAAGCTTATGGATCTTCATATGGGGAGAAGAGATGGTGTAGTGGAAAGGGTGGGATCGGATGAAGATGAAGAGGTTTTATTGCACAGGAAAGGTCAGTGGAAGCCTGGTCTTGGTAGAATTAAGGAAAATTTTAGTCCCTTGTGAGATTACTCTTTTTGAAGGGAAATTGTGAAAAAGTTTCATAATACAAAAAAAAAAAAAAAAAGAAATTATCCAGAAGCAGATTTTATTTGCAAATTTTGCCAACGAAAATGAGGTAAAAAATGAGGTGGTAATAGCATTCTTGAAATTATGAGCTATTTTTTTAGGGTGAATGCTATTGCCTATTATATTTCTAAATTAGATATTCAAAATCGTTATATTTATTGGGCGTGTTGGTTTGGGGGATTAGCGGTAGGATTGAACTAACAATCCCTCACCCTCTTTAATCCCGTGTTTGGATGTGTTTTAGTGCCATGGCTAATTGGGTGTTCCACAAACTGACCTACTAACAATAAGTTAGTGGAACTGGTGTTGGAGTTATGCTTTGAATTAAAGACGTTCGAAGAAAGGTGTAGAATTCATCGCGAGCAATTTGCAATTTTGGACCGAGGATGTGTTTCTAGAAAAATCGCCCGGACAGGATTTAGGGCTGCCCGTGCGGGTTTGGCATATTTGGTCTTCGGGCGGATTTCTGAAAATCTTGCTCGGGCGGGAATCAAACCCTCTCGGGCGATTTTGACGGAGTTCTGTACGGATTACGTGTGACTGCGCGTTTTTTAGGGTTTTAACCTAATATTTTGTACTTTCTTATAAATAGGAACCTTGTGGCCTCCTAGGGTTTTGTCTTTAATTCTCGGGATTGGATATTAGGATTTTTTTCTTGTCTCTTTTGTATTCTTGAGACTTTGTCTCTATATATCTGTTGGGTG
The DNA here is from genome assembly GCA_963854785.1 of Vaccinium vitis-idaea. Taxonomy (NCBI): domain Eukaryota; kingdom Viridiplantae; phylum Streptophyta; class Magnoliopsida; order Ericales; family Ericaceae; genus Vaccinium; species Vaccinium vitis-idaea. The sequence continues at coordinate 5,269,642 of OY978219.1, read as the reverse complement.
ATTTAATTAGAGTTACAGATGTATTCTCTCCTGTTCTTAGTGAATCGGTTGCTATTCGCTCGTGGACGTACCTCTAGAGCTTTGTGCTTAGAGGGAACCACGTAAATCCTTGTGTCCTTGATTTTCACCTGTTGGTTTGTTTTCTCTTACTTCGTGGCATGTCATAACAACTGGCTTAAGTTGATTTCCAAGCGACAAAAAAAGAGAACTTGGTGCAATTGATTTCCGAGCAAAAAAAAGAAAAGAAAACTGGTGCAATGCGGCTTGAAATTGTTTATTTAGGAAGCAATTAGTAGTTTATAGTTATACTATTTGGTGTTTCACTTTCAGCTGATGATTGAGATAAAAAACAAATACTGATTGTAATACTGTTTACACCACCATACCACGTCCATCCCCCGTTACCCTATTCAATTCTTTCAAAATCAGTGGTTTGAGCTTGGTGTTTCTGATGTGCGTGTGTGTGTGTGAGAGAGAGAGAGAGAGAGAGAGAGAGAGTGAGAGAGATTGATTTTGATTGCTTCCAAAACATGGTAAATATTGTAGTCTTATTTTAAAGATATTGTAAATATCCTTTGACTTTAATTAAAAATACTGAATTTAATTAAAAAATAATTAATTTTATCACTCCACATCTCAAATTTCATCACTTTTCTTCCAAAATTTAAATTCTTATACTTCTGACTTTAATTACAAAATACTTACTATTAGTCACAAAAATAAATGTATTAAAACCTATTTGAGGAATAAATTGAGATTTTGAAAAGGGTGAAAAGTGAAATTGAGGAGATGGCCTCCATAAAATTTTGGTACTCCATATTTGGAGGGTGGTAGCCAAAATCCTTCCAAATGAAGGAAAATATGAAGGGTGGGAGGAGTGAAAGTTTCCTAAAAAATGAAGCAATGGAGGAAAATTTAGAAATATAGAGGGTGGGTTAGAACGGCAAAATGTGCTTGGATCGGTACTAAATAGACCGAGATCAATTGGAAACAGGCTCCCGTCTCGAACAACTCAATCATCAAACTTTGCAATGGTCGCTTCCTCTAGAACTCCACATCCTTTGAGTAAACTCTCTTGTTATGATTGATTATCTACTGCTCATCGTGCTTTCACGACTTATATCTCTCTCTTGAGGCAGAACCTAAGTCTTACCTGCAAGCCCTTCATGACCCCAAATGGAGAAGTGTCATGCGAGCTGAGATAGATGCTCTTGAAGCCAATTAGAAATGGACATTGACCACCACTCACATTTGGCAAAAAAATCCATTGGTTGCAAATGAGTTTACAAGATAAAATACAAAACTAGATGGTTCCGTGGAGAGACACCTTACTTGCTAAAAATCCATAGGATGTAAATGAGTTGTGTAGCGGCCGAGGTCATAAGGGCCCACAAAGGTGCAGTGAGGGCGTGACCCCCTCTCTCTCGGCGTTGGGTTCCAACCGCTCATTCGCAGTCCCCGCCGAAGGGTATGGAAAACTTATGGAAAGAACGCTCGGAAACGTGCCTTGAGCGACGTACAACCCATATGAATGGTCCCGCGGCGGATATAGTTTGTCGTAATACATGTTGCATGGCTACAGTGCCTTCTAGACTGTCGACGGGTTTGGTCTGACGTCAGCCAGGGCGGCGAAGCACTCATTGCTTGCCCATGTGCTCGATCAGGCAAAGACGGCACGTGGGCAGGGACGGAGCCAGGATTTTGGCGTAGGGGGGATGGATATACACAATAAAAAAAAATTAAAATTAAGACAACGATATGAATTTTTACTAACTCAAAAAATAATATATATATATATACAGTCCACTTCCCCTCCAAACTCCCTTAACTTGTTAAATTCCGGACCTCATTGATCCCGATCGAATTTCGATGATCCGAACCGTCCAATGTGTTTAAAAGGTGTTTTTTAGGGTCGCTGCGAGAAATCATCAAAAAAAAATACCGGGAAGGGCTTGATCCAAGCCGTTTTCACAAAACTGTACATATACAGTTTTTGTGAAAAACGGCTCGGATCAAGCCTTCCCGGTATTTTTTTTTTTTGATAATTTCTCGCGGGGACCCTAAAAACACCTTTTAAACACATTGGACGGTTCGGATCATCAAAATTCGATCGGGATCAATGAGGTCCGTAACTTAAGAAAATCCGGGAGTTTGGAGGGGAAGTGTGGTGTATATATATATATACACAAAACTTCACCTCCAAACTCCCGGATTTTTTAAAAATCCGGGCCTCCACCTTCCCAAATTTTTTTTTGAAAATTCGAACCGTTAGAAGTGTTTAAAAGGTGTTTTCAAGGTCCAACGTGAAGATTTGGCAAAAAAAAATATCCGGAAGGGCTTGATCGGAGCAGTTTTTCATAAAAACGCAAATATAGCGTTTTTATGAAAAACTGCTCCGATCAAGCCCTTCCGGGTATTTTTTTTTTGCCAAATCTTCGCGGTGGACCTTAAAAACACGTTTTAAACACATCTAACGGTTCGGATCGTCGAAATTTGGTCCGGAAAGTGAAGTCCGGTCGGTAGGTCCGTAAATAGTGGTTTGGATAGGAAGGGGACTCTATATATATATATATATATATATATATATATATATATATATATATTGGTTCCACTTCTAGTCCGGACTCCGGACTTCCGGACCTCCGTGATCCGAACATTTTTTTGACGATCCGATCCGTCTAATGTGTTCAGAAGGTGTTTTCAAGGGTCTCCGCAAAAACTCTTCAAAAAAAAAATACCGGGAAGGGCTTGATCCAAGCAATTTTCGCAAAACTGTAAAAATACAGTTTTTGCGAAAAACTGCTTGGATCAAGCCCTTCCCGGTATTTTTTTTGAAGATTTCTCGCGTGGAACCTTGAAAACACCTTCTGAACACATTGGACTTTTCGGATTTTCCAAAAATAATTTGCAAAACAAAAAAAAATCATTTTTTCTTATTCTCGAGAGGGTTTGGACTAGAAGATTTTCCTTATATGCAAAATAACACCAGTACATATGAAACTAAACATGTTTCTAATATCAACTTAGATTGCAAAAGGTATTAACGTTTCTAATCCTATCTAGTGTCTACTCAGGCATCTTGAACTGTGCTCAACAATCTTTCTTGTTATTAAAATCATCAATGATAGAGTCTATGTCCAACCCTCGAGCAATATCTTTCTCAATATAAGTGATCAAGAAATTTGTTAAATAATCATCCTCCATCCTGTTGCGACGAAATCTTTATCTTCACACATTTCATAGCAAAAAATGCACGTTCGGTTGTAGCCGTTGAAACATGTTAAGTTAATATAAGCCAAATAAACTTATCGAAAAGATAATATATCGTGTACTTTCTTGTCTTCGTCAACACTTCACTCAACTTTGAAATCGTTGACAAATTTTGGAACTCAGGATACCTAGACACATCAAACTTATAATTTTGCAATTGATATCTCAAGTGGTACTTTTCTTGCTCAATGAAATCCATTGGATAATACTTCTCTGCAAGTTTGCAAGTATCTTCAATGTTGAATAATCTGAAGCTATCACGAGGATCTAGAAATGTACTGAGAATAAGCAACTCCATTGTATCTTCCTTAAATCGAGTGTTCAATTCTAGCAATTGAGAATCGATTGTTTTGGGAGCCTCTTATTTCTTTTGCTCTTTTCTTTTTCCTTCACTTTAATGTCCATAGACCACGTTAAAGAGTTTTGGGCTTCTGAAATTTCAGTGAGCCTTAGTTTTTAAAAGTGAACGGGCCTTGAGTCCCTGAATTGAGTTGGGTTATAATTTTCGGCGTTGTTTTGTTTAAAAGAATTGTAATTACCTCATTAAAACCAATTTAGTACACAGTTGTTTCCTAGCTTGATAAATATTAAAGTTGTTCATATTATTTTTTTTAACGAAAAACGGAGGGGGGACGGGACTATATAGTTTGATGATAAATATTTTTTTTCCAATATAATAGTACGAATTTTTTAAGACGTAGGGGGGGCGACTGCCCCTACTAGCCCCCCTGGCTCCATCCTTGCGCATGGGGGTCACGGGAAGCGTAGTGAGCAAGCCTCCCTCTGCCTATAAAAGGGAGACTTGTCCATCTGATGAAGGATCCTTCTTCTTCTCTCTCTCTCTCTAAAAGATTACACTCTCCATACATCTCCAGTTATATTTTCCGTTGCCGGTGACTAACTAGACCGTCAGAGTGCCTTCCCGGGCCACCACCGTCCGGGCTAGGCGCTAATGCGGGTGTTACCTGTGCCGGTCCTCTTTTCAATGAGTCTCACACCTTTCCTCACCCCTTCTACTCGTTCCAAAAGGTTCAAGGAGGTCAATTGGAAAAGCAAACCCCACAAATGGGCCTTTTTTAAAAACTATTGGGCTCTGCATCGATTTATAGCAAGGATGGGCTTCTTGTTTTGCCCAAGCCCATGAGCTTGCTAGGCTTACCACTGGCCGGCCTACCACTGGCCGGCCGAGGCTCTATTGAAGCATAAAGGTTCGAGATCTTCACTGTTTGGCTCTTTATATTCATTCTTCTCCTCTGTTTACTGCTATATTGCTTATCTTTTGCATTTTTGGTGCATGACTGTATATGCAAAATTAGCGAAATAAAATAGCATCACAACTGCTGAATAAAAGAGAAAAAGATAGATACCCTGTATATTTTATTCAATGGAATTTAATCATAAATGAATATTTATTTTGAAGATCGGTGATTCCCTAATTATACCATTATGATTAATTAGTCAGATTTATGAATAGCTAATTGGATAGTCATTTTCACACTTTCCTAATTTATATTTGCACTTTTTGTGTTTATTCATGTGAAACTATAGTATTATCTTGCAATTGTTTAATTTTGATTACATTTGAAAAAGCATTGTTATAAATTCACATGAACGAAGACAAAAAAGAATGTAAGTGGCAAAACGAGGAGAGTGAAAACATATGAAGCTTCGACACGCCTAACTGCTTTCGGCTTGCCATATCTATATCGCATGCTCCGGGAAAATGTATTGCAGTATGGGACACGCCATAAAATCAATAATTTTAAAGGAGGGAACGAACCGGCCAGAGACACAATGGGGACACTCTTATCTCAGTTTGAACACAGATAGAAAGATGGAGATTAATGTATAACATTGAAATCTTATTTTGGGGTATGACATTTTAAACATTTAATGAAAAAGTACGAATAAATAGAAATTTTCCATTTATTTGTAATCTGATAAAAGAAAACAATATGAATCAAAACATACTACTCTTAATAATTTTAGTTGTTTCTAGATGAAATGTACATGTGGATAACAATTTTAAATAGGTTTATCTATTTTTTAAGTCCTTATAAAATAAGTCAAGTTTCAAAATCGTCCCTGCAAAGTTTTATGTGTCAATTGTATCCTTAAATTTTACGACAAATTTCAATGTTGTCCTTTCCATAAACTGGAAGACGGAAAATGCTGATGTGGCTAACATTTTGCTATGTGGAGATGACATGGACACTAATGATGAAAAATGCTTGGCAGCTTTAAATTAGTAGAAATTTTCAAGCAGTACTCCTCTCCATCATCTTTATTTGGCTGAGTGGCATGCATTTTCACGGTGCTCATTTTTCCAACTATGTAGCATGGTTAAACAATCCTACTCATATAGGGCCTAGTGCCCAAGTGATTTTGGGCAATCGTGGGCCAAGAAATATTGAATGGTGGTGTGGGCGAGGTTTCCGCTGAATACAAATAACCTCTAGTTTTTTTCAGATTTGGCAAGCATCTGTAATAACTAGTGAATTACAGCTCTATTATATCGCAATTGGTGCATTGATCTTTGCAGCATTAATGCTTTTTGCTGGTTGGTTCCATTATCATAAAGCTGCTCCAAAATTGGCTTGGTTCCAAGATGTCGAATCCATGTTGAATCACCATTTAGCAGGTCTACTAGGACTTGGGTCTCTTTCTTGGGTTGGACATCAAGTACATATATCTTTACCGATTAACCAATTTATTTTTAGGGACTATTTAGAACCTTGACGCATTTTGTAGAGACCAAAAAATTTAAATTTTCCATGAACCTTCACTTTTCCTCTCTCTCCCTCTCTCTCATGCACCAAACCAAAGCCACCAATCTCATGCACCAAACCAAGCACCAGCAATTTGTTGGCATTCTACTCATTGCCTCTCAGACTACCTGATATCTATTCCTGATAAATCAATGGTTTAATTTAGCCAATTCTGTGCAACTCAATCCACATTTGACGGGCTAGATTTATCTAATTTTTGTCCAAAACAAAGCTTGAACAACGAATCTAGACATACAATTAGAAATCTAGACAGTTTAATGGAATTAATGAACACGGTATCTAGACACTCAATATGTAAGGCTATTTTCTCCTTCTCAAATTTAATGGAATTAATGAAGATAATGGAAAGAAGATGGGGGATAAAGTACTATTCTGGGTTTGCATTTTAAGGTTGTGAGTCACTTGTGACCGGGATGCCATAGCTCCATATTAGCTCACGTTAGACACATAAGAACTTTCCACCAAGAGATTGAGGGAAGGATACGATTGAAATTCGCCAGAAACTAAAAGGGTAAAATTGAAACGTAAATTTTTTTAGAGACGAAAATGAAACACGGTGCTTATAATAAGGACCAAAACAGTAGATAAGCCTTTCAAATACTTAGAGCAAGTGCACCAATCACTAGCAAAAAATGCTAATGAATAGTGTATTTTTTCTATTTTACCTACTCATATTTTTTCCCACACTCCACCAATACTCTTTATTTTCCTCTCTATCTCTATTAAATATTAAAAAGTAATGTGTAGTAGGCCCCATAGAAGGAGTGTGTGTGTGTAAGGGAGGGAGAGAGAGAGGATAAAAAATATAAAAAAACCAAAGGCTTGTGAATAGTGCCTAGCCAAACTTACCTAGCCTCAGCCACCAAAGGTAAAATGCATTTTGCTTTACCTAGTCTGATGCATGCCACATTTTGTGGTTTGGGGAGCTAAAATAGCCAAATGGAGTGGATAGAGAGCCTTGATGCACATGCTCTTATAGTAGCATATATACATTTGTCCCCATTTCTTTGCCATTGTTTTTTTTTTTTTTTGATAACCACGGGCCAGCTTCCGCACACCTCGACTAATCCTAGGAGACCAATCTCATTGTCTACTAGCGGTAGGGTTGGCAATGGGGACGGGTCGGGGCCGGAGACCACTATCCCCGTCCCCGAATGCTCCCACCACCCCCGTCCCCGCTCCAATCCCCAATGGGGATTAATTTTTTCCCTCCATCCCCGCCCCAAATGGGGAACGGGGATCCAAACGGGGATTCGGGGAAAAAGATCAACAAAAAAAAAGTTCTTTTCAGAGGAGTGGCGGTCAGCGCGTTGCTGTCGATCTATGGAGGTCGGAGGAAGAAGAAACAAAAAAAAAACGTTGTTGTTCTCTTTGGTTCGAAATGGGCCACCACACAGAAGACAAAATGAGGGTTTTGTGAACTCCAGAGAGAGAGAGAGTGCAAAAGTAGAGGAATAATTTTATAGAGATACAGATATAGGCTTAAGACAGAGGAATTTGCCGTCGATCTATGGAGGGCTTCTTCATAGCTGAAACCGAGAGAGAGAGAGAGAGAGAGAGAGAGAGGGAGAGAGAAGAAACAGAGGAGAGCAAATAAATGCCAGCTCATCCATCGATCCTCATCAACACAATTCAAAAAGACTAGACAACTAGTGCTATTGAAATTTGAAAAAGGCTATCATTGACAGCTATCTATTCCCTAGACTGTCCTCCCATATTCCCATGCGTAATATGTATATATATATACGGAAATCTTCTAGCCCAAACCCTTCCGTAAATAAGAAAAAATGATTTTTTTTGTTTTGCAAATTATTTTTGGAAAATCCGAACCGTCCAATGTGTTCAGAAGGTGTTTTCAAGGGTCACCGCGGGAAATCTTCAAAAAAAAATACCGGGAAGGGCTTGATCGAACCAGTTTTTCGCAAAAGCTATATTTTTACAGTTTTGCGAAAATTGCTTGGATCAAACCCTTCCCGGTATTGTTTTTTGAAGATTTTTCGCGTGGACCCTTGAAAACACCTTCTAAACACATTGGACGGATCGGATCGTCAAAAAAATGCTCGGATCACGGAGGTCCGGAAGTCCGGAGTCCGGAGGAGAAGTGGAACCTATATATATATATTCCGGGCAATTTGTATAAAACGGAGATTCGGGTACGGATCGGATCGGATTCGGGGCGGGGATACCCCTGTCCCCGCCTCCGATCCGATCCCCGAAATTTTTCAAAAAAAATTCCCAAATCCGATCCGATCCCCAAAAAATCTCCAAAACGATGATCCATTCGGATCGGAGATTGGATTGGATTCGAACGGGTCGGAGGAAACTGTCATCCCTAACTAGCGGGGGCCCCATTTATTTGTCATTGTCGTGTCCTATATTCGCATTAGTATTCTTGTCTTTCCCGTGTCCCCATTTCTTTGCAATTGTCGTGTCATGTATTCGCACCGGTAGTCGTATCAGTATGTGTGTCTATATCTATTTCTGTGGTTTTAGAGGAAAACCAATTGTGGGAGTCAACTAATATTCCAAAGTCTAGCTTTCAAAGTCAATAATGTAATTTACTGCAGTGCATTATTTTCTTCCTCATTCTTCTCCCCTTTATACTTTTTTGTACACATTCAATTCAATAATGTAATTTACTGCAGTGCATTATTTTCTTCCTCATTCTTCTCTCCTTTTTTTCTTTTTTGTACACATTCAATTCATCTACCAAACATAATCTCTTTCAATAAAGCGCAACGAATGAAAGAAAAAAACAAAATATATCACAAAAACCATTGATTCACCAAATCTTTTGACAAGCAACTCAAACATGCTGTTAAGAACAAACCCATTCACACGCCGGAATTACGATTTTCTTTTCCCAGAGAAATCACCTTAGCCTCCGTTCCACTGAGTAGATTTTTTATTTTTTTGTCTTTTCACGCTGTACAAGACAGTACATCTTTCTATTCCCAGACATCAACCAAAAAAATTTAAAAAGCTTTCTTAGTGAAATAGGCCCTTATTACCACTCCGACCTTGATCAAGAGGCGAACTAGGCAAAAGATTCCCCTCAGAATCATACAAAATCTTGCCGGAAAAATCCAGCGGCCGGCACTTCTCTCCCATCATTATCTTCCTCCTCCACACCGCTTCGTCGCCGTCGACCATCTCTTCTTCTTCTTCTTCATCCTGCACCTTCCTCCACGAGACCATTTTAACCATCAAAAGAGCTTTACTGCTTATATTGCTCTGTAGCCTCGAAATCGGCTTCTTTTTCTCGCCCAGTTGCACGGTTTGCTTTTCTCTCTTGGTGTGTGACTTATAAGGATTGTGATCAAAACCAGCACACAGAAATGTCACGAGTGAGAAAACAGAGAACAACCCTACGAGTACAACGAAATAGGCTATTGGTATGGAGAAAAATGGGAGTTTTTCCATTGGAAGGATTCCTAGAGTTCTTGCCATGAGAGAGAGAGAGAGAGAGGGGGAGAGAGAGGTGGGTGGGTGCACTGCTATGCGAAAGCTTATAAGAAGGAATTGAATCCTCTCCGGTTCATGTTTTGGACCGAAGGAGTCAATCATGATCAGACCGTCCATTTGTTATAATCAATGGTTTGGATATACGTATTAACTCTTATGAGTAAGTAGGACCGGTCCTGATGTTTGGGTTGCCCAAATCTGACCCCGGGTTTGGTTGCCCACTTGATATTAAGCCATACAAAATAAAAAGATATATACATCAAAAAAAAAAAAAAAAAGTTACATTGTGCTTTTAGCTTGAATTACTTAAAAAAAAATCAATATCAAAATGTAACCCCGTTTTTAGTGCTTTATGATTAGCACGATCCGATTCAAATAAACCAAATTCTCCTTGCATTTTTGGAAGCAAATTCTTCAATTGAGTCATCATATTTTACTTATCCAACAACTCTCAAGAGTCCATTCCACTAACTTTTTTTTTTTTTTTGGCTTTTTAGAGTTTTTAGTTGATATATGTGAAGAAAATGATCTATCTCGAAATGAATGAAAAGTAAAAGAAAAAGCCCAAATATCCTCTTATTGGAATAGCGCCTCATTTTCAATTGAGATCATAGCTAATCCACTTGGCCTTGTTTCCCATTTGCTAAAATTGGAAATCCATAAAATCAAATGGGTTGATTTTAGCAAATGGGAAACATGTTGTATTTTCGATATTTGATTAATATCATCTTTCTCGCCGTTCAAAAAAATAAATAAATAAAACTAGCAAATGGGAAACAACTTCAATGAATTAAAATAAGTTGATGTATGATTAATAATTTTTTTTTTCGACGTTTGAAAAAAAAATTAGCAAATGGGAAACAACTTCAAAGAATCAAAATGGGTTGATTTTAGTGAATGGTTTTCTCGATCATTTGATAAAATTAACCCAGTTGACTTTATGGATTTCTCATTTTTATCAAATTAGAAACAAGGAATCTCTCTTGTGACATATATAGTCGTACGAAGGGAATTTTTTTTTTTTTTATTTATCAAAATCAACTTAGATAATCGTAAAAAATATTATTGTAAGAGTTTTTTTTTTAAGAAAATAAAAAAGTAATAAAAACATAATAAAACAACACTAGATCACTCAATCCAAAATTTCGAGAAAAAGTAATTTAGTAATGTGATTTTCGTAATATTGTGAATTTTTATAATTTAGTAAGTACATTAATGTTTTGCAATGCAAAACTTCAATCGAAAGTAATTTAGTAATTTGATTTTCGTAATATTGTGAATTTTTGTAATTTAGTAAGTACATTATTGTTTTCTATTTTTGTAATAATTTGTAGTAAGTTACAAAAATGTATGGCAATGACTATGGCCAAGGGTGAAGCAACCAGCCAAGTGGTTTACTTTAGTTTGGTGAACTTTTTTTATTTATATTAACTTTCATTCTTTCTTTCTTTCTTTTTTTCTTTTTTTTTTTTCCTCTTTTTGGTTGCCCGGCCAAAGGATTGCCCAAGTCCAAGACTTGCTGGGCTTACCTTTCAGCTGGCCCTGTAGATAAGAGTTAGCTCTTTCTCGTTATAGTTTATGAGCAAATTTAAATCATTAAGGGAGTGTTCCACTAAGGTGGTTTTTTGAAAAAAATGGTTTTTCACGATTTTTTATGTGATGTATTGTGAGAGAATGATTTGTCTCGTTTTTTAGAAAAAATAGTTTTTTGTTAGTGAAACACCCTCCAAATGTACCGATGGATGATCCAGATGTGAACTGTTTCCAATTTAAAACATGAACTGGATAGGGTCCCGATCCTAGAAGAGATGGACTAAAGACCACAGTGGGTGGAGTGATGGAATAAATTACAGACGACTTTGTGGTCCAGTGGAACAGTTGTCCAATTTGGAGGCAACAAATCGGTTTCAATCGACTGTAATTGACGCTGACATGTCAATTGCGTGGTTGGCGTAGGGGTTGGGCTTGAAAATTTATTTTCTGCTCCTCATGTGCACCCGAAGGGGATGAGATTGACAATCTCACCTGAAACAGATGAATACCGGAATTAATCGGATTGAGGGCGTATGTAGTGAGTAAGCTCATTATATCAATTTAGTGAATAATTACGATCGTTGGTTCGGTAATCAACTGTCCAGATTAAATGAAATTTTCATATATGTAAATTGGTCCGGATTAAATACATTTAATCTGGACAGTTGATTGCCGAATCGGTGGCCGTAATTGTTCACTACATTGGTATAGTGGAAAAACTCACTACAGCCCCCCAGTTCCGAATTAATTTGTACCGATCAAGGTGGTTTCATATGATTATTTGGGTTCGGGTTTGATTTTTAATTTAAATTTTAAAAATAGACCATTTTCAATTGATTTTATCCAATATCAACACCGAACCCAAATTCGAACCATTTTCTTAGATAAATATACCATTATTTAGAGGTTGTTTCACATCATATATTTGTGTGACTTTTTGAATTTTTTGCAC